>ML685795.1:6071105-6205769 GCA_007922175.1 Pelusios castaneus | reverse complement strand
TCCTATCTTCAAAGCGTCTGACGAAGTGGGATTTTCTCCCACGAAAGCTCATGCGATTAATAAATCTGTTAGTCTTTAAAAGTGCCACAAGACTCTGTCATATTTTTATTGTCCAAGTTGAATTTTAAAAAGAAAATTAAAAGGTGACTACCAAAGTAGTGAAAGAGCAAGTTAGATACATAGAATAATTTCCTTTTTAGTAATTCCAGATTAACACCACAAATATAGGAAACAAGGAATTATTTATTGCTTTGTTAACAGTATCAGCTTAATGCTTGGTTACTAAAGCAGAAGTGGCCATTTTTGTTGTGAGATATGGATGGTGAGTTCTGAGTTAAATAACAAATGAATCGGAAAGGACTTAGATCTTGTACAGTTATTGCCTATTACCATGGATCTGTGGGTCAGTAACTGGAATCCCTGAGCTTTCTGACAGAGACATGTCACTTTACCACAATACTGAATAACATCCATCAGTTTCTACCTCTATATTTTGGATACTCTAATATACGAGGAGTTACACTAGGGTGAGATTATAAATAGAGGGGAGATTGGGTACGTACCTGACCAATAGCATAATTGGTCTGAGAGGAACCAGAGGATCCACTCTGTAAGCACATCAGAAATCAGTTATTAATTTTGTAGAGGACTAGTTCTATATAAACTATGGCTTCAGGAAAAAAGAACTACCTTGGGGAATGAAATACAATAAGGCACATTTTCTGGTCAGGTCATTCCACCAATCTACACTATTAAAAAGTTTACCACAAACAGCTTAACCTTCTTTCTTTCTCCTCCAAACAAACCTAAATATACACATTATAGGTCCAGATCCTTAGTGGGTTTATATTGGCTTTGTTCCATTTACTTCAATGGAGCTATGCCAACTTACACCAACTGAAGTTTCAGATTCATGTTTAATGCCCAGTACTAGGAGTAAGCCTGAACTGATTAAGTGTTCCTAGGAGTTCCAAACTAAGTAATGTTCAAATGAAAAATGACTACACACAGATATTTAGTAATACGACTACATGACCATTGGAGAGTATGAAATGTATCGCATAGCTGCTGTTAACAAGGAAGGAAAAACAAAAGACATCTTCACTGAGCAGGCACCAATTGTTTTTTGAACCAAACTCATATTTTGTTCAGTTTCATACAGAGATTATTGTGCACTAAAGAAGGGTTTCAGAACATTTGAGAAAAGTGATTTTGATGGAACTACAAAACATGAAAGAATCATTATAGCTGGAAAGAGAAGCTAAAGGAAGTAGGATGATAGCAGAAAGTCTTAAGGCTACCTGACCTTAGAAACAAACATCTTCAGGATACAGAAGGAATGACAACTAGATAGCTGCATATGTGGGGGGATTTTATTCACCCAAAGGCAAATTGTCAAATAAAAAACTAAATTAAGAAATAAGTTGGATATATTACATGATATAGCTTCTGTAGTATAGGTCAGCTTCTCTGATAGCCAAAGCTATCAGGGGTAGAAATGTTCTTAGAAATTTTGATGAATGGGGAGTAACCATTCCTCCCAGCTCCCAGTTCTCCCACCCATAATCAGTTAAAATTTAAAAAAGAGAAACTCTAAGTAAGAATTTTTTGTTATTCGTGTATGGCACAGAGTGAGCTGGTATGCTCTAGAGAAGGAATGTTTACCTGGACACATCCACTACTGCTTGAGTAAGTTCCTCCTTTCTGTAAGAAAAGCAGAATCCAGTTAGTTATTTCTTAAAGGGTTTGTATAAATACCATATTGTTTCAGGAGAAAAAAAAACATGCGAAAGAAAAGAAAACATGCTTGGTTTGACTGACGGACCAGAGGCATTTGTTTCCATTCTATTACCCTATTTTATGTAATGGTCTGATATGAAAATTGATAGGGTGTCTCTTTGAAAATAAAAACAAACAGGATAATGATTTACTCAGATTTGAGTAGTGTCACTTTTCCGTGAAAGAGTTTGAATAGCATTTCCATTAATAGAATGAATGGACCAGAATTTATTGGATGAGGATTATAGAGGATGGGAATTCTGAAGCTGAGATAACCAAAGCTTTAAATTAATGCCAGCCCTTTAGAAGTCAGTCTGTCTTATTAAGATTTCCTGTGAGAGCCACACTGAGCATTGAGGAGAGAAATATTTATGGAAATGGTGATATCCTTCTCTAACTGCACCCACAAAACAGATAATGAACTTCATACAATTGAAAAGTAAGAAACACTGTTGGAAAAATGTAGAGAAATAGTTCTTACCTTGGTACATTCTATCTCTAACAGAATCTGTGAAGCCTATAAAGAAAAGAGAAATCAGTTATCACTTTGTAAAAAACCTTGTTTGAATATTATCCCTTTCCTGAGAAAGAAATTCTCATTCACTTGGTGAAACAAAGGACCAGAGAATTATGTTCACTCTTGGTTAGATCATGAGCTGGTGCAAATAAAGTTTGCTTCATTGAACTCAATGAAACGCTGGTGATTTACATCAGTGGAAGATCTGGTTCCCAGGTTTATACTTCCTTCACTTCACCTTCCTACACTATAGGAAAGTTTAGTATGAGTATTTGTTTGAAAATAAAAATAATTGAATACTTAAACTTTCATTTAAAAGAACATCCAGTGTGGTCACCCAATCCTTACTGGGGTAGCCATGGAGGATAGGGCTTATGATGTGCCTCATGTCTCTTGAATCACCTGACACTGTAATTTAACCTCTCTGTTGTTCCTTGTGTGGTATTCATAGGCTAGACTCTCTAGATCCTCTGCATCTGAGATTCCTTAGCATCAGATGGGATAATAATTCTTACTGTAACTAATTCAGATTATTGTGAGGATTAAGTAGGTAGTGTAATTTTTTCCCAAACTGATTTTGTCTAACTCAGTTTATGTGTGCCCAACCTACATAGGCGGTCTAGTGTGGGTAGCTGACCATGGCCCCCGGGGGAAGGGGCCTCGCACTGCTACCGCTTTAAGTATCTCCACTTTAAAGA
This sequence comes from Pelusios castaneus, assembly GCA_007922175.1. Classification (NCBI taxonomy): domain Eukaryota; kingdom Metazoa; phylum Chordata; order Testudines; family Pelomedusidae; genus Pelusios; species Pelusios castaneus. The sequence continues at coordinate 6,202,775 of ML685795.1, read as the reverse complement.
TCCCAGCTGCATGCATGTTCCACATGTGCGCCAGCCAGCAGACAGCCAGAGTAAGCAGCAGCCGGGCTCTAGGTAGCCAAGGGTGGGGGCGGGCAGCAGGGAGGCTGCAGGGGGAGGCTTCAGAGGCCTGGGGGGAGCAGCGAGGAGCCTGCAGGGGGAAAGAGGCCTGGAGGGAGGCCACAGGGATTGGGGGAAACAGCAGAGGTCTGGGGCAGGGGGTGTTTGTTGGGTTGGGGCACTGAAGGGGCCTAGGGGAGTAGCAGGGAGGCCACAGGGGGGAAGGGGGATGTGAAGAGCCCACGGGGGGGGGGGGGAAGTGGCAGCCGGTAGGGAGGATGGGGGGCCCAGTGAGAGGCCCCAAAATCCCTAAGACCGCTCCTACCAACTTGAAACACCTTAGATGGGGCCCATTGTCATATAAATGTATTTTGACTTCCACATTTATTTGCACTGTTCAGACAAAGATAGACCAACATGTACCTTCTTCCTATTCCTTTTTTCTGTGGCATTGGCTGACCGAGAATGTCCAGGAGTGATAGTTGTGCTGCGAACTCCAACCCAGAAGGTCTCTGAATCTTGAACAACTGTTGCTCTGGAGGGAAAATAAGATCAGCATGATTTACTCTCTCTAGCAAATTATATTTCAGCGTATTTTGAAATAAAGTCACAAGACTTCTTTCAACTAAAAAAACCCCCTCACTCTTCTTTTAGTTATTTGCAAATGTATGATTTTGCATGTGAATTCATGCTGCAGCCTTCAAGAAAAAATATCAGAAAAAGTTTGAAATATATGCAATTAATCTTAAAAACATTTTTACTTTGTAATTCTTATATTAATGCCCAACATCTTTTTAAGAATCAACCAAATAAAAGGTTAAAAGATGCAGAAGAGGAATGAAAACTGCTTGGAGATGCATAGACTCCTGAGTGGATATCTGCTCAAATATCTACTGGGTTTGGAGAGGTGTAACAGACGTTCTCACATTCATTAACTCAATCCATGGCTGAAGCCTGGCTTTGTAGGGATTTATCAGACTGTAGAAGACTTACTCCATTTGTATGTCTTTTTGCTCCTCTTTGTTTGTGCAACAACTGAAGGAAGTTAAGACTGATTTAGCTTTTCCACAGTAAACTTCAGATTTCAACAGTTTAATATCTCAGCTGTTTCAAATCAATTTTGGCTAACACTTACCATACATATTGTTAGCTCAGATATTATTTTTTAATATTCATCAAAGTTTTGTAATATGCCAGGCTAACTAAAGTTACACAAAATATTGCATAAAATTGACTTTAGCTGTTTTCGTTGCTCAATCAGGGTGCGTCAACACTTACAAATTAAGTCGACTTAAGGAGGCTTAAGTCAACTTAATTTACTCCGTGTCTACACTGGGCTTTCCTTAATTCAACTTAAGATGCTCCTTAAATCGAATTAAGGAAAAGTTAGTTCGAATTAATAACACCTCCTTTTAATTCGAACTAGCACTTGAGTCAACTTTATTAAGTTAACTTAAGCCAGTGGAGATGCGGAATAGTGCCTAGGTGGACCTTATTAAGTCAATTTAAAATGTTAAGTCAACTTAATAAGGTCCACTTTAAGTCGACTTAAAGTCAACCTTATAAACTTGACTGATCTTTTCAAGTGTAGACATAGCATCTTTCTTGGATCATTTCCACAAAAAAGAATGAAAAAAACAATTTGCTGAGAATAATTTATGAAAATGACAGGATTAATTAATTAAATAAATAAAGAATAACATGATGTTTAAAATTAGTCTTCAAGAATTCCCGTCTCTAATTCGTATTTTTTCCATACTCAGTATGAAATTATTTTATTAAAAACCAAATATTGTTATCAATATTGAGCCAAAGCCCACTGAAATCAGTAACAGGCTTCTTTCATGTATGGTTCTACTCACATGCATATAGTTTCTTATGTCCATGAGGAATGGGGACCTAAAGTGTAGAAACTGCTTTCTGAGCAAGGGTCTACTACTAATACCATGGACCTTCATGGTATTATTTGTGTGAGGAAGTATTTGTAGGACTGGACCTCATTTACATTAGTTACTTTTAGTAAAGTTTATATTGAAATGGAAGTAACTTTATTATATTAATATAATGGGAAGCTTATGCAAACTATGAAACAGAACAATGCCAGGGACAACACACGGACAGCATAAAATGGTCATGTGAGAATGAAAGGTCAGTGCAGACCAAAGGAAACCATATTGAATTGTCCCATGAAAATAAAATACCAAAGGAAAAAAAAATCAAATATATACCTAAATTGAATCTTTTTGGTGTCCGAAGGTGCAATCCAAATGGTTGAAATTTTCTGCTTTGCCTCTGAATTTGTGTGGATTACTGTTGAATTCTGTAATTTAAAAAACAAAACAAAACAAACAAACCACACACACATATAAAAAGTGAAAGTATTTTTCACCTATAGTTCTCGCATATATTAGTAAAGGAATTTGGCTGCCACACTGTGGGTAAGGCTACAGGGTTGTTACGGTGGTAGAACAGTCACAGATTCAATGATTTCTCTATTTGTCCATGAGTTTTCTTTCTGCCCATGATTTTAATAAAGCACCCATGCAGAGAGGAGACCCCAGGGAGAGAAGAAGTTTGGTGAATGAGCCCCACCCTGCATTTACCCCACAGCAGCAGTTCCAGTACCACAGAACTGGACTCAGGTCTCTTAAGACCAGTGACCTGGCACATGGGGTCCCAGCACCGTTTGGCTGAGCTGCTTCTCTGTTGTGATGGGGAGGTAGCCAAGCCAAATCTGAGTAAGTGACTCTGCGACCTGTTACATAGGGTTGTGTACAAGACTCAACCCTCTCTCCCATTTCTCCCCCTTCTCCCATGACTTTACACACCATTTCTCTTTGAGCCCATGATTTTTTTAGAACACTAAATTTACCCTGACAGCACTAGAATTTTTGTTAGAAATGTCGTGACAAACAATCTTTCATGGCCACAAAAAAATCAGGCCTTTGGGTTTAATACCTCGCCCAAAAAACAACACATCTAATAGCACAGCAGAATCCTGTAAAGCCATGCTGGAACATTGCTTCTGTGCTAAGAATTGGACTAGGCACCACAAGTATTTTACTCTGATTTTGCAGTCGACCCTCTGCAATATTATGTGTGAGTATCCCTTTGGAGCTGAATCCAAATGTGTCTTCTAGACATTGAATTCCAGTCACAATGAAGTCTCGCCTATCATATAGAAAACAGCTTGGAAAGGACAGGAGAACATTTCTAATGATTTCAATGAACAAGAGTCCTTTCCTTTTTGTGGGCCAGAATGCTGGAGTTCTGATCTAATTTCACATATACTGCATAATGAAAAATGTATGTTTCTTTTGATCAGTATCTACAGAAGTACCTAAAAATTAACACAGTAAGTAACTAATCTGAAAGAGTGAACACATACCGAAACATTATGACATGCAAGGGCTTGTGTGTTTGAATCTATAATTTTAAAGGAACCAATAGGAATATCTCCTTCAAGTTCTCGAGCCTGTAGAAGAAATGCTTGAAAGCCAGGCTCTTCAGTTCCCTCTAGAGTCACTGAAAAAAACAGACATTTTAAGAAATGTAAGTTTCATATGCTGTGGAGCTGTCTTAATGTTTAACATCACATTTCCCATGCATCAAAGAATCCCACATCTAAGGAAAGGGTTCAAGCTCCTTTATATATATACTTTTAAATGTTGTATCTAATCGCAGTTTTTATTAACAATGCTGAGAATGACAAGGAGGAAAAGAAACAAAGTTAGCACAGGCACATGCGTGACATATTACTAAACACATCTGTGACATAACTTTACACCACATGTAACTTAAAAATGCTATACAGATGTTCTGCAAAGTGAACTGTAAAACCCAAACCTTCCTATTCTTCCAGTCTGCTCCTTGTGAATGTACAGAAGAGTCACTTTGCAAAGCATACTTTAAAGGGATGCAGATGAGGGGTTTTTTTATTATAAATGTATGTGAGTAATGGCAACAAATTAGTAGGTGCTTTCCTAAATATAAAGAACTTATTTAAAAAACAAAGATAGTCAGACAAATGATAGAGGGCCAGATATTAACATACAAGTCAAGACAGTGATTGGCCACATCTTGGTAATACAGCACTTGAGAATACTTTAAAAATATATAGTAGACTATCTCCAGTTAGCCCTCAACTTGCTCATAATTAGAAACTAATTTCTTGCAGGTGTCATGGAGGAAGAGGGATTTGAAAAAGGAAAGAGCAGTGGCCTATCTATAGGCCAACTCAGGAAAGGCATTCTGAACGCTGGGGCAGTCTGGACTAAGGCTCAGAAGTGGCTGTAAAAGAAGCAGATAGATAGCAAGACACTGTTGTAAATGATGACAATGCAAAAAAGAGAGATGAGCAAGCAGGGAGAAGCAAAATCATGCAGGGTCCTGAAGGCAAGAATAGGAACCTTAAAACCTGAAGCAAGGGATAATAGGGAGCAGGTGGCAAGATTTAAAAAGAGCATGGCCAGAGAGATAGGATAGGAAAGGAAGATCCTAGCAGCTGCTAAGGCCCATTGCTTATTTTACTGTACATTCATGTTGTTATAATGTGATGGGAATGTTCTCCCACACCTAAATAATCATTTAAAATCCACCATCATTTTTGCGACAGAATTGTTTTAAAAACTCACAACCATTTTTGAGTAGTCTAACAGACCTCCCACTTTTGAGGAGCTATTAACAGACCCTCTTTTTAGAACTGCATGGATTTCTTCGGATGTTTCCAGGCACAACGGGCCACATTTCTCTTCTCCTACATGTTGACATGCCATCTCTCATGAAAGCCCTTCCATCTTAGCTCCATTGGACTGGGCCTTGGGATGCCAAAGGCATTCTATGGACATAGTAGATCATTAGCTGCTCTGTTCTTCCTTCTGAGCTGCATGGACCTTAGAATAGAAACTGACCTGACTTTAATTCCCTTTCACACAGACTACTCATCTTAGGCCATGTACACACAATCACTTTATTGCGCGGTAAGGAACCTTACCGTGCAATAAAACTGCTAGCGTACACACGATCATTTTCCCTGTTGCGCAGCAACACCCTCTTGCCGCGCAACAGTTACACCACTCAAATCGAGAGTGGTTAGCATTACTGTGGAACAGCTGTTCCGCAGTAATGCTTGTGTGTATCCATTTTGCGCATTAGACAGCCTCCGGAAATGTCCCAGAGTGCCAAGCGAGGCCACTCTGGGACATTGGAGCTGTCAAATATGTCAATTTCACTGCTCTAGCAGAGCAGTGAAATTGATTGTTATGGGAGCTGCCAGGTTCGGCAGCTCCCCTGGACTGAGCTAGGGAGCTGGCCCGAAACGGTTGCCCTTTCCGGTTCGGGCCAGCCCCCTAGCTCAGTCCAGGGGTTTGGGTGGCGTCGGGAGCTGCGCACTTAAGCGCTGCAGCTTCCGCTGCCACCCAAAGCCCTGCAGCCCCCTAGCTCAGCCCCCAGGCTTCGGGTGGCGGCGGGAGCCCCTGCTGCTATCCGAAGCCCAGGGCTGAGCTAGGGGGCTGGCTGTGGGCAGTGCATGGTGGGACAGGTGCCCAACATGCACTGCTCTTGTATTGCAAAGGAGCGTTCACACGAGCAAATGCTCCTTTGCGATATAACCAGAACGTGTGTACACACCAAAGTGCTATATTTATGGTGCTTTCCTTGTCCCGCAATAGCTTATTGCGGGACAAGTTTGCCGTGTGTACATAGCCCTAGTGTGGTAACATACAGGCTTGTTGCTGGGGTTAGTCAATAGTCATGAGTTTCCTTTAGGCCTTGCTATGAAGCAGAATGAGGGTCCACAGATCAGAACTGAGGAGCAGACTTGAGTTCTGCTAAGTTGGGTCCTGAGTTTCCTGTGGCTTTAGAGAGAGAAACCATCACTCCTGTGCTGTCCCCTTGAAAGGGCTGAAACCATGCTTCTTCTGAGGAATCCCTTTAAACCATAGCATCAGAGGTATGCTGAGGGCAAGAATGGTGGTGGGAAGAATGTGTTGGGTGGGACTTGAGCTTGCAGGAGAGGAAAACCAGGTGGAATCTTGGCACAGCCTGAATGCAGTGTGAGAAGGAGAGTGAATGAGTGGATGGGGAAAACGGCTATTACTTCTTTAAAAGAGGGATAATGAAGGAGGCCTTGCCCATCCTGAAGGCTGAGCCATATAAACAGAGGGGGAGAAGAAGGTAGGCAGGCTGCACCAGATGCTGGTTTATCTCTCAGACCTTTGGATACAAGTTTAACTTGATTCAGAGACTTGGGTGTGGACTATAAATTTGGGAGTCCTGAACTTCGGGTCTGATGAACTGTTTCTTGTAAAGATTCCTGGCCTGAAACCTAATTAAAGTGAGAGGGTGTTTTATTAATATGTGGCATCTCCTCCTTGCCCCAGAGCTGGTAAACTGAAATTTATTGCTGCTCTAGTTAGGAAAATTAAGGCGGGGAACACCTGCAAGGCCAGATTAGGCTACAAGAGGGAGCTCAAGGACTGCATGCACTTTTACAAGGAGACAGAGTTTTTAAACAAATTCAATTGTTTACCTTGGATTTCATTTCCTGGGCTATATTTATCAAAAGATACAACAATAAGAAATGGTGGAGAGGATTTTTGTGGCTCATATCCGTTGTTCGGTAGCATAGTATCACAATCTATCGAAGACAACACAAAACAAAGGACGCTTGGCAAAAACACCCCGCAGAACAGAAACACGAAGAAAGGATATCGGCCCATCTGTGAAAAAATAGAAAGGACAAAGAAGTTGCTATGACTACGTCGACACTTAAAAGGCGACCGTGGTGGAGCTGAGCATATGCCTATTACAGCAAGGCGAGGGGTAAATCCAGCTCCCAGAGTGGCTGGTAGCCTTGTCGATGGACGATTTCTACACAGAGATGTAGGTTGGCTTAAGGACGTCACTCAGGGGTATGGATTTTTGACACCCCTGAGCAACATAGCTGGGTTCATCTAATTTTCTAGTGTAGGCCAGCCCGTCTTTCATTGACTTAGCGCCGTCTACACCAGGAGTTAGGCTGGCTTAACTGCTTCTCTCAGAGTTGTGGTTTGAGAGACGTAGCTATGCTGACGCAACTCTTCAGGGCAGACCAGCCCCTATCAACAGCTGTCATGCTTGCTCCCCTCCCACAGACCAGAAAACAGAACACACCTAAATGGTACAATTTCCACCACATTCGTTTTTTGTTTCTTAGAAAACCAGTTAATATAAAATGCTTATAAATAGTGATTGCAACAGTGCAGTAAATGATGCTAATACTTTCTCTTAAACAATGAACTTCTTTTAATTGAAGGCTCCAGTTCTTTGGTTTCATGATGGCCTCTCATGACTAGAAAGAGGCCTTAACAAAGGCCCAGGTTTGTGGATCCAGAGTTTCAGTTCAGGCCCCTTCATAGTCAAGACACGTCCAGTTTAAAAGCCCATCTATTAGGATGCTTCTTGTTAAGAAAAATCATGACCGGAATGGTCTTTTCCCATCTCTTCCACTGCCAAATGGTTGCCAGGACATTTTTTATTAAATTTCCTGCTAAATTCCCAGTTTAAATTTTTGTTACTGTATATATTTCTGATAAGTTAAGAATGACATTCAGAGATACAACTTCACAAAAAACAATGATGGGAAGCAGGAGTGAAAAATACATCCATGCTGCAGAGAACTTCAATGAGAGAAAAAGCTGGGGGAGAAGGAAGTATTCTTATACGTCACCCCAGTCCACTAATGGTGCAGTCTCTTTAAGAAGATAGAGAACATTATCCAGAAATTTTCTAAATCCTGTAAAATTAGATTGTATTGCCCAATTGCCTAAACAATCTTAATATTAAACCATACTATCATATAATTTGATAAGGCCATTAAACCTTATTATTATAATTGTGCTGTTCCACTATGAAATACTATGTACTATTTAAAAGCCATCCCCTATTTCTCATATCTGTTGTTGCTGAGCTGTCTTGTGGTAATATGTTAGCCTGTAGTATAAATCAAAAAGGGGAAATGGATTTAGGATTTCTAAAAGAACTTCTAACATAGTCTACTAGGGATGCTTGTCCTTTCTCAATGAGCTGCATTTCTTCATGCACATTTAGAAGAGATGAATATTTGATTTTGTCGATGCTAGTGAAAAAGAATAAATCACTTTGTGAAAAAGGGGAAACAGGTGTAGGAAAAATAATAAAGTGGACGCAAGGGCCCAAGAACACACTGGATTAACTTTAAACTGAAATGGAATGCCTTGCCAACAAGCTACCATGTCAGCAGATAACAAAATAGGAAGTTATGAGATCTGCATCTTCCATTGGGACAAATTGATGTGGGTTCGTGAAATGCCAGAATCAGTAAATGTGGTGAGCAATCAGATCTAAACAAATGACCATAACCATGGAAAGGCTGTCTCTCCTAAAATTCACATGGAAAATCCCATTTAGATGGAACTCTTATAAATTGTATGCTCAGGAATGGACAGGTGGGTGTGGTTACTCACTTTCTTGTGACAATTTTGATTTAGTTAAAATTTAAGTACAGCAAGTGGTGCTATTGTATTAACTACTGTGATAAGCAGCAATTTAATATGAACTAGTCTTTGTGTTGTTGAGATCCATCTGTGTGACTCATGTCTTAGGTAAAAGTGTCTTGGTTTCTAATTATCTGCTCTATTTTTAGGGATAGCATCCATGGCATTTAAATTAACTGAGAGTAGAAAATTCACCCTAAAATATGTGTTTTCTGGAGCTGGTCTGTAGTTAGATGTACTCTGGTCTGCCATGCAAGAAAAATGGGCTCAAGTCTCTTATTTTGTAGATTTCTGGATGGTAGGAAGACAGGGGACCAAAGGTGGCATGCTATGAATGAGAGAGATTTCCCTCATTATTATCTGTGACGTGGCATCTTGGGGAACAAGGCAGAAATGAGTAAAAATGGTGGATATCTTAACACCTCATTAAATTCCAATCTGGACTATAGATACGTGCAGAAAGAGCCCAATAGAAAATATAATTCCTATGGAAACTTTGCTTTAGGACCAGACTCCACTGTCATTATGATTTCTTGCTTGCATAAAGCTATAATTTTCTCCATAAAACCATCTTTCTGATGCAGGCCTAAATATTAATTATTGTCAAATGGAAACAGCTAAATTTCTAGGGAAAAATGTTATTTTCATGCTTCAAGAAGTTTATTTTTTAAAAAGCAAAGAAAACATTTACTATGACCTTAGATAGAGGTAGTCAACTCCTATTGATTGCAGTGGTCCATACTACGCATATCTGATCACAAAATTCTAATTCTTTTCCTTGCGATTCCCATCTTGGATACATTCCCTCCATCACTGTAATTTCTAAGCCCTTGCCCTGGAAACTTCTATCCACCTTCAGTTTTTCATAACTTCACACCAATGTTAGTCTTTATAAATGTGTTTAATTATTGATCCTTCCCCGTCCCACATCTGGAGAGCTCATATTCAGCAATTTGGTGCCTTGATTCCCATTGTCCCTTAGAATTTCAGGTAAACCCTTGAAAGAAGACTAAAATTGTTTAAAAACAAAACTTTAAATTATAATGAACAATGTCACTTTAATTAAATCTAAACATTTCCCCTTGAAATATAGCCCCGATAAGTCTTTCCATGCTTGCAATTTTGGGCTCAATCCTTCAGTCCTAAAACCCAACAGACACCCTCTTCCTAGCCTCATTCTTTTCAAACATCCTTCTCCTTCCCTTTTTAGTCCTAAATCCTGTTCATTAGCCATAAATACACTCTACTGCCTTTGAGAACAAATAATCCATCTTCCCTCCAAAATCCCAGCAACGCACCTTACTGGTTGAGCCCGGATCAGTGAGCAACCTCTGGTCTCTCTGTGGTCAATGCAGAACAGCTGCAGCTGGGAAATACAAGAGCCTGAGCAAAGAAAGAGAGAGAAAATAATGCAGAAGTGGGAGGTTCCATCAGTCACAGAGAGGGTGGGGAAAGGAAAGCAGCCAATCAATGACACTGGCATCTCTGCCTTGGAAATTAGGACATAGTAAATGGGATTCTCCCATCCAGATGGGGCAATAACAACTCATAATGATTCCAAATGAGTCATGCCTTCCCTTGTCTTAAAGCCATGACTGCTATTGGGATACACAAAAATGTTGAGGGGTGGGCTTGAGGTAATATTTCTTAATTAAAACTTATGGGAAAATAGACATATTTCTTTAAGGATCTCAAGTGAAATGATATTTTATTATATTTCACTTTAGCTCTATGTCTCCTGTCTTCAGCTTCTCACTGTTTCACCCCAGTATTACAACATGGCACATTCAAATTGGGGATGGTGCTAGTAAGTACCTCCTGTACCCTTCCACTCTCAAAGAGCCAAATGAGGTTGGATTGTGTCATTTGATATATTTTTTTAAAAGATTTTGTGGAAAGATATAATGTTAGCAATGTCACTAGCGTGCTTGATTAGTTATAGAGCAATACTGATAAAGCTAGTTACATGTGTTTGTTTGTTATAATATTGGTAAAATATTGTGCAAAGGCAGCTGGGTGAAACTTAGGCCATTAGGTTATCAGACTTCGGTTGTAAAGCTAGTACCTGAATCCTATAAGAATTCCCTCTCTCTCTTTTTCTGGTTTATGTCAGAGAAGCCTGTGTTTGAACTGAGTCATAGGCTTCATGTATTCCACGAGTCCATCCTGACAGTACAATCTATTTGATTTAGGTTCCCTTGTTTCTGATCTTTGTAGTCATACAGAGAATTTTGAAAACATGAACTGAATGTAAACTTCTATAGTGTTGTCTTCCTGAGTCTGCAGAGTGTCAGAAACAGATGTTTTAAGAAGGGGATAAATTTCTTTGCTCTTCTCATTGGATTACTAACTAAAGATAACAATTTGACTCTGAGCATTTAATTATTTTACTGCTGATCAAGTTAGCAGAACTATCCCAAGCTAATATGCTTACCATACATTCCCAAAGTGCCTCGCATACCTCCCCAGGTGCCAAAAGATCCAGATGTCCCTCAACCAACTGTCAAAACCTGCAGTGTTCTTCTGGGAAGCTGTTATGCATTGTCCATTTAAAATAATCTTTGGTGTACTGACAACGGAAAATTTTGGAAAGCATAAAAAATTCTATTTAAAATAGCACAGAATGAAAGCAGTGGTTATCATATTTTAAAATATCATTGTTTAGTATCCAAATGAAGCTGCTGCTGAGATTTCAGTCCGCAGCATAGAAGTGCCAAAGAATCCAGGGACTTTGCAGCAAAATTTAAACTCTGCTTGCTGTGGAATGTGCTGGACCTGGGTAGTAGGATGGGGGCGGCATATGAACTGTCTCAAGTATTCCTTGACAACAGATCAGATATCACAAGGTTGTGCAGCCAACTTTGCTTAGCCCATTTGAGGATCCTAGGCTATGTCTACACTTGCAAGTCTCCATTCAGGGAAACCACTTTGTTAAGTCGACCTAATAAGGTCGACTTAAGGTCAACCTAAAGTCAACCTTATTAGGTCGACTTAACAAAGTCAACCTAACTTTTTGTAGTGTAGACATAGCCCTAGTGTTTTTTTCAAAGAGCTCAAGTTAAAGCCCTTTGGCCAATGCTGATAATGAAGCATGGGAGTCTGACTGAATCCAACAAATGGTTTGATAACGCCAAGATCAAGAGCTAACAAATTACCAGCTCAGGTAGGTGAACAGCACGTCTGATGTATCAATATGGCTACTGTTTCAAAAAATGTTTGAATATGGTTACTGTTTATTAGAAGGGGACCAGGACAAAGCAGACATTTTGGGCAACAAGAAGCTGCCAATGACATATCTGAAACTTCTGAGCCATCCTCAGTGCAGGAATTGCTGGCTCACAATAGTTCAACAATAGTCATCAATACCTGCTGAAAATCAAAGAGACATATGCTTCTGCCTCAAAGTGGCCTATATTAGACATTACCCATTGTTGTGTATTTTGGTGTCGTACCTAATTGCCTGGGTTGCCACAGCAATAGAGTTACACAATTAGGGGATATCTCAGCCAGTCCTGGCTGGTTTTTAGTGTTGTTAATAGAGACTTAAACATGGATGTGCTCTCCTTGTGCTCACTCCTTGTGTTCACACCTGAGTGTGCCATGTTAATTATTCAAAAATGGATCCCAGAGAATGTGCATAACATTACTATATATGGGTTGTGAAGGATAAGAGGCAATTTCCAGAATCTGATGTACAAGGTTATAGTGACTGTACAGAAGAGTTGATTGAACACTGACAAGTGGGATGAACAGAACATAAAACAAGGGACAATGCCTATAAGCATGTGCATTTGGACACTGGCTGTATACAATTATATTCATGGTGATCTTTTTTGCTGCTGTCACAGCCACACATCAGCTTTCATTGCTATGTAACTGGGACCACATCAAGTGTGATGATAAACTTAAGACAACAGAGTCTTGTGGCACTTTTAAAGACTAACAGATTTAGTTAGTCTTTAAAAGTGCCACAAGACTCTGTTGTCTTTCTACAATAGACTAACACGGCTACCCCTTTGGGAGATAAACTTAAGGGAATTGGAGAGAGAGATTTTTCCTATCACTGTGTTATCTGAGTGCCTGCCAGTAGAAATGATCTCTTCCCTTTGAATGGCTACTACTTGTTCCCTCTGAAGTGCCAACTTTTTTCTCTTCCACACCAGCTTTTGTTTTGTCTCCCCAGTGATCTCCGCCTCCTATGGTTTCTTGTCTTTACTCATATTATCACATTTCTTGTCTTCTCTAAAGTGCTACACACACCTATGGCACTACATAAATAATACTTATGGGTCACATCCCAAAGTTCTTACTGAGGTGATGTCAATGGGACTTTCACATGAATGAGTAGAAACAGAATAAGCATTCGGTTACTTCTGCTGTGAGCTACTTTTGGACACTGCACAAATGCTGCTGAAGATTCTTTTAAAAATATTAAATTCAAAATAAAGGAGTCATAGACTAAGAGCAATCAGTTATGCCAACAGTGTCATGAGAAAGCTATGGGCACACCTGGGATATTCATCCATATCCCATCAAACTGCATCCTGCTATGGTTTATTGCTGCTTATATTTACATGCTGTTAAGAGTGTCAAGGGACGTGAGCAGCATGTGTAAGGGTAATGATACTTGTTTAATTTTTATCCCAGGCATTATGCAATATAATGCAGCTCAAGACATGACATGGTTTCTGTGTACTTCTGAGTTAGGTATTTGGGTGTAACTGCTAACACATGCAGTACATCTTGTAAGGCACAGTCACATCTAATTAACTACCATTGACATGTGATATACCATGCCCAACCATGGTAGATTTTACACCCAGCCATAGGTACACAATTTAAACATCCATTCACCATATAGAGGGCATGCTACAGAGCCAGGTTGTGATTGCATGGTTATAGGAATGAGATAGGAAGGAGTCATAATACTGATGAATGGTGTCACTAATTTCACTGTCGTAGGCATCTATAGAGCTCTTCTTGCACAAAACACCTCTTACAGTCACTGCATATTTGTGTTTGCAAGTATATTATAAAATAGCACAAGTGCTGAATCAGTGTTGTGGTCAAGGGGACTCAGACACAATTGTGTATGTAGGTTAATGTCAAGTGTATATTGTCACAGGATGCAAGCTGGGCTAAGATCTGTGTGATTTTTTTCTGTTCACTCTTGCCATGTAACTGACTGGTTTGATGCAAAATATGACATACACAGTTCCTTTATGAATACTCATAACATGGTCTGCATTATTGTTATGGTATCATGTCTCCTGCAGCATCATGTATGTGTATAGATGTGAAGCATGTTCCCAGGTATTTCACGTGGTTCAGGTGGAAGGCAGACAATCAGGGCTGCTTCTCAGTGTGGAGGTTGAACAGGTGCATGACAAAGACAATGCAAACCCAGCTCCCAGGCTCAGGTGGAACAAAGAATCACACAGCAGAGAGTGAGACGGCTTGTGTTCATCCTGATTTCTTCTTGACTACAAACTCTTCCAAAGATTCAACAAAATACCCATGGATTAAAAGAAAGATCAGCTCCCTCATGTTTGTTGATGTTAATGATCAACAAGGAATAGAAGCAGTACTTTTTGCGGCATCTGGGATCAACCAAATCAGTGTGCCCTTGCTAAACAAAGATCACCTGGAAGAAGAAGGATGGGTGAAGTACACGCACTTGTGGCGGTTAGGGGCTTTTTGCCAGAGAAACCCCATCTTGCAAACATCTCCCACTACAAGAAGGATTGGGCCCTTCCTAGGGATAGTAGGCAGAGACTGGCTGCTAAAGCATTTTATACCCACATCTTATGAGGAATCCTGGACAGTAATGTTAGGTTAGAATGCATCTTAATTTTTGTTTGATGATTTATTAAATGATTGTGCATTGATTTGCCATATATTCACTTAAAATTGTGTTCTAATCAATAAACCAATATTTGTTTTACCTAAAGTGGTGTGAACTTTAGAGAGGGTGAATGAGCAGGCTGGGGCATTCCCATTTCTTTGATAAATGGATGAATCAGTGTCTATGAGCTACAGTGATTGGGGAAGGGTCCCAATCCTGGTAGGACAGAAGTTTCCAGTGTTGTATTGGGAGACTGGGAGTGCTCAATGGGGGACCACCCCATGTGGCTGGACAGCATACCTCCACTGTCTGGGAGCAATTACACAGAGGAGGCTGGTGTGGACTGACCCAAGAATGGGTGGTCACCTAGCAAAAGCAGGGTAAGTCGGGGTTCAGGAGTGGAGATCAGGGGGACTCTGGCACCCCAGACCAGATTCTGGGAAGGGAATGTCACATATATGTACCATGTGTGTGTTTTATTGGTCCCCCTCTGTGGCAATCTGCAGGGAATATAAATTATTTGGGCTTCCAACTAGGAAGTTTTAGCTCAAGTTGTAGCAGTTTATCCTTTCAGTTCTGAAAGGCCCTAGTTCAGTGGGTGGGCTGGCTAAGAGGGTAGTTGTCACAGATGCTGCTCACCATGGAAACAGGCATATTCTGAATATGTATAGAGGTTGTTGTGGAAATGAAGATTTGCTTATGCCTATGACATATGCATGACTACTAAGAAAGAAGACTATAAAGGCAGAAGGCAATAGATGAGTCAGAGAGTTTGGGCAGTAAAAATGGGATAGGATCAGAAGCTAAAATAGGGAAAGAACAAGTTAAACATTACTTAGACAAGTTAGATGTCTTCAAGTCACCAGGGCCTGATGATATGCACCTTGGCTTAAGTCTACTTAATAAAGTTGACTTAAGCGCTAGTTCGAATTAAAACGAGGTGTTATTAATTTGAACCAACTTTTCCTTAATTTGACTTAAAGAGCAGTTTAAGTCAAATTAAGGAAAGCCCAGTGTAGATGCAGAGTAAATTAAGTCAATTTAAGCCTCCTTAAGTCGATTTAATTTCTAAGTGTAGACGCACCGAAGGAATCCTGTGGCACTTTTAAAAACTAACAAGTTTATTTCATGTGTGAGAAATAAACGTTAGTCTTCAAAAGTACCACAGGACTCCTTGTTTCTTTTAGATCAGTTTCTGCTATTTATCTCTACAGCAGAAGAGATATATCTAAAGAAGGCATGAGAAATTTGCTCCAGATGACAATGAAGATATCTCATCCCAGAGGGGTGCCTAGATCATCAAATGTTCCTCTTTGATTCCTCTTCCACTGCAGGGGCTTCAGAATTGAGGAAGATGCAGTGCAGGAAGAGTGCCATGGATGTGGGGCAAGGAAAACATCGTGGATATTCCTGTGAGGATGTGGGAGATGATGCAAGGAGGCTGCTAGCTAAAGATGAACAGAAGGACTAGAAGAAGCTCTTTTCTATCCAGAGTGGGAAATTTGAATTGCTCAGCATTAACTTAACTTTGCTTTCATCGAACTCAGTAGGAATTTTCACTGACTTCATTGGTTGTGAAATGTGGCTAATGTTCAGCACTTTTGAAAAATTCCACTCAGCAATGTTTTCCCTCTTTCACTAAGTGACATTAGATGTGATGCTCCAACACCAGTAGTGGTTATGGTTATGGGGAGAAAGGATGGATTACGGGGATACAGGAATGGCATTAAGGAGTGTGTGTGGGGGTGGGGGCAGGGGTCTATTCCTTGCTCTATCACCCACTTCTGGCATAACTATAGGTAAGTCCCTCTGTGCTCTCGTTTCCTCATCTGTAAAATGGGGCTGATGATCTATATCTAACTCAAAGGGGTGTTGGGAAGCTTAATTAATGGTTGTGAAGTAGCTGAGCTCCTCAGACAGAAGTTGCTGCATGAGTGCACAATAACTGCCTAATTAGTGTGTTTGCTGTGAATGCGTTTAAAGAATTTCTGTGACAATATCTGACAGCTCTATCTGCATTATGCAGGGAAGCTTGGTCAATCATGTTAGTCACTGAGGCAGATATGACGGTTTGTGTTGTATTTTAAATAAAATGTATTATTTGTACTCACTTTCCCTCTCTCATGGTGATTGCTCTTATGACCATTAGGATGGCACCTCCCCTGGTCACTCTGAGGAAAAACTCACCAAGATTCACCCCGTCCCATGGTTACATGCCGCCACTCTGTCTCTGCCATTCAACAGATCTGCTCTCACTTAGTGAGTTGCCTTTACTAGCTCTCATTGAGGTGGTGCTTTAAAAATAATAGGATGGCCACAGTAGCATAGGCAGCAACAGCAGTGTCTCAGGCTAGCTGACCTGAGTACAAACCTGAATCCCTTGAATACATACTCGCTAGTCTGTTCCATTGCCTATGGTATCCAGCGACACTATTATTTTTAGAGTGCTAGCTTTCATTGAGCTAATGCAAATATGGCTACGTGAGCCTGGAATCATATCCCCAGTGCCAAGTGAAGACATACCCTAAGACTGACACTTCCTGTCTCTGGGCTGATGATTTAACTCCTACCACCTTTCCTAGAGGACTTTTTCTCTCCTCAGAATGCTCCCCTGCAAAAAGAATGGGGGTCCATAGTGGGATTTTCAAGCATTGTCACATGGTATTATGTCTTCCAATCTCCACATGAAGAGTCAGATTCAGTGTGGATAGTATTGTACAGATTGATATTACTTTCCTGTTGCCCTTTTTCACGACTGTTACAGAAAATATTGGGTCTTGCAGGAACTCCTCAATCCCATGTTCCTGAATAGCATCAAACCTAGAGATTTTGGCCCATATTGTCAAACCTGAATGCCTAAATTCAGCCACTGAGTGCCACAAAACTAGTGTTCAGCATCTCTGAAAATCTGGGCACTTATTAAGTCCTTGTGTATGGATTTATGTGCCCAAAGACACATATTTTGGGCTTTCCTGAGCATCGTCTTGCTTGTCCCACTCTTCGTTTCACTTTATTTAGCCTTCCATTGTTTTAATTCAGATAAGACCGTGGCATCATTTCTTCTTTCACAACTTTATCTACTTGTTCAATGGAAAAGGGAGATGGCTTTTTTCCCCTTCAAAACTGAATGTAATGCTTGAGAAAGGCATCAGATTGACAGCTCAGGTAGTGTTAGTCTTCTTATACTCCACCAAACAGATATGGTGCAGGAAGCAATACCATGGGAGGTTTCCTCACAATATCCTTCAAGTCATATCTAGAGAGTCGAGTGAAGGTTCCAGCACTAGAGGAATTGCTGCTATTATATCTAAAGATAAGTGTTTGAGACTTGAGGACCAGAGAAAATGAAAAGGACAAAGACTGTGAGAAGAGGGAGGCTCTGGGAATTGCTAGCTGCATCAATAGAGGGTGTGTCATGGTTTTCCTAGCCATAGACAGTGTGCTAGTAAAATAAATACTTTATTATGAAAGCAGTGAGCCAGAGTCTCTAGTTTCACTCAGCTGCGCTCAGTGCAGGATGTGTGAAGACACAGGTGGCTTTACACCAACTTTGTGGCTGTGAACTGAAGATGTATCCCTAGTCAGTAAAACTAAATTAGAATAAGGTTCAACATCTGGAGGGTCTCATCTAAGTATAGGTACACATAAATTGCTCCTTAGTTGTGTCC
The DNA here is from genome assembly GCA_007922175.1 of Pelusios castaneus. Classification (NCBI taxonomy): domain Eukaryota; kingdom Metazoa; phylum Chordata; order Testudines; family Pelomedusidae; genus Pelusios; species Pelusios castaneus. Next base: position 6,184,692 of record ML685795.1, on the reverse strand, counting down.
TTCTTTCTGAAATTGCTATATAATTGTGCTCCAGAATCTAAGCACAGGAGGTATTCTGGGGAAAGGGACACACCTGGGCATTCTGGTTTTCTTTGACTGTTGAAATGGTCCCTCGGGGTTATAGGCAGCCAGAAGTAGATTAGAGCAACATTTAGATCCTTTTTTTTTTTTTCCATTCCATGGACTGGAGCAGGCCCCGGCCAATCCTCAGACTTCTTTACACCCAATTAAGCTGCTTTACTTGGGAACACGCAGGAAAGTTAAAACCAAATTAGTTTCTAAAGTGGACTAATTAAACTGCATCAACCCCCTACTTTAAATTTCCACCTTTAACTTGTACTAATGTTCTGAATGTTCTTTTGTAGCTAAGAGAGGTATTGGGTGGGGAAAGGGATATGAATTTTATACTGGTTAGTGGATGTGACCTTATGGGCCAAATTCTGTTCTGACCTATTTCCTATGCAACTGCACTATGGCAAATGTGTTTGCAAGAGGTATAAGTAGACCAGAATTTCAGTAAGATCAAGGAAGCCTAAATGAGTTTACTGCTGTCTATACTATGGAGCCTGTGCTGGCATAGTTACGCCAGTATATCCCCCAGTGTAGAGGCAGCATACCCTGAAAGGATTTTTTGTTAGGACTTGTCTATGCATAAACCACTACGGTGGCATAGTGCACTGATGCAGCTGTGCTGCTGTAGCATATCAGTGAAGATACTCTACCTATGCTGAGAGGAGATCTATCCCCAACTCCACCTCCCTGAGAAACAGTAGACAGGTTAACTGGAGGATTTTCCCTAGCGCTGTATAAACCGGTGGTTAGGTCTTTTTAATTGCATTGCTCAGGGGTGTGGATTTTTCAAGTGATGTAGCTATACCGACCTAATTTTCTTGCACAGATCTGGCCTCACTGTGGGAATACCACCTCCTTGAGGGGGGTTAGCTACGTTCACAGAAGCATTCTACCATAAGTGTAACTGCATCTATGCTAGGGCTTAGTTGGCATAGCTAAATCAATCAGCGGTGTGGGGTTTTCACACTCCTGACCAACCTAATGATGCCAACAGGGCTGTTAAGTATAGACCAAGACAACAGAGAGTATAAGTAATGGAAACATGGTTAGCGCTATATGCTCAATTATTAAAATATTTGCACATTGTGCAACCCAGTTAGGTATTCACCATCAATATAGGCATTTCTTTCTGACTTAAGTTAGAAGTCATGTGGAATAGATTAGAATAGCAGTGTGCCTGAGGGAGAAAGGGGGGAAAGGTAAGCAAAGAATAGGGACATGGAGAATATAGGCCTGTTTCGTGACTCTCCCTCCCTGTTTTCTGCTTCACATAAGATGGCAGACCACTGGGACTGGGAGCATCCGTTGGTGATGGTATTGGATTGGATTACATATGCACTGGCAGCTGAGCGCTACAGGAACGGAGGGGAGAAACATCACACTGGGGGCTGCCGTGCTCGCTGGGCCTGCAGCCACATACCTTGAGCTGCTCCTGTGGCTGACTGCATTAAGAGCTTCTGTGGGAGCGGGGATGAAAGAAAGGTGATTTTCAAGTAGTTATTTGCTGCTTTCCTCACAGTTGCAAGAAGCCATTAGGGACAACTGGGGCCTCTCTCTAAAGGGAAGGTGCTACAGGTTTACAAACACAGGCTTAGGAGCTTCATTGTGCCTACAGCCCCTTGATTACACTCTGCTACATGGGAGCTCTATAGCTTCCCACCACCCATCCTAACTCAGCTGTTAAGCGCTTCCCAGTTTCCATCTTCTTAACCATATTTAATAGCTTGTTTGGCTTAAGAGGTGCAAAGTAATTCTCAGGCCATGTACACATGATCACTTTATCGTGCGATAAGGCTCCTTACCACGCAATAAATCTTCCAGCATACACACGAGCGTTTTCCTTGTTGCGCGGCAACACCCTCTTGCCCCGCAACAGTTAAACCACTCAAATTGAGAGTGGTTAGGCTTATCGTGGAACAGCTGTTCCACGGTAGAGCTCATGAGTACAGGTTTTCCAATGTTGACAGCCTCCAGAAATGTCCCAGAGTGCCAATTGAGGCCACGCTGCGACATTGGAGCTGTCAAATTGGAGCCCTAGCAGAGCAGTGAAATTGACAACTATTGGAGCTGCCAGGTTTGGGGGCTCCTGGGGATTGGCTCCCTGGACTGGGGGCTCCTGCTCGGGAGCCCCCAAGCACAGGTGGCTTCAGCCCCTCTGCCTGCTGCCAGGGTTGGGGGCTCCCAACTGGCGCTGAAGCACCAGCCCCCTAGCTCAGCCGCCACCCAAACCCCAACAGCTGGTCTAGGGGGCTGGCCCGAACCGGCTGCCCTCGCCGGTTCGGGCCAGCCCTCTAGTCCAGCTGCTGGAGTTCGGGTGGTGGCAGCCCCCTAGCCCAGTAAACCCCTGGGGCAGCCCACTGCCAGCCAAAAGGCTGGCCGTGGGGAGTGCATGGTGAGACAGGTGCACACCATGCACTGTTCCTTGTAGCGCAAAGCTACACGTGTGAATGCTCCTTTGCGCTACAAGGAGCACGTATGTACACAAAAGCGCTATATTTATAGTGCGTTCCTTGTCCCGCAACAGCTTATTGCAGGACAAGTTTGTCGTGTGTACATAGCCTCAGATAAACACTGGCCTCTGAGGATGTCATAAAATGCACAGTATGATAGTTACTATATCCTTTATGATTCCTTAAGAATGCAAATTGGGCAGGGAGAACAAGAATCAATTTGGGGAGTTTGGTTGAGAACACATTGACTGCTAACAGACATCTTCATCCACTTCTCTAGACTAAAACCGAGAACAAGAACATTGGAAAATCTGTAAGCTTGTCTTTGAAGATTTTTAATGCCAGCTCACGTTTCTCCTTCTATCCAAACTTGTAGGGAATTTTCTTCTTCCTTACATTTGTCTGAGGAGCAGTAAAAAAGAAGTCATTACCCACAGAACTGCTGTCTCTGAGCAAGCCTTTATTTGGCATTTAGTGGTAGATAGGGGCCAGTTTTTAAGCTTCCTGGTTCAGCTTAGATTGTCCACTCCCCGCTGTGTGCCCTACATATGCTATCTCAGTTATGCCAAGCTCACATTTTTCTACCTTGAGTGTCAGGTCCTGCTGACATGCATTGTCCTTAGAGAGTGTAAAGAGGTGTTCCATGTCTGACTCTACATGGCTATGCTGTTGTAATAAGCTACTGCATCTTTGTTCAGACCTGTCAGCCCTCCTTTAACCAGCCTCTACACTGTAGCTAGCTCTTTCTTCGTACTGAAAGAAAACATCAGGAATTCATGTGATCTGGTTTAATTTTATAATAACAGACTCTAGCTTGTACCCCATATCTTTGTTAAGTCAATTATAGGCAATTCTAGACCAGCCCCAGGTTCCCCTTTAAACCTCTAGTCTGGGGATTCATTAGGCATCTGCCATAATGACTCTGGGAATAAATAAAGAATAAATGGACACAAATCAGACACATCAAGAAAGGTAAGAATGGTAACATTCAAAAACCAACAGGAGAGCACTTCAATCTCCCTGGAGATGTAGTAACAGACTTGAAAGTTGCCATACTTCAGCAAAGAAACTTGAAAAACAGACTTCAGTGAGAAACAGCAGAGCTGGAACTCATATGCAAACTTGACACAATCAGACTAGAATAGAGACTGGGAAGCCAGCTCACTAAAAAAATAACGTTCCCTCTTTTGGCAATTCACACCTTCTCATCAACTTTTTTGAATGAGCCTCTTCCATCCCGATTAAATTGACCTCATTAGCACCTGCTCTCTTCATTAATCGTAACTCATCCTTGCATGGATATATATACAACTAACAAACTGAACTTTCCACTTCATGCACCAGACGAAGAGGGTTCCAGCCCACGAAAGTTTATGTCCCCCGCCCCCAGATTTTTTTTTTTGTTAGTCTGGATTACTAGTGAGGCCAAAGTCTTTATTGATGGCTCAGTGACCCCAGCTGTATCATGTCACCTATTACTATTATTATTTGTGAAGCATCAGGCTGCACTCAGCATTGTACAAGATACAAATATAAAAACAGTACTTGTCCCAAAAGGCTTACAATGTAGAAGCTGGAAACAGAAAGATAAGGGGCAAATTTCCCCACATAATTTAGTATTTTAAGATTTCACAATTGATCATCTTTTTAGTGTCCTGAATCCTTGGTATTTGTATTTTATAAATGTTTCATTACTGTTTAGATATAGTAAATTGCTTATTATTTAGCCTTTTTAGGCATATTTAGAGCAATTTTAAAAGTACCATTTGGCCTTTGGATTTAATAAAGGAATTTATGGTTTAATTAGTGTTTGATGGTTTCCCATATTAATAATTTAAAATATTATGAATAGCTCCAATCCCTTGAAAATCAACCAACTAGTCAGTTGGCCTGGAGTTGATAGGATGATATTAGGGTTTCGTTCCATGTTTCTTTTGAAGTCTTCTCTTCATTCTGAAATTAAAATCACTGTCAGCAGAAAATATCTTCTTGAGAAAATCACATCAGTCAGATATATTGGCCAAAGTATCTGTGAATTTATTGGACTTGAAGGACTCAGTGATACAACTTCAAGGTCCAAAAATCTACCACTGTGAGGCAATGTGTCTGCCTTCTGCATCTACATGAAAACAACTCCTACCCTTTGAAAGGGAACAGTTTTAATAGGCAGCTTCCCTATGTCACACCCTCCCCACTCCTCTGTTTTGCATGACATGTGGCAATACCCTGTTCCACAAAAATGCACATTTTGCCAGAAGAAATTCTTAACTACATGGGCTCATGTTCTTTTTAGTCCATGTGCCCAGAAAGAGGGATGTGCAGCATAAATTGTATGAACTCTGCTCTGATACTATGGCAATGCATGCTTTAGAAATGCTAATAACAGTAAATAATATTATGTCTTCCTATGTTACCCCTAAAACAAGAAGTACAGGGGGAAAGTACAAATTCAGTTCGAGGGATAGGGAAATTTCTGGACCGGCTCTCATTTTAGTTAGAACCTTTTCACCCATCCTCATGCACACCAAGAATGTTGTGCAGGAAAACTTTTTGGACTTTTAGGTAACATGGGACCAAAACAAAGAAATCCAGCTGCTCTGTGCAACCTGGAAAGTGAAAATTTTGGTATGGGTGCAAGTCTGAGTAGATGTAACATTGTGACATCAGAAGAGGATTAACCCTCATGCTCCTAAAGAAAGCAACCAGCATCCGTGATGTAGCAATAATCCTATAAAGATATTTTTACTTATTTGGTATCCAAATACTAGTAGAGACAAAGTAATTATTTTAAAAAAAAAATCAACGTGGGTCCATAAATTACAATCATCCAATCCTTCCATCAACTGCATGAGTGCAATTACCAGTATTGTGAGTATAGAACCAACAGGCTTAAATGAGGGAGAGGCAGAGAGAGAGAAACCATGACACTCATATGGTAATTCTCAATAGCCGATATTTAGAACAAAAACAACCACCCAGACTCTAAAAGAAACGTGTGACGTTTGTGGTGTTCTCATACCAAGGACCTGCAGCTGTTTATGCTGATGCAGCTGTAGATAGAACTTTGCCAAACACAAGATATGTGTGGAAGAGCAGCAGAAGGAATGCTGGGTATTTCAACACATCCTGATTTGATCCGCCTCATGAGTCTTCTTCACCTATAATTATTTTGGGAGTAGATCTCACAGCACCCCAAGGATATCCACTCTTTCCCCCATTTTGCTCCTAATAACCCCACACTGAGTGAACAGTTCTTCTAGCCATGGAGACCTGGACTTCTTCCAGATACCCTCTAGTTTGACCAGAGGTCAAAGATATGAGCTATTTGGTGGCATTCCCAAGCCACAGAGCAAAGCATTAAGCTTGAGACCCACACTTCGTCTACCAGAGGGCTCTGTATTACTCCCTAAATCATTTAGTTTTTTACTTTGAAGCATAATCAAACTCCAACCCCTAACAAGCCCTCCCCACACAAAGGGGAAGCAGTTGTTTGCCATACAAATAGAAAGCAAATGGCTTTTAGAAAACTAACTCCCATGCTTGAGTCAAGATGGAAAGTACTCTGTACAAGTTCAAAAATGACCTAAACATGGGATTTTTGACTGTGAGGCTAGAAGACACAGGAACCAGCTGATCACAAAATCTCAGTGAAGTCTCAAAAAGTCTAGAAGGAAAATTTGTAAGAATAAGTGAAGAAAGCAGAAAAACCTGCTGAAATGTTATTCCATAATGAGACTAAAAATAATAAAATATTTTAAAAGTAACAATGAAAACAAACAGAATGTGAGAGAAAACAAACTGAAGTGGGGATTGAAGCAGTTCTTGTCTCTGGAACCATCTAAGAACAGATTTCAAAAATGGAGTTTAGAACTAGTAACAACATTGGCAGGACAGTGCAATAAGTGGAATGACCTTCTCCACCTGGGAAGATTTCTCAGTGACTAATCATATTATTAGGAGGGTGTCATCTTCCAAATTCGGTGTAATGTTTCCCAAAGGGAGCCATCCTGTGCTCACAACAAATGGAATAGCAGAGGTGTGGCTATGCTTACAGTTGCAAAGATGACTCTTATTCACCTGGCCTCTGACATAAAAAGTTGGGTGTGGCAGGCTTTAATAATACCTATTATCACTCGGTCAGTTGTCAGACTATTTTGTAATATCTCACATGATAGCAACTCCTTATTTCCAAGGGATTTGCACAGTGGGAGCACTCTCCTTGACTTTGTTTTCTACTTCACACCTTAGGTCATATTCTGCTTTTTCTAAAAGAGGGCTCATCTCAGAGCGCTTGACAGTTATACAAGGGCAGGAACTGTACTGAGAAAAGATTTGGAGAGATGATAATCTCTAATAATCCCTATTCCCAAATATTCATCCCAGTGGGGACGGCAGTAGAAATCATGGCAGGGTATCTTTGCCAGTTCATTTATATATTTGAGAAATTCTGAATGGTTTGAAGCATCTAATGTGATTAAAGAAATCTGACTATACAGACTTTACCACAGATTATATCATAGGTACTCCCATGAGATTTAGCTACCTGTAGGGATGGCAGAATTAATAGCTTCTTGGAAGGACCATTCTTTTGGGATTTGTATATTTGTTTACTCACAGGGAAGCTGCATTATTAGAAGGCTTTGTCTCCTCCGATAACCTTACAATTGAAGGAATACCAATTTATGGACATACATAGTCATCACAACTCGTGGCCTTATCAAAGCTCATTTTCTTTGCAGCAGTTCTTTCGGTAATGTCGGATCAGGGTGTTTGCTGGTGTATCTTACCTTCAAATGTATCTCTGCTATCTCCCACCTGACCATTTCTGTAATTTGGTCATTTCACAAGAGAAATGAGTTGGCATATTTCGTGGAGGATCCATGAGGTGTTCCACCCCTATTTTGATGACCAGTGCATGAGAAGTTGGCATGAGAAACTATTAAGTAACCAAACGGATTATAGCAATTAACATCTAGCCTATAGCTGGTAAACTTGACTTATTTGATTTAGTCCCTTTTAGTGATCCATGAACTAAAATGTAATTGAATTTATGTACTATCATTTAACTTATGTTTATTTATACCTGATTATTACCTTTTGGGGGATTGATTATTTAAAGATAATGAATGACAAATAATTTAATTATAGATTACATTTTAGTGCCCTTTTGTCTACATTTCTGTTAAGAAACCATACTAATTCAAGCGTGCATTCAAACAATACCCATAGAAAGTCTGGCCAATTCTGAACTTAGTCAAGCAAATGTTCATTAAGATTCAAATATATGCTACCTAGTTATAACTGGACAGCAGATTAGGGTCCTAGTCAATTATTGAGGCCCCTAGACTGAACCACAGTAGTTCCCAACCTGTGGCCCAGGGGCCAAAAGTGGTCCACAGGGGCTTTCAAAGTGGCCCACAGCTCCCGTTCTACTGGCTACAGAAGGAAACTGCTGCCTAAGGACCCAAGCAGAGTGTGTTTTTGCCGGATTAAGAGACAGGTGCAGGGTCCTTACTGAGGCCAAGAATATGGAAGATCAGTGCTCCCCTCCCACTGGCTGTAGCAGGGACCATGGCAAAGCAATCTGACTAGGTCCATAGGCGCTGAGGTCCCTGCTGGAACCAAAGGGAAGGGAGCACTGATCTTTCACCCCACTGGCTGCAGAAGGGAGTCACAGTCTTGGGACCCAGGTGGAGTCTGCAGGGCCTCAGGATACATGCGGTTTTCCTGCGGCAGCTGGGGGCGGGAGATCAGTGAGGAGGCAGCCTCCTCACTGAACATCTTTTGTCTGGCTGGAGTGCAAGCAGGGGGGCTGCTGGCAGAGGGTGGTTTCTCTTCAGAGTTGTAAAAGTGTTTTCTGGGGCCCTCAAGCCAAAAAGGCAGGGAACCACTGCTATATCACACTACCAATAAGAAAGGAGTAACATTGACACTGAATCCAAAGTCAGGGGAAAGAAGACAGAAATCACAGAGAGAGTTGGAAATTTGGCATCATTTGACTGAGTTGTCAAAAAGGAACAGTGACTACCAATTAGACTAATACACACATAAACCTTCTCTGAGCATTAATAACTCTGCTGTTTAAAAGTACGTTATTCAAAATAAATCAACTTCCACTAGTCATTTGGGGCCAGATTTTCCAAGGTATTTAGGTGTCTAGTTGGATTTTCAAAAGCACCTAAGTTTATTAGGCCCTAATTATCATAGATATCAATCAAGAATTTAGGTGCCTAGCCTGCTTAGGCTCTTTTGAAAATCCAGGTAGGCACTTATCTGCACATTTGGGTGGCTAAATACCTTTGAAAATTTGGCCCTTGTAATTAGTGAATCCCACTCCTTGAGGCTCATGGTAGGATTCTCCACCTACTGTAAAATGGAAAATGAAATAGAATGGCTGAATAACAGCAGTATCCTTTAGAAGAAATATATGCTTCCTGTGTGTGCAAAACAGAATCAGTTGCATGGGCTGTATGACCTTCCAAAAATCATTATGATTTGCTACTACTATCATTTTAAAATAAGATTCTGTCATCATTGAGCTCATTGCCTGATTCTGTAACAGTCTGACATAAAAATTGCTTCCTTCCTCTTTCCCCAAAGAATAGCTCCCCCTTTCCCCACCCTCAAAGAATACTAGGAGCCAGACTGAGCCATCCTTTTCCAGGTTAAATAGTGCCTTATTCCATAAGTAGTCCCATTGATTTAAATGGAACCTTAAAAACCAGTTCAAATATATTAATGTAAAGTGTTATGTGAAGTTACAGCTATGGAACAAGGAGCCCCTTATACAGTTTCCTCAGTCACCACTATAAACACTTTCTTAATGAAATAGAACAGAAGCGAGTGTGTGTGTGAGAGAGAAATATGCAAATCATGTTGTCTGGCTAGACATTTAGCCATACAAATGTTTATTGAAGCAAGGCAAACTTACACCATGTAGTAAAAGCCGCACTGAAATAATAATTAATGAACAAGGGATGTTGCATTCTTTTCTATTTCAGCTTATAACTATATTCATTTAGAAAGATTCTACATGATTGCACACAGGACTTTTCTGCAGATTGTCCGCAAAAAAGAGTTTTCATTTAATCACCATTATCGGTCCACCTTATTAACTAGCTTTCTTTTTTCAATTCTCATCTGAAAAAAAGTGCTTAATGCCTATTTCTTTCCTCCCCTTAGCCCTTATTTATTGTTTAACATTGTTATATTCAACTCTGCAAAATGCTTTGTAAATCAGTGTGTATGACTAAATAGAATGAAATTGTGTTAGGTTGCACTGCAGAAATGTAAGTTTTCCTTAAACTCTCATTTCTTTCTTACCTGACAAATCACATGTATTCCCCATGTAGAGTACACAGACTCCTTGTAAATCACACAGCCACCAGCGAGCCTTCTCTTTCATGGAATGAATTCAGGCTGCTGTTCATTTCCCTTCTCTTCATACTGCCCACCTTTTAAGTGGCCCATTTGGGTAGCTGGAAGCATAGGACACAAGAATGACTGAAGGACTGAGTAAATCGTAAATGTAATGTAAATAAGCATTTCATGTTGTTCTGTCTGTAAGAGAAACGTTCCAGCGCTGGCATGCTAATACGTTTATTTAGCAAAAAATAATAGCTGCTAGCAAGGGCCAGTTCATAAATGAAGGTTTCTAGAACAAGCCTAATTCCTATAGTATTCAGATTATTTAAAGTAGATATGATTAAACCTCTCTTTTTAGTTTCAGTATCCTCAAGGATACAGTTTTAAGTGGGACACACTGATTTTATAGGACCCCCAAAAAATAGGAAAAAAAAAAGATTTATTTTAATTGTCTTAGAAAGATGACAGATATTAAGTGTCTTGAAAGACTGTTTAGTCTCTGTATTAAGGCAGTTTCTTTCTGCTCTGCTGAGTATAAAGTTAGAGTTGGAAAAAACACTAACAATCACCTAATTAATCAGTTGTTTTGAAGAGAAAGACAAGGAAGGTGTATATCTTTTACTAGACCAACTTCTGATAGCGAAAGGCACAAACTTTTGAACTACTTCTAGCCTGGTGAAAGAAGCAGTATTTGCGCTAAATGCCAGGTGGGACAGAGCATTAAGCAGAAGGGTAACACAAGAGGGAGGTGATCACTTGAAATGAAGTGGGAAATTATGCATAAACTCCAATTGCCCACTTAATTTCAAGCATATTATCCCTTTTGCTTAACAATCTGTCTCCACTTGTATTTAGTCAGCCACTGTGTCCTTCCCCAGAGGTCTGTGTACCCTGAAAGCTTGTACCTTCCACCAACTGAAGGTGGTCCACCCACCCTGTTTCTCTCATACCCTGGGACCAACACACCTGTGATGTCACTCTTATTTGCTTGGTTTAGGATAGTCATAACTTAGAGAAATCTCACCCATTGTTGATATTTCCTTCCTCTTAAGAGTGGAGAGAAATTCATAAAAAAATTAATGTTCCAAATTGCAATTTTTTTCAAGTTCCAACCATCCTTAGAGTAGGTGATGAAGAACTTAAACCACCTCTTGGTCCTCAATAAAACGCTGCTGCTGACTACTGTGTTATCATCCCAAAGTTGGTTTACACAAGAATAAAACTAATATTGGGCTGGTTGAAAAATTTGTTTTTTAATAGAATAATTTTTTTAAACTAAAAGTGTCTGCTTTCTCCAGAGAATTTCTATTTTTTGTTGAAAAGATTAAAACTATCAATTTTTGTGGTGAAAACTGAAAATTTTCAAGCCCAAATGTTCAGTTTTCAGTCATACAGTTGCAGTTTTTCAGCATGACAAAAATGTTTGCAGAAAGACCCATGCATTGTCCAGTCAGATCTATTCATGATGAACCAACACATCAAGTTAAAATAAGCTAATAGACAAAGGAAGGAGACACTCCATGTACTAAGTTGATTGGGCTGTTTATCTTATAGCAATTTTGGTAAGGCTAGTCAGACTCCCTGTCTATTAACATATTTAATCAAAGTGTATTACCATTTACCTCAAGGTAAGACAAATGAATCCTTGCCAATGTGCATACTTGAAACAACAGCTGATCTGGAGGAGACTTGTTATTCTGCTTCTTTCTCCAGCTTCTTCCTCGTCCCAGTTTTCAGACACTTATGAGGCAAACTCCTACATTTAAGAATGTAATTCCCCTTGCTCTCACTTTCCTGCAGTTCTTAGGTCATTTTCTGACTATCAAATGACACTGATCAATACAAGTAAAATAATGCAGGAAGCATAACATGCATATTGTCCATGTGTGATGGGGTGTGTAACCTCCATACCAGGGAACAAGGAGTTAAAAAGCAGCTCTGGCCTCAAAAGGCCCCACCCACTTACATCTGCCGGGCACACTCACAAGGTAAGCGCAGCTCAAAAGGTAATGGCCCCAGCCAGGGTGGGCAGAGCAAGGGAGCAGTCTTGTTCTGGGAGGGAGCTCTTGCAGAGACCGACCCTGGTCCAGATCATGCTACAGCAGCCACCAAAGGTCCCTGGTGGATACTAGAAACAGGGAACTGCAACCGAAGACAAAGATCTGCTAGAACAGGGGTCGGCAACCTTTGCCGGCCCCTCCCCATGCCAGCCCCGCCCACTGTACCCTCAGCAAATGCCAGGGGAAGGGCCAGCAGGTGCCGAGGACGGGGCCAGGGACTCCTCCCTGCTGGCCCTGCCCCCACGTGAGGCTCCTGTCCCCTGCTCGCCACCCTCCCCAGCAGAGGAGTGGGGCCAGCAGCTGTGACGTGCGACTCTTGTGGCCCTACTGGCGGGGGGGGGGTCACCAGCAGGGGGAGCAGCAGCCGTGCTGCATGCCACTCAAGATAGGCGTGTGTGCCAGATTGCCGACCCCTGCTCTAGAATCTAGACTACTGTCAGTGAGAACTGCTCTATGAGTCCTTAAAATGCCCCTTCTTTTAACTTTAAAGGGGGTTGAGAAGGTAATAGAAAGTGACCCAAGGAGCAGGCTTGGTGGCTTTCTCCTCCCAGGCTCTATCTCTGACTGGTTATGCACAGACCCCTGAGTTAGAACCTGGAGGGACAGGGAGGGCCCAGGTTCTCTCACCGCTGGGCAACATGGCTGAGCATGGACATTGAATCCCTGACACTGAGTCACAATTCTGGGAGTAAAACTCCCTCACAAAATGATACCCGTTTGACATACTCACTCAGATTTCTGAAGCTGGTTTTCCCAGCCACATTGCTAAATCAAATTTTAATAACTCTTGAAATCAGACTGCAGTTAACTAACGTTTGAACTTATGCTCTTGATCTCAGCTAGGGCAATCCAGTACCGTAGGTATTAACCCTCTCCTAATTCTTCCTCTTTTTTAAAACTGTGATTAATCGCTACTGTGTTAGTGTGGTTGCATATGGACATTAGTATAACAGAGACCTTGGTGAACAGGAGAGCTCAGATGTGATTTGGAGGAAGAGAGGAATGGAGCTTGACAAATGCTGATGTTCCAAATGCAGAGGGTATTGTGGAGGAAACGGTGGAGTCGGAAGTGGGAGAAGCTTGAGTGGAGTGCAGGGAGTGACAGAAGGGGAGGGGTCAAGGAAGAAATTAGGTCAGATGTATAGGCGGAGCAGAGTTATATAGAGATTTAAGCAATAACTAGAAGTGTAAGATGAATGCTTTCTCAACCATAATATCATCTTTCCTTCCAAAAACCCTAATCCAGGTCTTCTCTCTGCTCCATCTTGGGTACTGTAACCTCTTCATTTCTAGTTTGCCTGCTACTCACTTCACCCCTCGTAATCCATACAAAAATGTAGCAGCTAAGATCAACTTCCTTGTCAACCACATCAAACCCAAGCTATATAGACCCCACTGGATCTGTCCGCCACCCCCCAACACTTGCCCTCACATTCGAGGTCCTTTAAATCTCTGCTTGCTCCAGCATATTCACTCTTGATTCTGACTGCATAATAACCGATGACAGCTTTGACCACCACTCCCATACCTCTTTTCATGCCTCCATTGCCATCATTACCCCCTCCTCCCTTACTCCTCTGCCCAAGACACACTTATCTTACCATCCCTACAAGAAATCCACCAGAAAATTTTGGAGGGACTTGTGTGTGCGATGCAAATGTACACACTTCTATATAAATGGGAACAGCCCTTGATATTCTCTATGAGGCTTCTGAGATTCTGGAACAAACTATCTCCCTTGTTCTGAAGTAGGCTGAATGTGATGACCTTTGGGCTTGCTCCTAAGGACACCTGACTGACATGGTTTTTAGAGAGGGTTGAGGCTGTGCTCACCTGAACGATGAATGGGCAGAAGGAAGTTTCTGTAGGTGTCTGGCTGATAGGGTTCTGGTCAGAATTATTTTAACGACACTAGGATTTAATTGCATTGTATAATTAATGAATATGTTTGGGTACACTGAGTCTTAGACAGGCATCTTTCTATCATTCTAAATCTAAAATAAAATATGACATTTGTCTTCTCAAACTGTAAGCCTCTTTGGACACAGACCATATCTACCTGCATATTTGCATGTCTACCACAAGAGGGTACCAATATTGTTTGGGACTTCTGGGCATTACCTAAATACAAGTACATTAATAATAATTCAGAGAAAGGGGAAAGAACTGCAAAAGATTCAATAGGGTGCTGGCACACAAAGGAGTATGCTCAGAGTGATATGGTGGAATGGTGAGCCACCATACTGAGCTATATTCCATGAGTATTGCTCTTCGCTATTCTTAAGACATTTTCTAGATGAGTTTGAGTTCTTTTCTTTACCAAGATGAAAAAATGAACTTCATTGTAGACTATGGGCATTTCAAGCATGGACTGTGCCTTCCTCTCTGTTTCAAACCACTGGACAAACTGGGAGTGCCTCTGGAAGTAAAATAGTAAACAACAGCAATAAAATTAAGAGCATAGTACATATTCTTTTGGCCTGGTAATTGTCTAGAGCATTCTGTGGTCCCTGGGAATCAGAGTTTTTTCTTATTTATTAATTATAGTCTAGGCTCAATAGGTTCTCAATCATATTTTTACAGTAACAAGATCAGGTTTTCAATTTACATTGCATAGTGATGGAAACAAAGTGCAATAATGGACACAAGTATCCTTGAATGTTGGGAAGCTCCGAATTTTTCATCTCAGCCACTCCTCTGGTATCATATCCTTTGTTTACGTGGGACAATAAATAGTGGGCCTTTCTTTTAATCCGCCATGACTGCATCTCTAGGGTACGTCTTATTTCAGTCAAATTCAGGAATAGTAGTTATTACTTTAGGAGATGGGTGTGAGTACCTAGGGTCAAGGTGAAGCTTAGATTTGGGGTTAGCAGCCAGAATTCCACTGGTAGGAACTGGCATAACCTAAGGAGTGCACTGAACCCATTTTATAAACATAAAAATAAACAATTACATTAGAGCAACTTTCCTAAAACTAGAACATCAAGGCAGAATGTTTCATTCACTTTCAATTAACTGCCAGCACAAGCACAGATTTAATCTACCAGGGTGTGTGTCTATTTGTGTTTATGTGTGCCTGCCTGTGGGTTTTGTTTAAATCTGGTGTAGTCTCCTTGGGACAAATATTGTATCAATGGTGGGTTGTTACCTAATAGTTTAAAACCTTGACTATAATAATTTATAGGCCAGTTATTTATCTGTTCTCTAAAATTTGTATGCTTCACTGAGTATGGTATTTATCTTCTAAAATGTGCAACTTAATTGACATGACATGATACAATGGTAATCCTAATTACACCATACTTCCCTTAGTTATATAGAAAAGATTATCACTGTATCTGCAGAATTTCTTTGCATATTCCTATGTTAACTATAGGAAACAATGAATTGTTTGAATTCTGAGATTTAGCTGCTAATACCAGACTAATTATCTAAAACAACCTTGTCTGGTGCCATCACTCACAATGTAACATTTAACATTGGAGTGTAAATTTTTTGGAGTTGGGATCACGTATGTCGGTGAAGCACAACACATCCTAGTAAGATATAAATAATGATAGGTATGGAATGAAAAATGGGAAGCAGGAGAGAAGCAAATGGCAGATGTGCTGAATGATTACTTTATATCACTCTTTCCTAATTGGAGTTGAGTAAGGTGCCGATAACACCTGGGTAAAGATAACTAGAGATTTGGATTGTCAGTGGGGAGTTGCTGCAACTACGCCCAAAGTGTATTACGTATCCTTTTAAAACTTGGCTAACAAGCCAGGATCAGCCGACCCTGAAAGTGAAGCTTTACTTCTACTCATTTTGTTTCCCTCTGAGGACTTGCCTAAGGCACTAGAAGTGTGTAAATTCTAGTGTCCCTGAGTGTATTGTGCACTAATTGGCCTGTGTGGACCCTGCTGGCATGCACTAAAAGTTCCCTGATAGGCATTAATGTAGTCCTGGTTCAAATAGTACTGCAGTAACACACACTGGGAAACTTAGATTGTTTACTTCCTTAGAGGGCAGGAACCACCACTACCAACTCTAGCCTGGGAGGTTTGACCTGCTGCATTCCATAGGAAATAATCCCTCTCCTGCCTTGCCTCCACTGTTTAGCCAGAGAAGAGGGAGGAGAGAAGAGGAGGAGTTGCTGTTACTGTCCTCAGCACAGGAAAGAATAGTCAGCCCAGCTGTAGGTTCCTATTGGAGGAGTGAAGACACAGGCAGCCAGATATTGATAACTCTTGAGTGAGGGAATGAAAAGCTCTCCCTAGGGGAGGGGAAGAAGCCACAGAAAGGAGAGATTTCAAAGCTGAGTTATAAGGCCCCTGTGCTGTAAGAGCTCCACATGATGTTTGTATGAGCTGTGCATGACAGAGATGATAAAGACAGAAACTGGCATAATTAAATGCATCCCATGACATGTTTGAGCCTGTAGTCCTAGGTGCCAGAGTGAACTACAGCATTCTCAGAAGGCTTACTCAATGTACTAAATTAAAGCAAGATTTCCCTCCATTTTCTGATTAATATTTGTAGACTCAGTGCTGAATGCTACACATTTTTTTTGCTTCCTTCCTCAGAGGGAGAGTTGCTTTTTTAAAGCTATTCAATGGTGCCTACATATATTGATATAGGTGACACAGATATTTGCAGCCCTGTCCAATATTGTATTAACTTTATGGTTTATGTATCATTGTGGGCCAGGGATTGCATGTAACTCGAGGTTGTAAAGAGGTACCCCCTTACCCCCAGAAGGCTTGCATATACCGGCTCTAATTGGACATTCCAGAGACCAACAGAAAAAGGGTTTTTAGCATAAAAAGGTTGGCGTTAAACTGACTCAGGACTTTTCTTTCTGATCCAGCAAATGGACAGTATCTTCTGACAAAGGGGGTCCCAACTCTTGTGGAAGGGTTAGAAAGACTTTGGCCTAGGAGGGCCCCATAAGATTGATGGTTGAGTCGTGCTATGTTGAATGTGTGTTTAAAAACTGTTTATTGGGATTTAAAAAAAATGTTTTCTCTGTAATGCTTTTACTGTAAGAATAAATGTGTATATTTAGAAAAATGGTGGAACTCCTTACTGCTGGCCATACATTGGTCATAGCCCTTAGAAACTGAAAGTAATGCACAGGCCCTAGGCTTGCTGGGGATACTGCAGTGCAGGCAGGGTGCTATACAGCCTTAAAACACACCAGTCAAAACAGAAGAGGACAAGGGTCGTCACCCAACAACAGCTGTTAGCGGGACAACGGATAGGTAGTTAGGGAGTGGACCATGGAAGAGGGAGGGGATACAGGTGTAGTTGCCCTAAGACTATGAGAGTAGGTACCTTAGAAATGCTAATAATACAAATAAAATAATCCCTCTCATTTTCATGGGTGGAAGATGACACTTCACACAGGGTCTGTTCTTTAGGAAGCAGAGAAATAAGTGATGCTCAGACACAGGATATTTTCTTTTCTTTTTTTAAAGCAATAGTATAAAGACAAGTTCCAGTCATCCTGTACAAAGATGGCAAACAGCTGCACATCTGCACCCAGGCTGCTCTACTTTCCACTCAAGTCAAAACACCTTGATTCAGTGTTTGGGTCTTGTCTCCAACATTGCTAGTCCTATGTCTTGTCTGTATCTCAACCACCACCAAATACATACATGCTAAAGAAACCTTTGTAGATCTGGCCCAACACTTAACGTTTACAGATAGCCATGGAAATGCTGAGTTCTCCTTTATCAATGTTGGTTCACCTGGGGTCCTCTTGCTGTCAGTGAAGAATCCGTAACAATCCTTAAGGCACTGCCCACATGAGACTTTTCCTCCTGAATTGCCTACTGTTGCTGTGACGAATGGACTTGCACTAGTGTGAACAAGGTGCTGCGATTATATCATCCTATCATCTAATATCATTCAGAGAAGGTCCAGAAGGTAACATAGTTAAAATTCTGGCAGCCACCCATGACATGCAGATACCAGAGCTCACGTTAATGGATATGTCAGCACTCTCATAGCCATAAGCCTACAACAAGGGGCATGATGAATACAGCAATCTCCTGTAATTGTAGGACAGATTACTGGATGTATAGAAAAATCATGATCTTTACTTCTCCCAAAGCAGTAATAGAGTTCTCAAAAGAAAAAACTGCACATAATTCAGTGTTTCATGCAAGGCAGAAGTGGGTAAAAATGTGCACATGTCCCTAGTTTAGCATTCCTGGGAATTCAGCTTCGGGCTCAATTGCATTTGTTCAGTTTTGGATTAAGGAAAGGCATCATAGCACGTGGGTTCTAGGCCTCTCTTGCCTTCACAGTTCTATCCTTTTCCTGTGATTGTAGGTGTAAAGCAACATAATTTGGGATCATTTTAAAATTCATGTTTCCTTGGCAAGGAAAGTAGAAACAGGATATTTTTGTTTCTGAAGAATTACACATTATAAAATTGTTCCTTAGATATTTGGATACAGCCAAGAACTTGCGATCTGGCTAAAAAAGTAATACAGTGATAGAGAGGGCTGAGATGGGTGAGGTAATATCTTTTATTCAACTGACTTCTGCTAGTGGGAGAAAGAAACTTTCTTCAGGTACTTACACAGAGCTTTGTGTAAGCTCAAACGGTTGTCTCTCTCACCAACAGAAACTGACCCAATAAAAGATAGACAAGATGAGTGTCTCTCTAATATTCTGGGACCAACAATATTCTGGCTACAACAACACTTCATAATACAGAGATAGTGCTTTATTGCCTCAGAAGTGACAAAATGGATAACATACTATTGCATGAAAGTTGCAATCCTATAAATGCCATAAAGTCATATTTCATTCAAATGTCTAGTACATCACGATCAGTGGATTTTTTTAAGTCTATATCTTGTGTCACTCTTAATAACTGCTTTTAATTTCTTAAGCGTTAAAAATATATTTCACCAAAAATTCAGAAGTATCCACCGTGGGCCAAATGCCACTGAAGTTTAGTGTGACCAGTTAGATGAGGAGGGCAAGCAGGATTTGGGCCCTATGTAAATCCCATCCAGTAGATGATTAAAAAATATGGCTGTACACAGTTGAAGATTATGGATTAGTTAACCTCTTTTCAGGCCTGTGTTATTATTCATCATATGTACGCTGCATTAGAAAAACCATAGTGAAATGTAATTCATAAAAAAGAATCATATAGGCAACATCATGGGTTTTGGGACCTTCTACTGTTTTCAGAACACAAGTGCATTTAAAATCTTGCTATGTAAACACATGTTCCTATTTGCAGCCTAAAGGAAGAAAGTTCTGAGCATTTGAAAACAGGGAACAACAACAGAAATAGCCACATCAAATCTGGACAAGCATGAACACAGCCAGCCACTGCCTGTAGGTCTCTTCTGGCACTATAGGGCTCCGTGTGTGTGTGTGTCTGTGTCTGTCTGTGGTTGACAATGAGAGCAGAAGCCTGCAATGCTGTCTGTAAAGCAGTAGTTTGGGAATGTGCCTGTTTAGGAGCTCAAGGAGACATAGCCAAGCTAGCGCTGATTGAGCTCCAGTTGAGCTAGCATGTTAAAAGAAGAAGCATGGGCACCATGGCATGAGGGTGGCATGGGCTACCTTACCTGCCCTGAGTATGATCTTGTCCAAGCCCATATGTATATGTTTAGGGTGATTAGCTTGCCCTGCTGCTAATGCTGCCATGACAACACTTCTGGGTTTTCTTCGTTTTGTTTTTTGAACACTAGTTCAAACAGCGCTAGCGCAAATGTATCTCCTTCAGCTGGAATTACACCTTCCCACTCCCAGGTGGACAGACTCTGTGGCCCTGATCTTACACTGAGAACCTTGCAGATGGATGCCTGAATCTGCTCTGAGCCTTACTGAAACCCTGCCGTCAACAAGACTGAGTGGGCCCAGAGATTTGCCTGTGCAGTTTTCTAAATTAGTCACATGAAAATCAGGTCCTCATCTTCCTGTGTATACCCAAATAAACCCTCCAGTTGAATATGGAAATGTCGACACAGGTCAGAAAGTGTAATATAAAACAACTCAACATCTAGCATAACATTTCTATTACTTTCTTATCTTTCAGATACCAGAAATAATTATCTGCATCCTGCTATCCAGTGTATAACATCTACAACAAACACTTGATGGAATCTCACTTATTAAAATAATTTCCAGTTATTGTGTAGAAAATGATTCGTGTGTCAATTTGAGAACCTAAACTATTTATAAACAAAATAATTAAAAGCTTGCTAAAACTTCTAATCAGTGTTCATTGTTTCTTTGTATTTATGCTAGAAGAGTCTCAAGATAGGAATAATCTTCACTCCTCCAAGATAAATCCCATCAATTTTAGGATTTTCCAATTCCCACAAGCAGTGCTATTAAAAATGCCAGGTTTCCACACGTATAGATTAAAAATAGAACCATTTCAATTTTTATCTAGAAAGAAGAAAAACATTTAAAAAGGAGTTATTCAAAGAAAACATAAGCTTAAATTCTATTTGTATATCAGTTTTAGTAACAGCCCAAGTAAATACTAAGCAGCTTTGGAAGTGGTACCAGTTTTCTATCTGTTGATAATGAAATAGAATTGGTATAAATCCAATGCACACTTGGCAACACTAGAAGGAATTTAGACGAGACACTTGGGATAAAACTGGGAAAAAAGTGAAGCATGGAAATTGTGTGCCCAACTGAAAATGCATGAGGGTTTTTAGTAACCAGAATGTAATTCTCCAAATTAGCATTTGACCAGGGTACTGGGATTAGAAACACTGGTTACACTTGCAAAATGTTTCAGGGGATGTTTTGGGATCACATCTATTTCCTTCTCATCTGAAAGAGAGTACATCCATCAACAGTGTCCCCTACTCTCAGCACTGCCTCCACTTGAAAACTCAGTCCAAAGAGAAAGTTAAGGGGTGGCCTGATCACAATCTACAAGTTCCTACATGGGGAGAAGATTTCTGACGGTAGAAGACTCTTTAATCTAACAGACAAGGTATACCAAGATCCAATGCCTGAAAGTTGAAGCTAGCTGCTAGACACATTTAACCTGAGAATAAGGTTAATTTGTAACAGTGATTGTAATTGATCAAGTGAACAATTTCCTAAGGGCTGTGAATGATTCTACCTCACTTGATATCTTTAAATCAAGATGGGAAGTCTTTCTAAAATATGGACTAGTGCAACCAGCTATTAAGGGCATGAATCAGGAGGCTAGATTAGGTAATCATAATTAGTCCCTTGAAAAATCTCTTAATTAGTTATTTAAAATCCCATAATTTAATTCCATAATTAGCCCCTTAAAAATTCATCTTCTTGCAGCACCCAGGATTTTATATGGCAGTATCCCCTCTGGGTACTGACTCAGCTGTACTCCAGCTTACTCAAGAGACCTGACGATCACATCCCAAAGTGATGTAGAATGTATTTTCAGGAGGTTTAAAAAATAAATACTTTTACATCTTACTACTATTTTAAAATGTGTGATATCAACATTACCTTCTTCTGTGGATCTTTATACTTCTCTGAAAAATATAACCAAGAAAATTATGAGTCTTCATTTTCTCTTGCCTTTGCTAAAATAAACAAATATTTCTCCATATGAACTGTGGATGACCTTTACCTTTGTTTTTCATCCAAGCATTTGCATCAAGCATAACGTACGCTAATGCCTCCCATCCTACAAATCCTCCCATAGTTTTGGCCATCCATTGGCTGGGAGAGGAGTCTAGCATCTGCAGTCCCAGAAATATGGCAGCAACTAAGGAGAGAAACAAAAAAAACCAAAGCAACGTTCCCTGGGTATGAAATCATTGATCATTCTGGATTCCATTCACAATTTCAATAGACATTTTCATTTTGTGTGTGTGTTTTTGTTTAATCTGCAGTACTGCTCAGAAGATTGGAATGCAGCATTCCAGGTGTGTTTTGCAGATCCTCCTCTGTGCCCAGTCTACAGAGGGTATAAAGCTGGTACATCCCAAACTATAGAAACTCCTGCTCCCCCTCCCTCCTTAATTTCCTTGTTTTAGCCAAGATGATATGCTGTAAAAACAGATATCTCCTGACTAGAGTGTTTTGACCCTATGGAGACTGGTGAGAGCAGGATAAGTGAATGCCACAGGTGGAGTTTTAGTGGCAGGGAAGGCACCTGAAAGAAAGAGCGAGGCACTGATGGGAATCTCTTCTTCACTAGGGCTCTGACTCAGGAAAGCACATGTCTAAGATCCAATCAAGCCTTTATATTTAAGTATGTGCTTAGGTGCTGCCCTGAATAGGACTGGTCTTAGCAAGCGATTTAGTACTCTCCGGAATGAGGGTCAGACAACAAAGGGGTTGGCAATTCTGTTCTCTTCCTCCTCTCCCTTTTTCCTCCTTAGTAGGGCAAGAGTTGCGGCCCAAGCAGCGGGAGCAGCAGTACCTGGAATCCCCAGTTAGGGATACCGGCAATAGAGATGGTTTCCCTCTTAGGCTGTGTATGCTGGCCCAACTTGGCACTTTTGCCTTGACCATCTGGATGTGGTGTCACCAGCATTACTGATGTCAGCAGAACACCAATACTGACCGTCTTGGGAAGCAGAACCGGGGTGATGAGGAGAGGAACAGAAATGGAAACTGGCCAAACAGAAACGCTGTCTCAGCAAGCCTGCACTCACCCTCCTAGTCCATGTGTTTGGGTGCCTAGAGCACTTGCAGTTATGCTCAAGCTCCCTAAGTCTTTTGGGTGCAGCATATGGAGCCAAGGCATGAGGAGAAGGGTAGGTGCTTATTCAACCTTTCAGAAGTGCTCAGAGGCCTCCTGCTACACACACTGATAATAAGGACTCTTCTATCCACATTCATAGCACCCCCCACCAACCCTGACTCCCAGTAATGGGCCTGCGAGGATGATGTGTACTGGTTATTGTTAAAGAAATAACCGTTTCCAAACTTACAAACCTCCAAATGTGCCGGTTTCATGCAATGCAGTATCTAGTGAAATACTAATTCATGTTCTAAAAATTCTTTACTTGTGCTGTCTATTTTATGTTCAATAATTCATGACTCAGGTTGAATCAGGGCATTGTTACCTGTACATTCAAAATATAATTAAGGCAAATAAAATAGAGACTACTAAGATTTAACTTTAGATGGACAAGAGAACCCACATTATAGTAATTATAAGTCAATTATAATAATCACATTTTGCACTATTATGGCACTTGATCTCAGAAGACCTTTCCATGTTAATTAAGTTTAAATACTTAAGTAAGGACTTGATTAGTATCCATTGTCTTTCAATTGTCCACAGTAGACTCTGAATCTGGCTCTCTAATATTTTAAGCAATTTGCAATGGGGCAACTGAGAATAGAGAAATTAAGAACTTGCATAAGGGAAGACAGGAAATTGGTGGGAGAACTGGGAATAGAACACAGGAATTCTGATTAATGGAAATCCTCCCCACCTTCCCCTGTGGGAAATTTCAATGTAAATTCAACTAAAACAATTTTTAAAAATCAGTCACTAGTAGCTTTGGCCTACTGGTGAAAAACTGAAAACTGGCTGAAAATCACAATAGTTCAATTTGGAAATTCACACCTCACTGAAGTTACAGTTTAAGTTCAAGTTCCCACTCTCCTCTGCAGACAGCATACCTGTATCAGACTGTATCTCCCATGATACACCAAACTGTCTCATCTTGGTGTATCTTTGAAGTCCCATAGTTGTGGTGAACCATGGGAGATGTAGTCAAGTTTGGGAGCCTGGCTGAAAGAGGAAAATATGGATATGAGGTAACTAAACTACAACTGTGGTAGCATTTATTAATCAAATTATTTCAATTTTTAGCCAAACCTGACAACTGAAAACTTTCAAAATATTTCAGTGAAAATTTCTTCTTCTCTTTGGGAAGCTGCTTTCAGAAAAAAAGATTGTTTGTTTTTAATTAAACTAACAAAATAAAAAACCCCAAACCCCACCACACACCAATTTTTTTGTCAAGCACAGTTTTGATGAAAATTTTTCAAACAGTCCTAATTCTGATTCACAGTCCTCTCTGGATTAGATTCCTGTCATGTCTGGAAAAATTGATCAGTAGGATGAACAATGTTAAAAATGAAATAGTAAATTCAGTTCTGTAGTTCTGCTTTGACTACTTTGACACTCCAAAGGGGAATCTGAAGTCGTTATAAGTGCATTATTTAAATATTAAAACACCAACTTACCGGCCAGGATCTTTATGACGAAAGCATTTAGAGCATGAAACCAGTTAAAAATAAATCTCCTATGGGTACAATAGAAACAATGTGTTAAATATTATTGTTCTTTTTACATGACAGAAGTGTGATGTAGTAAATTTTGCTTCACAATGAAAAACACAGACAGTACCATGAATAATACACCAGACTGTTTTTTTCAAAACTCCTAAGCGATAATAAACCCCTCATGGAAATAATATAGGTGCTTAAGAGGATTATCTATCATTAGATTATTTTTCAGGTGAAAAACCTGGAAAGAAGTGGCAGATGGGTCACAAAGGAGGAATTTTCTTGTAGAGAACTGCAAAAGGCACTTCTCATTAAAAAAAAAAAAAGTTTCTGCAATTAGCTACTGAATGCTTAGTAGGCTGTACACCACCTTTTCATGATCCTCTCGCCTTTTCCACATTTGCAGCTTCCTCCTGCTGCCATCTTCCACCTCCAAGCCAGACAGAGAGAAGTTCTGTCTCTCTTTCCCCTACCTCATAAAACAATTACTGCAGGTCTCCCAAAGATTTCCCATGGGCTGCCTCTCACAATCTGATTCCAAATTATAGTTTTTATTTGATAGGTATTAGTAGAGAATGCTTGGGGTCTGACAAATCCATCATATATGATTTGTTGTGACCCTAAAGCTTTCCAAGACTCATTGTTCTCTCAAACGAATGATTTTTTTTTTTTTTTTAATCAGTCCCCCAGCTTTCAAAGATGTCTGAATACAGTAGAAACATTTACTAGCAAGAGTGGGGATTGGGAAGAGACCTAATGTAAAGAAATGAGATGTCAATATTTTGTAAGTGAAAATACAAGACCTGAAAAATCTGAACTATCATTTGAATCTGTGGTTTGAATGGATGTGAAGCAGCTAATCAACACTCTTGAGTCCAAAACTTTTACGGATAACAAATATATTGTTGCAGATCCTAAAACTGAGGGCTTACAGAGTTCTTAGGTCTAAATGAAAAAACTAATGTGACCTTATATCTAAAGTAATTAGATACACTGATGACTACTTAAGTTACCACCCATTAGCATTGCTTAAAACAATGACTTCAAAATCTTGGGCAAGTTGCTTTCTTAACATCTAGAAGCAGTCAGTCATGCAATAGCTTCTTAATTCTGCATGGGCTGGATTTGTCCAAGAAAAGCTTTGGGAAGTTTATGTGCACAAGCTTGTCAAAGAACTCCTCTTGGTCTAGCGAGTGGCCTCTGTAGTAGCAATCTGACTTTCCAGGTTATGTTGCCACAGCTCTTCGCTGGTCATGTAGAAACTAAGGGATTGTCAAGACTCACCTTTATCCCCTGCTTGCTCCTGCGCAGATTGAGACTCTGGCTGGGAGGAGGCGGGAGGGGAAGAGAATGGAGGATTTACCATTATTGATAAAGAAGTGGGCATGGAGGAATGGAAAGGTACACTGAATGGGAGAATCCACACTCAGAGAGCGTGGCAGAGAGAAAGTTGATTTTCAAATGGGGAGAAGTATTTTACTGCCACCACACAGACCATGGGGTGAGAAGGAGAGGAATTTTCCTTCTTTTTAATGTAGAAAGAAGGCTGATAAGGCTTGTATTTGTTTCTGCTGCTAGGCTTTTAGCATGTTTATTGTCTGTCTTGTCTGTCTACAATCTGCTAAATCAAGTCTGGTTTGTTGGAGGTCCTCCAGGCTGTATATGGGAAGGGTTGGGTTGCTGCATCTTTAACACAGTCACTGTAAATAGTGAATTAGTCATTGAGTTCTGTAGGTGTACACAAAACCAAACAATAAAAGTTTTCAGCAGTCTAAGGGAAAATCCCTTCCTCTTTCAGTTGCTCATCTAGAACTCCTTGACTCCTGTGCTATCATCATCAATTCACTTGTTCTCCATTCAGTCTTGCAGCATAGACTGGATCTGAATTTCCAATAGCAGAAAGCATTCACCAAACTCCAAGCATACAAAAACCTTTAAAAGTGAGTGCAAGCAACAGGGTGTGTCTACACTTGTAAATTAAGTCGACTTAAGCAAGCTTAAGTCGACTTAATGTACTCTACGTCTACACTATAGTTTCCTTAAGTCGACTTAAGCAAGTTGCTTAAGTCGACTTAAGGAAAATTAAGTTGACTTTATTAAACCTCCTTTTAGTTCGATTTAAGGCTTAAGTCGACTTTTTAAAGTCAACTTAAGCCAGTGTAGATCTGGAGTAGCCCTAAGTCGATTTAGGGCTACTCCAGGACCCCCTCACTGCCTTCCCTGCTGGGGGGCACAGGGGGAGCCTGGCATGCCCTGCCCACCCTACCCCTATGCCCTGCCAGGGTGCCCCCCCTACCCCCGTGGACCTGCCCTAGGTCCCCCTAGCCCCTAGAAGTCAACCTAGGCATCCAGTGTTGACGTCTAGTCGACTTTGTAAGTTCCTCCCTAAGTCAACTTTAAATTTAGGTGTAGACATGCTAAGTCGACTTAGCTAAAGTCAACCTAAATTTACAAGTGTGGACACAGCCATAGTGACTACACTTATTTCTATGTTGTTGCAAAGAAGTGCCGCTTGTAAATCCCAGATGTGAGCAGCAGGAGTCGAAGGGCTGTTTCTTCATACTGCGGCACACTTGTTTACTCCAACTAACTTGCAGTATATCACCACTTAATAATTTTGCTTTAAAAATCCTGCATAAAGTATATGCTCCAACTTGTACTTCAACTATCTGGAGTACAATAACTTTGAAAGTCTTTTTGATACATGAACCTTGTTTAAAAGTCCATTTTATTGGCTTACTTAGATGAACATACCTCTTATTTTGAGGAGAAGGCCGGAAAAAAGCTATCACTGGTTGAAAGAAAGAAAGAATCATGACAATGCATCCAAGGATAGCATGGGTTTCTTTATCCTGTGGAAGAGAAGGGCACATAGCATTGATTTTTGGGATTTGGTTCCTTAATCGCTGCTCTCAGTTATACCAGACTAAACTTGGAATATTCCACTGAAATCAAAGAAGTCATTGCAGATTTATTCTGGTCCGACTGAAAGTAGAATCTGACCCTGAAATTTCACTGTAAATCCATCAAAGGGCCAGTGTACAGCAATTAATCTTTTAAATTTATTTTTCCCTGAAGAAACCTTTAGTTTTAGCTCCAAAATATGTAAAGTATTGAATTAAGTTCCACCCTCCCCTTCAACAGATAATGTAATTAACAACAATAATAACCAGTTTAACAATCAGAACCTCTTATCCTAACCCCTTTCTTCCAAAATGTGGGTAATACTGGTTACTTAGAGCAACATCTTTTGCTAAAGGACAACTGTATTATGATAGGAAAAGGTTAAAAAAAAAATAGGGTCATGTGTTACAGTATGTTGCATGGTGAGATAAGAAAAGCATTACAGGCAGGGAGTTAAATAAAGTAGCTATCTGATCCTGATCCTGTAAAGGGATCTGCAAGGGCACAGCCGTACTCACACAGGCAGTCCGGTTGCTAACAGTAGCACACTGCTCAGTGGTAAAGCAAGCCTGTTGCAGGATCAGGACTTGTAACTGCAACAGGAACTGGAGAAGCTTGATTCCAGATCAGAGCCTTCCCCAAATTAGGAGAGGCTCTGATTTGGGGCAATTACATAGATAGCGTCGAGCTGTGACATTTGGGCACAAACTTTCCCAGCATTTCAGAGATTCAAAGGGGGTTTGGCTCTAGGCCTCTGTTTCAGGCTGATCTCTGACATGACAATGACAGGTCGCTTTCCATGTTACACACAAAAAGGCATGGATATATCTGAGATGTAAAACAAACAAGCAAAAACAATGAGCGTCCTGTGGCACCGTATAGACTAACAGATTTTCTTCAGCATAAGATTTCATGGGCTATAACCCACTTCGTCAGTTGCATCTGATGAAGTGGGTTGTAGCCCATGAAAGCTTATGCTGAAGAAAATCTAGAAAGACAACAGAGTCCTGTGGCACTTTTAAAGACTAACAGATTTATTTATCGCATGAGCTTTCGTGGGAGAAAATCCCACTTCGTCAGACGCTTTGAAGATAAATAAATCTGTTAGTCTTTAAAAGTGAAAAAAAAAATGCGATAAATAAATCTGTTAGTCTTTAAAAGTGCCACAGGACTCTGTTGTCTTTCTACAATAGACTAACATGGCTACCCCTTTGGAATTTGAAGAAAATCTGTTAGTCTATAAGGTGTCCAGAGGTGGTTTTTGAGGTAAGCGAAGCAGGCACTCGCTTAGGGCCCCTGAGCAGCAGGGGGCCCCTTTGCCTACCCCAAAAGCTGTGTCTGCCTCCCGCCCTGCAGAACGCTCAGTGGGGGCAGCAGTGTGGAGGGGTGGGGGAGGCTGAGGCACAGCAAGCTGGCCCAGAGGCCTGCTTCCGCACTCCCACCCTGTCCCCTGCCTTTGGCAAGGGGCAGGAGTTTGGGGGCTCCTAGCAGGATGGAGGGGGCTGGCCATGGGCAGCTGGAGCCACGGGGGGTGGGGTGCCAGGGCTGAGCGGGAGCATTGCCAGAGAGCCCTATGAGGGCCCGCAATAGACCTTTGCCTAGGGCCCCGGATAGGCTAAGGCCGCCTCTGAAGGTGCCATAGGACTCTCGTTGTTTTTGCTGTACAAAGACTAACACGGCTACCCCTCTGGAAACAAAACAAGGAAATACAAGAGGGGTAATGTTGAAAACAAAGCAGGTAGAGAAATCACTTCAGCAGATACTCAGTACATCATAGCAACAAGAAATAAAGAGAATCGTAATCATAATCATTAGAAGGTGCCACAAGATTAAACCCCTGCCAGGATGTGTTGTGTCTAAAATATGAATGTCACAAGAGAGATTATACTGCATATGAACAATTTACTTGAATTTTAAAGGCACCAGAATGAGAAGGAAATGTTTTCTTTCATGAGTTAACTGAGAAAGTTGGGGTGGGGGGAAGAGGAAGAAATTGGGTAAAACTTACACTACTCCATCCCATCGTTGCTACAAAGATCAGTATAAAAGCAATTATTGTTTCTGCAACAGATATCCCCATCAGAGACAAATGAATCTAAATTAAAACAGATTAAAAGTAGGTTATTAAACTCACCCACAGTATATATTTGTGTTTTATGACTGTTCTGTTACACGATACAAGTTGAAAATTTTTTGTTTAGGTTAGTATACACCCGAAAAAGAGCATGGTTTGTTGGATATTGGAAATTTGTAAGGTGCTTGTATGCCTGTTAACTTTAATATGCATGGCTCGGGACAGAGTTGGTTACGGTTCACTTAAAATGATGAAAAATATTCTTTTCCTTTCATTATCCATCGATTCATTCAGCTTCACATATCTCTGTCTTATCCGAACATAGAGTTTCTTTCATACTTTTAATGGCACCACTAGAAAAATGTCTTGATTAGCATTTACCAACTAACTTTTTTATAAACAGTTGGCAAAATGTCTGTCTGCAGGTCAATGAATTAACTCCTTTTGTTGCCAATATCTGAATTTCTGGAAAACGCTATCTTACAACAGCTCACATGATTCAGCAGCAGAAATGGAATTTTTTGGGTTTAGCTGCCTATCCCTAATCATCAAAACTGCTATACCTAATGTACTTCTTATCAAACCAGAGGTTTACATTTACTTATTTAATAATTTTAGAAATTTTCATAAAGTAAGAGGAGAGAATTCTGCCTCTGAGAAGGAGGTACTGACACTAAAAATGTCAGTTTACTTTCTATGGAGACATCCATTAGGAGCAAAGGGGAAAGAGAAAATAAAAATCTATGCCATGGAGCATGTTTCATTAAAAATAAGGTAAACCAGATCAATGGAAGTTTTGGAAGATCACTTTTGAAAATGGGGTCAGTAATTAAATGGTAGATCCATAGCTAGTGTAAATTGTCACAGCTCCTTTGATTTCAGTGGAACTCTAATAATTTTTATCAGCTGAAGAACTTCCCCCAGCTCTCTAACTTTAGGTCCCAAGGGCTCAACTGATTGTGCACCTTGATGCAAAGTCATCTGAGTTGGTACTTTCCTGGGTGAGTAAGGGTTGTACAAACTAGTTTCACATTAAAACATTTTGCTTTAAGTGAGCCCTGAAACTGTAGTGCGAGAAACCAAACAATTTAGTTCAGCTGGTGAGATGATTCCTAGCTGCTGGAAGACAGGGAGGAATGGATATTATTCAGACGCTACAGCACCCTTTGTAAATTTTACATATTCTCTTTCTCCATCTACTGGTAGCATTATGTAAAAACATCATCCAGGGATAGTGCATCACAGGGGTTTTCAAACCATGGGCTGGGATCCAGTACTGGGTCATGGCACTCCCTGGTGCCACTGCCGAAAGACTGGAATGCATTGCTTAAAGATAAAATTGTTGGGTCACAGGCATAAATGATTTTTTTCAACTGGGTCCCGAGAAAAACAGTTTGAAAACCACTTGTGTATCAGATAGCGTATCAGGATATGGCAATTCAATTAACCTACTCTGCAACAGACATAGCTAATGGCTATGTGCAAAATTCAAATTACCATAATCATTTCCCTGTTCAGACCATGATATTCATCCATATCCCAAGCAATGCACTGGGCCCCTTCAGCGCTCACCATTCATTTTGTACGAGAAAGCATTGTGGTTTATTTGCAGTTCAGATAACCGTATCTTTATCATTTGTTATAACATTCTGAATGTGAAATCCTGTAACCTGCATCAATGCATGTCAATTGCTGTGAACCTATGGCTGATGAAATGCCTTTTTCAGTGGTCCATATCCAGCTCAGCACCCCCAGCACATTCTCCTCTGTTGCCCAAGGACTGCGTGGGAATCAGGGGACAAGAAGAAAAGATCCTACCTGCGTGGGTATCCTGTCTCTCTTGGAGGAAAGATAACCCCAATAGTCATCCCATATACTAGAAAGGATGGAAAAGTAGAGAGATGTAGGGAAGTGGAGAGAGTAAATGAGAGAAGCAGGGGAGAGGGAAAGAGCCTCACTTTGTGCCCCCTTCTGTAGATCCACACGTCTGTCTTGGAGGAGAAAAATGCCCTCATTAGCCTTCATTGTCTTCTGCTTTCCTACCCTGCCTACTACTACCATCTTTTGCCTGAAGTTTCTACTCCTATTGAACTAATTCAGATAAAAAGAGCATAAAGTGAGTTATTAAATTATTGTTACCCAAGTTGATGGGTTGCTGACAATCATTCCAGTCTTGTTATCTTTTGTACTTTGAAATGGGTAACTTTTCATTCCCACCCTCTGCCACACGTTCACATTGCTTAGCAAGTGTGTGAGATTGTGCTATTCTGACTTTTCCCAACCTTCTATTACATTGGAAGAGTGAGATTAAGTTTCTATGGCTGCATAACAAATTACTGTGCATTTGAGTACATCCCACTCTCTATTTGCTCAGCAGAAATTATTAATAATCTTAAACGTAATAGCTCTTTCCCTAGGCTAAAACTAACATGTAATTTCCTGTAGGATTCTTTTTTTTAAAAATGGTATCCTGCAACTGTTTTATATCAAACTGAATTAGGAGGTGCATTAGAGTACTTCAGGCCAGGAGCTCCAGTCCTTATGCAAGTCACTGCTACGTGTATTAGGACTTTGAATGTCAGAGACCTCAGATTTTAGGGGCAGAGCAAAGTGATTTTTTTTTAAGCAAATACATATTAACCAAAAAATGCAACATTTTGTTATTTCCGTATTGGAATGAAAATCCAAAAAATATTCAGTTCCCATTTGAACCAAACCAATTTGTTTTTCTGGATTTTCCAGTTAGGTCCCCAAGACAAAAAAATTGTTCAACTCAGGAGTTCTATTTCTAGGGACAGTTCATGCAACTTTTGATGTAAACAGAATCAAAGTAAGTTATTCAGACTTGTGCTGAAGATTCATTAGAGCAACAGAAAGGTTCTATCACAGTGGTAAAAATATTTAAAAAAACAAAACAAACAAAAAAAAAACCAACAACCCTGCAGCTCTCTTTTCCTTTGTAAATACATTCCCAAAATTATTTTACAGGGAAAATAAAAGTACAGCGGTACCCCTATTAGCACCCTGAAATGGAATAGTGGTTATGGAAGATTATTCTGACTATATGGGTTGACACATTATCCATCAGTTTCAAGATGCGTTTGGTTTTGTAAACAGAGAACATAAATTTTTCATTGTTTTGCCAACTGCACGAAAATAAGCATATTTCTATCTGCACCATTTTTTCAAAAATGGGCAAAATTGAGCTCCAATACACAGTAATATCATGTAGATCAGGAGTATCAGATTCATTAAACATAATTCATCCTTGCTTGTATAACTGTGATCCATGGCAAGAGCCCACACATTTAGAGTATATACTAGCTTTGGCAGATCTTCTACTGATAACTGACCACTTGGGTGCAATCATTCAGTGTCTATGATAAAATCAATTAATCATGGTAACTACATGTGCAAATTAGGCATGAGAATGCATGGCTAAATTTGAAAAATATGCCCCTTACGTGTCACTGCTATGCTTCAGAATCAACCTCACTTAGACAAATAAAGGCAGTTCAGGCCTGTTCTAGCTACTATTCCAGGCTGACTGGGACAGTACTACATTGGTCTGCAGTCAGAAGGCTATATTCTCAATCCCATGGACTTGGGCTGAGACTTCCACAGGTTCCTTTCTTGTGAATCATGTCATGAAAGTGTATCACTCTGAACAGTACAGTCACTGTGTATTAATTTTATTACACAGAGGTCTACTGCACTGAGGAGGATACTTTCAATGAGACTTTCCATAGAACTGAGGGACAATCTTTTGACAGCAATACCCTCCACTGAACACTTGTGAATATCTATAATCTGGACACATAAAATGCAAAAGAATTTATTACAATGCAACTAATAGCTGTGGTGTAGCCAATGAAATTAAGGCAGTAAATTCAGAGCTTGTTCTTAACTCCCATGGCGGTGACTATACATTACAAATCATGTGGTGTCTACGATTACTCTTTAATTTCTTTAGCAATATTGTGGAAATTCCAACCAAGTTTTATTTAACAGTGATCATTTTAAAACTTCTCATGCTAGATCCAAGGTTGGCACCACTGCAGCGAAGCAGAGGTGGTTTTAAGGAAGTTACCTTTACACCTTTTCCAACCCTGAAAGCATTTGGGTGGAAAATTGGCTCCCTGGCAAAAATCAGAGCAGCCATAGAGCTGCTCTTATTTATACCCACCAGAACCATTCCCTAGCATCCACTCTGCCAGGCCAGGATCACCAGAGTGCACAGACATCCAGCTCTACCCCTCATATCCTTGACATACCTCCTCCTTACTCTGGAATAAACCTTACAAAAAGAGAAGAGCAAGAAGCACAAACTGGCTTTCTTTACATCATGCAAGAACATTCCTGTGCTAGCCTTTTATTTCCTAAAGTGTATTGATCTCATTTTCTCACTCTTGTTAACCAAAGTAACGTCATGCATGTGTGATTGTAATATTCTGTAGTATTCAATATTGTTTAAATTTTCTTTTCAAATACTAAGCTGATCAAACTATTCATAATGAATGACGTTTGTTACAAATGTAGGGTTTTTTTGTAGGGTAGGGAATCATTCTACTTTGTTTCAAGTGCTACCAACCCTGGTTTTTGTTAATATAGTCGTTGTTCATAACCATTTACTGAATATAAAAGGTCCAGATGTTTTTCTAATAAATGGCCTGACCTATGCATTGTGTGTATGTACACATTCTTTTCTTTGATCAGTTATTATTTGGAAATGGTTTCTCCATTTCCACAGCAAAATCACAGAAAAAATAGAGAAAACAACTTTACCAGAGTTTTTCTTTTAATCATTAGCCCATTGTTTCATTTCATTTTACCAGTCATGCTGTTATAGTAATTGATTGCTTTTGTTCCATTTACTTACATACCGGAAACCAGATATCTTTTCCGAGAAGAGTTTTTCTGAAGGCTTTCTTCAAATACCTAGCAAATATCATTCCTATACTTCCCGTGGTCATCCAGGCTATCAGCATAAGGGCCCCTTATGAAAAATCAGAAGACAAACAGTTGATATGTTCAAATGCTAAACAGGAATTCTAATCCACCCCTAATTAATTAAAAAAAAAAAATCAAAATCATACCTTCAGACAGCACAAAGCAAGCAGAAAACATAGGTAGTGTATGTGTATTAGCACAATATTGCTGCACTTTAAGCTTGATCCTGCAAGGTGCTGAGCACTCTGGCCACAGTCCAGCAAAGCACTCAAGAATATGCTTAACTATACTAAGGCCTTGTCTACACTGACTGTGGCAAATTCACCGCCATCAGTTCGCTTTTTTGGGTTCGACTGAGCAGTCAGTCAAGACACGCTCAATCGATTTGGAGTTCAACTCAAGTAACCCCACCCCCATAAGAAGAGTAGCGCTAAGTCGAACAGATGGCATTTCTGTTTGACTTAGCGTAGTGTGGACAGGGAGGTAAATGGGAGTTAAGCAAGGTATTTTACCTACCTTGCGTATCTCCCTTTGTCCGCTGCCGAAGAGTATCGTGAGTGTAGATTAGGCCTAAGCATGTTGGCAATTCAGTGACTTTAGTAAGATTGCTCAAATGTTTAAAGTGCTGATTTATACACGTGTGACTGCACAGTTTATATGTGCACAGGCCTACCCACACCCCGCTCCACATGTAGAGAGAAAGACCCATGTGATAAATCAGAGGATTTTATTATGAACTACAGAGCAGTATAACAAGTGAATGCATCATGCACCTTTGGCTTCCTCTCTTATTGCTGTGCTCATAGCTCTAGATTCATTCTAGAATTCCAACCCACTGGGCAGCTTCAAACAACTCCCGTATTTTAACGTTCTCCTTCTCTCAAATATGGAATGTCTCCCCATCCCACTAAGATGGGCAAAATACAGCACCAGTGATCGATTTTTGTTTTGTTTTGAATTTACGGAAAAATACTTTTTCCATAAAGTCCAATACAACTTGAATCTGCAGTACTCAAAAGAGGAACCTGATTTCATAGGGAAGTGAGTGTGAGCATATCTACAAACACACACGCTTTCCGTCCTACAAGGAAGGGATGGATAGTTGACTCATCCAGTTACTTTCTTAAAAATATTCTTACCATGAGCTTTAACAATAGGACGTGTAGAACTGGTGCCACCTACTGCTTCATAGTTTGAAATGTTCACTTTCTGAGGCGTGATAAAAGGTGTCCTAGAATGCTCCTGTATCTGTCCTGCAAACATTAAGAAATCATTATTCAAGCTATTGGGCTTTTTTAAAACAATAAATAATTAATAAAAAGATAATTCACTGTCCAAGAGTAAGCAGTAAATATTGTTTCTCCAACAATACAGTATGGCACATCCCAGGAACCAAGAATATGTGGCACAAGAGCAGTTTAATATTTTTGTTTTAGCATCTCTCCTATAACAAATTCCCCAAGAAAAGACTTTTTGTTTCATGTTTAGATTTTCTTTTGAATATTTGTCCACAGAATATTAGGTGAGTCAGAAATCAGTTTTCTGTCTATTGGTTCACCTCAGATGTGCTACTTCCAAATAATAAATATTATGCAGCACTTCATATTATCTTTGGCGTCAACAGAACATCTAGAATTACTATATATCTCATAATCTGTTCTTTGCATGTAGAGCTAACTTGGGTGCCTAAAGTTAGGCTCCTAAACTTGTATTTATGGAGCTAAACAAATGGTTTAAATTTTCAGAGGAACTGAGCCCCTGAAAATATCATTGTATACTAGGGCACTGGCTATTATGCAGGATCAGACTCTAAAATCCTAATTTCATATTCAAACTAAATTACTTTAGACTGGATTTAAATGTTGGCTTAGGGTGGCCAAATGAATGGCTATACTAGTGATCTTTTGGAGTCACTGAGCCAAAACTTATACTGAAAATACAATGCCATTTGTCACTGTTTCTTGTGGTTTAAATAGGAATTTACATTTTTATTTTAATACAGAAATTTTGGATTTCATAGAACCACAGGAAGGTGAAAGGATCAATCCTGGTTGATTCACTTGCAAAATTAGACCCTTACCTCCAACACAGTGGGATAAGATGCACTACAGGGGTGTGATTTCTGAAGTGCACTAATGTATTGCACAGACTGTTCTGTGTAGATCTTGCTGGGGTGCACTGAAAGTGCCCTAGTGCACTTTGACACAGTAATGTTCAAACAGCCCTATGTTAAAGCACACTAGGGAGTTTTTGGTGAACACCAGCAGGTTCTGCACAGACCAGTGGGTGTGCAGCATATTAGTGAGCATCAGAAATCACACCTCCAAAGTGCACATCACTGTGCTGAATAGATAAACACAGTGGCAAAGGTTAAACAGACTGTAACAACCCTTTGCTCCAATTCTCCACACAAATTTATTTAATAGGCTGCATTAATCATGATGGGAACAGAACATGCCAAATCCTGGGCCATGCCACAGTTGAATTCAGCATAGCTCAGATAGGTAGAGACAAAAGGAAGCTTACATCCCCTATTTCTGTCCTGTCAACTGTTCTCTCAACTGTTTTATGTTACACCAACCTGTGCAGTCTCAATGGGATATCCCGCCCAATAGCTGGGATAATAGATATTTAAGGCCCTTTTCTCCAGCCATGACCCCATATGCCAAGCGGTAAAGAGAAAGGGAGCATAGAGCCACTATGACAGCTCTAAGATGCCTGCAGACTTTCCTCTACCCAAGAGGATTCCTGAGTGGAGTCACCTAACCCGTCCTCCCAATTGCTTTGACTGCCTGAGTGGCACAAAGTAACTAGAGTGTAAGAAAGAATTGAGCTAATAGTTCTTTATATTTTTTTTAACATATTTTAACTCAGTAGGGTGACCCGTATATAGGGCCCTGGAACTGGACTCAGGAGTCCTGGGATCTAGCTCATTCTGAGCAATAATTTGTTGTGTGATTGTGGGTAAGTCACCAACTTCTTCTTCTGCCACCCATTGTCTTGTTTATTTAGAAGGTCAGCTCTCTGGGATAGAGACTCTCTCTCTCTCTCTCTCATCATGTTTGTACAATGCCCAACACAATAAGGCCCAGGAGCTGGCTGGGCCCTCCTTGGAGGAACCACACCCTCCTCCCCCTTGATACCACCAGCAGGCATGCTGACCTGGCCTCTACATTCCTGCGCTGGGTGTAATGAGGGAGCTCCAGGGGCCCCAGCCGCACAGGGCCAGGCAGCTCTCCTCCCTACCACTGGGTGACCTGGGGCATCTGTCCCTGATGCTCCTGTTCCCTGCAACACTGCAAACCCTGCAGTAGAGCGTGAACAGGAGAGAGCAGGAAATAGGCCTGCAGACACCAACCTCCTGTTGGGATGGTGTCACGACTGCCACCAACTACAAGTTTGGGGGCAAATACAAGTGTTGGCCCCCAGGCGCCAGAGACCCACGGTACGCAGCTGATACGTATCAAGTGGCAAACGTTATCTTTTCAAACCCAAAAGATCTATTATCCTGCTTACATTTCAAACCTCTCATTTTCTGTGCCTCCTCCCCCCCCACAAAAATGCGTGCGTGCATGCGCGAATGCAATGTATGTGCATGCCCCCACACGCTACCTTATCAATCAGGGTCCAAAAGGAAAAAGTAACACTCACCAGCTGATGATGGTCCATAGGCCAGAAATATGAAGTACAAACTGCTGGCAGCTTTTGATTGAGTTGATATGGCGTTTTTTGTAATGAAAGAACAACTGATGATTCCATTGTTATAGGAAGTCACTATGCTCTGCACATCACCCTAAAAATCAGACTCTTTAACTACTGTTACATAGAACATTCATCCCACAGCAACAAACAAGTGACAGAATTTGTAAATTGTTCAGCAGAAATAGCAACTACCTCATCAATTTCTAGTTACAAAAGTCTTGCATGCTATTAGTAAAGAGTTTTGTGGATTTTCACTATATTACAACCTTAAGTAAATTTCAATTCAGCAGTGCTAGCACTTTAGTTTTTCTCTACTACTGCTCGAAAAGGGCCTTAGGGTATGTTCACACCAGTGGTTCTTAACCTTTTGTGGTCGCGACACACTTGGCAGCGTGTTGTTACCCTACGGGACACATCGGCCCACTCCCCACAGGGCAAATCCAGCCATCTCCCCAGCTCTCCACAACACACTTACCACCGTGTGGGGACACAGTCATGTGTCCCAACAGAGTGGTTGAGAACAGCTGATCTATACTACAGAAATTTGTCGACATAAGATATGTCGACTTTCGACCACCAGATGGCTGATTTCCACCCTGCTTTCCTTAGATCGACGGAGTGCATCCTCACCAGGACTGCTTAAAACCTGAGGGGCAGCGTGGGGGGAGCTGAGAAAGCCATCTCTCAGCTCCCTGCATGGAACCCACAGACTCCAGCTGCCCCTGACCACTACCAAACCCAGCCAGAGCAGAGGGACTTCCCTGCTCCCTGGCAGTCTCCCACAGCTTGCCCAGTCCCAGCTGTGGAGGACTGGGAGACAGCTGCCCAAGCTTCAGTTACGTGGGTAACAGCCACCTGGGGCTTGCTGGCTTCTGGGCTGCAGCCACTCAACTGCAAGCCTCAGTGTTGGCAGCTGCCATCCCAGGGCTCTAGAAAGCCCCGGGAGCCTGCCGCCCTGCTGATAGCCCAGGATGCTGGCAAGCCCCAGGTGGCTGCTGCCCAGGTGTGGGCAACTGCAGCCCCATTGGCAGGCTGCAGCCACCCACGGCTTGCCCTGACTAGAAGCCTGGATTTCCCAGGCTCACAGCTGCCCATGACCTGCAGGAAGAGCCCTTCTCTTCCCCTTCCCGCTGTCAATTTCACTGCTCTAGCAGTGGGGTCAGCACAGCTGGTAGTAGACATTCATAACTGGTATGCAGAAGCAGGAAATCCTTGGTGTAGCGCTGTAGCATATCCCACAAGATACACATGATTATACCTTTGCTAATCATTTTTTCCTGATATAACAGCAATACCAACTTTTTTTTTTTTTTTTTTTTTTTAAATTAAGACAACTTTTTTTCTACACTGCTGCAGGAGGCATAAACAATGCATTTCTGTTTATTAGCTTACGTTTCTAATTGGTTCAATGTTTAGCTAAACTGGTTACATGTTTAACTTTTTCAAGTTTTACGGCATAAATCCACTTTTTCCCCTCCTCTGGCTATCTTGGTCCCTGTCTAATTATTAGTCTTTGCCAACTCACTGCAGAGTCT
This sequence comes from Pelusios castaneus, assembly GCA_007922175.1. NCBI lineage: Eukaryota > Metazoa > Chordata > Testudines > Pelomedusidae > Pelusios > Pelusios castaneus. Next base: position 6,145,355 of record ML685795.1, on the reverse strand, counting down.
GGAGAAAAGCTAATGTGGATGAAGATATGTAGATGGTCCAAACCAATTTTAAGAAATACGTTCAGAGCAAAGTTATACAGCTAGCTTTTGACACTCTAGTTCACAGCTTGCTGATCTTATCAGTGCTCAGTTCTAGACAGGATGATACTACTGTGGCTCAGCCACAATTCTGGAATAAAACACACAAATATTACAAAATATGGAACAGCATTATTCTACAAATACATACAACATAACCTGAAATTAAGTTACCAGAGGCAAAATGCGGGGAGCAGTTCGTCCAGTTGAAAAGGCATGTTGAACTTCTATTTGTCCTTCTGCATTCTTACCGCAGATATAAATGTCATCATTCCCCTGGAAAAGCAGATTTACCCATTTCAATGGTGAGCAAAATTGGATGTAGTTCTTACACTGGGAAACATCAAACCAGACTCTGATGGGAGTTTCAGGCACACCAAGACTACAGAATTGAGCACTCTTAATAGTAATAAACCAAAAATCCCAATTGATATTTGAGGGTACCTTTAGATTAAAGATAGTTAGCATATTTTACAGTAGCTTTACTCCTGAAATATATTCTTCCATTCAGTTTCCTGCAGAGGAGCAACAGTTAGAACATGCAAATAACATGCATCACTCTCGCCTTAATGCTTTCCCCCATTTTGGCTCTAAGGAAACCACAGCAACAAAGATCTCCCTTTACACATAACCATTCATTCCAGTCTAAGGCAAATGTGCTTTGACAGATCCTTGTAACTAAATAAGTCAGTGACCTCCAGGATCTACTACATCAGCTTTTCTTTTTAGGGAAAAAAAATGCCTGAAAGATGGTTTTATATTTTCCCCAACACCACATTTCATATATCTGTCTTAAAATGCAATTTATTGATCAAGTCCAGATTTTAAGACATGAAAGCTTAAAGTTAGGTCCCTAAACCTGATTGCTGGCACTTATAGAAGTGGTCAAGCATCCAATGAATTCAAGGGGATGTAGTTCAGCATTTTTGAAAATCTGTCTACTCAGAACATGATTTAGCAAAACACTTGAGCATGTTAATTTCTTTGCTAAATTGGAGTCTTATTTAGGTGCCTAACTTTAGATGCCTATTTTTTAAAATCTGGTCCAGTGCCCGTTTGAGTGGCAGATGTCCATAAGACTATATTTCAACGAAAAAGAAAAAAAATGTATTGGGATGTATTACTTCAAGGATGTAGTGCCACATCAGCATGACAATGGTAATCCAGTCCCCTAATAGTAAGATATGAATTATGTATAAGGGCCCAAATTTTGTACTGACTTAGGCTGACAGACCATTCAAATTGGCATCAGTGTAAATACTGAGTTTGGTGACCAAAATATATCTAGAGATTTAAAAAGAAACAAAAAAAAAAAAACCGCAAGAAAAATGAACTCATAAAAAATACCGATTCACTGAAATTGGTATCCAGGGTGCACAGAACTGTAATATTTCAAACGTTTTTGTTGTACAGGTAACGTACTATGATGTTCCTTGTTTTCTTAGGCTTTCTAAAGATTAGAGATAATGATGGCCTAACTTTAAAAAAAAAAAAAAAAAATGCATCCAACATGCCAAAAATTCTCTATTATACCTCATCGTGGCAAATAAAGAAGAACTGATCATAGAATTAAAAATTAATGGTAGCATAGGTACGAGTTAATCACATTTACAATGTACAAAAAGAATAAAGTACAGACTAATAATATGTATATCTGGTACTTTAAAGGGGCCAATTTCACAAAGTTGGAAGAAATTATGAGCCAAATCAGCTAAAGGAAGAATGTTACCAGAAAAAGGTGAATGATAATTGGGAATTATTTGGTTTAGGGGGGAAGTAAAAGAAGCTGTTATATATATAACAAGCAGAAGAAAGGGAAAGTTCACAGTACCGAATATAAACCAGAAGCTAGGAATGATAGAACACTGATAAGGGAAGCAAAGGGACACAAACATAAATCTACAACTACCGTAGTAGAGTTAAGGACAATAAGTAATTTTGTAAGCGAATTAGGAACAAAAAGGATCCTAGCAATACATTTGCCCATCACTAGATAGAAATGGTAGAATTATCAACAACAATGCAGAAAAACCAAAAGTATTCAATAAATATTTCTAGTCCATATTCGGGGAAAGAACAAAAGATGCCGTCATATTAGATGACAATGGCAATGATAAAGATAACACGCTTTCTGTTTCACTGGTATCTAAGGAGGCTGCTAAACAACAACTACCAAAGTTAGACATTTTGGCTATGTCTACACTTACCAAAGTTAATTTGAATTAGTTAATTCAAGCTAACTAATTCGAACTAATTTTAGTCAGTTTGAATTAACTTAATTCGAACTAGCAAATTTTAGTTCAAACTAAGCAAATGCCATGTATGGCACTTGCTTAGTTTGAATTAGTCAATTGCATTGAGCTCAATGTGCCGAGTAGTTCGAACTAAGCGCTTAGTTTGAACTAACATGGTCACATTGGGTTAATTTGAACTAACAAGTTCGAATTAACCCTTACTTCAAAAAGTATAAGCGAATTTATTAGTTCGAATTAAGCTTCCTTAATTCGAACTAACTTGCCAGTGTAGACATAGCCTTTAAAATCAGTAGCCCTGATAACTTGTGTCCAAAAGTTTTAGACGAATTGGCTGAGAAGCTTGCTAGACTATTAATGTTGATTCTTAATAAGTTTTGGAACATCAAGGAAGTTCCAGAAGACTTAAAGAAAGCTGGTGTTGTGCCAGTATTTTAAAAGGGTGAAATAGTATAAACCCAGTAATTATAGGCATGTCAATTTGACTCAATCCTATTGCTAGAAGTTGAAGTTGGACAAATTCAGAGTGGAAATAAAGTGTAAATTTTTAAATCAATTAACCACTGGAACAATTTATCGAGTGCCATGATAGATCCTTCTTCAGTGACAACTTTTAAATCAAGATGCAACGTTTTTCTAAACGATATGCTCTAGAAATCAATTTAAGGAAGTCCTATATCATGTGTTATGCAGGAGGTCAGGACAGATGATCATAGAAGTACCTTCTGGCCTTGGAAGCTATGAATAATCAACCCTCTTACTAGGTTTGCTAAATATAATAGAACTGTTCTGCTCTACTAATCTCTCCTTTCTCCCACCGTGATCACTGAATAGTTCATTGTAAAGTTTCTGCAGGTTACAAAACAGAACTTAGTTCTTGTTCCAATAGTGCATTCTGTGATAGTATCTTACCATTTGTGTATCATCAGAAAACCCAATGGCTATGTATCCATCAGAATGGCCGCTCATTTCAAATTTAAAAGCATCACCACCTTGTGCCTCAGAAGACATGAAATAACAGTTTGGATCATCCAGATTACACCCAGTGGAACTGCTGAAACAGAATTTGTGTGTGCCACAGCCTTCACGTCCAGAAGTCTGTAATTTACAACATCATGAAAAACTATTAGATGGTAATTAAGTTAATTTATCTATATCAATTAAGCGCTATTACCTAACTGAGGCTACAGCCTCCTATTTACCAAATCAAAACCTCACTTCCAACTCAACTACTAGGAGAAAGAAAACAGGTGAATCAAAATGTAAAATTGTCACTACATTAAAGAACATTAAATACCACCATATCTTCCTATGCTTAGTCTGGGACAGAGGTCCCCAAAATGGGAGGGGACTTGAAGGAATGTTTGGGGGAGTGCAGCAAGGCCTGCACCAGGGAATGCCACCAGCCCCCACTCTGCTCTGGCCTTGGCTCCACTGTGGCCTCAGCCTCCAGCACAGCTCCAGCCCTCAGTCATGGTAAGCGATCGTGGTGTCCAGCCCCAGCTGCCATGACCCAACCACAGCCTCTGATCACAGCCATGCTCCCAGTCACAGCCTCCAGTCAGAGGAAGGGGATCAGAGAGGCATAAGGGGGAGGCGCAGGGTAAAAAGTTTGAGAACTTCTGAAATAGGGAGTAACTGCGTGTCACATATTTTGTTGTTATAGCTCTGGGGAGCTGTTGGCTTTTGGATTGCATTCCCTCTACAGACTTTTGAAACATTTTCCTTTTTTCTTCGCTACTTCCATATTCAGGGTTGGTATGAGTGCATCTATTGGACAAGCTTTACCAATTGGCTGGTCAAGCCTAATCCTGTTGGTTTGCAACTGGAGTTTCCCTTCTCCTAGGCGAGCTGCCTAACAAACTCCACTTGCCCTGCAAGCCTAATTATAAGAAAGTCTTTATTCGCCTTGATGTCTTCATTATAGGGCATGCGTAGCATTTTATAGAGGTAGCCATGCCCATCTACACCATCACACCCTGCTGAGAGATGCAGTCAGCTGGTCTGCAACTACTTATTGGATATCTGCAGGTGCTGTCCTGCATCTGTCTACAGGATGTTCCCCTAAGCCTAAGTGCTACCTGAGGATGTGCCTGATGGGAGATGATTGCTCCTTCATTCTACCCGTAACCCATTAAAAAAAAATTTTCGACAAGAATTCAACCCATTATAGGTAGTTTTGATACATCTTTTATTTTAAACAAACAATTCTACATAAACAATTCTGCTGCCACATAGCTAAATGAACAGCCTCCTTTCTGGTCCCTAACGCTGTGCTGTGTGATGATGCTACTGACTCCTGACTGTATTTAGTATGCATTTGTGAGTGTCAGTAATATACGCACAACACGAACAACTGTAGGCAAACCTTGTTTAGAATCTTCTTCTCCTGCCTTAGCAGGAGGTGGGAAGGTGTCCCCGATCATCACTCCTTTTGTTAAGCTCCTAAAACATTTTAATAAACCAGATCTGGAGCCAATTTCTCCTTTCAAACAAACTTTTATTTTAGTAAGTGTTTTCTACAACAAAAAATTTCAACCATAAATTCTACTGTTGATTGTGGGCTAGTACTAGTGATCCATTCTACCCACCTGCACTTCAGTTTCTACACTGAAACAGTGCCAGATCAGAGAAATTTAAACACAAACAAAAACTGTGCTGACTCATTATATGATAAGCAAATTCTAAAAAAATAAACAAATCTAATCTAGTGGGACCACACCTGTTTGGTTTTCACATTGACTTTGTTTTTTAAATAAAGAAGGGGGGGAGTGTTTGCCACGCCCCCTCCCAACCCCCAAAGGTATTTTTTTTAAATTGCCTGTAACTACATAGGAAAGGAAAAGAGAGCCAGAGAGATACAGCACGTGGTCCACAATTGCACTTCCCTGAAGCACAGTTTGGATCTCATTCCTATACATGCGCAGCTGGGAGGCTGGTCCCTCTTGCCCTTTGTGAGGGTACAATATGTAAAATAAATGACAGTCAGTCCACATGATGGTACCGGGAGAAGTGTCTTGTCATGAGACCATTCTGTGTATTCCAGGTGATGCATCTGTAGTCACACTAGGTCCTGTATGTTTGATTGCCTTCTGAGTATCGGAGATAGATTAGAGACAAACAAGCCACTAATCTAGTTCCATACTGAACTGATGGCATTGGAAGAAATGGATTGGAGGGTCTGCAAATCAGCTCCGAGTACTAAGGCAGCAGTTTAAAGAATAGACCCTGTAGAGTGCTTTTCCTGGAAAGACTATCAGTCCCACCCATAAGCAGGTGTTCAGTGCCAGTGACGGAAATCTTAAGGAATGTCACGAATGCTGACAGGAGAGTTTATATATGTAGAAAGCTAACTACACTGGTTTGTGGTCACTCTGGTTCAGACAGAGACAATACATTCTATACATACATAGAGCTCTATCAAATCACCTCAGTCCTGACAAACGTATTTTCTATTCCCCCTTCTAGACTTCTCTTAAATTTAGACTGACAACTGTAGTTTTTACCCAAAAGACAGCTGCTATAATATTGACATTTACCATTAAGTGAAACCACCATCACAAAGATATTTAAAATGGACTAAAAGTGAATTAAACATCTAAGTTCAAATATATTTTAATTTGATGAGAAAACAATTTCCTTAAAAGCAGCTTAACTCTAATAAACCTCTCATCAAAAGTTTGCCAGAAAATCAGTGTCAAATTAATTTGACTCACTTTTATGTATGTTTTATGTTTGTGAAACAAGGTATTCACAAATCACATCAAAATGAAACACTTACTGAATCAGTGTTTGAGCTGGATGACACAAGAGTCTGACTTCTGACAGCCCAGAAAACACTAAAATTCTGAACAACAGTTGCTCTAGAGACAAAAAACAAAACAAAACCAATCACCACATACATTGTTATGAAGCACTACTTTGGGGAATTCCCAAAGCGGTAGCTATATTAGTCTAGTTCTGCAAAACAAATAAGGAGTCCTGTGGCACTTTTAAAGACTAATTTATTTATCACATGAGCGTTCATGGGAGAGATCCCTCTTCATCACATACTTGAAAATGGAACACACACACAGTATGGTAAATTTTCTATTTTCAAATATCTGATTAAGTGGGGTTATACCCATGAAAGCTCATGCAATAAATAAATCTGTTAGTCTTTAAAAGTGCCACAGGACTCCTTGTTTATTTTGGGAAACATTCTGACAAGGCACCATATAAACCAGTAGCTTTTCTAGATATATACTGAAAAATTTTTATTGCCAGCAAGACATCTAACTTTTTCCAAATAGATAGAGGCATTTACCTCTAGAGATGAAAATGGGATTTAATTTTAAGGATGTGAACAGTTTGGGAAAACACTGTTCAGTAACTACTTACAATAAGACAAAACTAAAAATGAAACCTGATCTTGCCAACATATCTTGGAAGCACTAGAAATGAAACATAAAAGCCAAGAGGTAGTAAAGGGATGGGCAAGTATCAAATAATTTTCACTATAAATATTGCTAAGGACGTGTCCTTTGCAAAAATTTAACAGATTACTTTATTTATTCCACAAATTAATTTCTTCATGAGATGCTAATACATTAAAATAAAAATGTACCTGAACTCCACATTTCCTGTGCCTGACGGTGCTATCCAAACTGCTGTTACATTTAGTTTGCTGTTGGGATTCGTGTGACTCACTGAAGAATTCTGTAGTTAAAAATCAAGATGAATGCTCAAATGAAAAAGTAAAGGCCCTTTCCTCCCTGAAATATCATGAGGTGTGCATCTCATTGAAGCAGTGATCCAGGATCTTAACTGATTCAAGCTGGCTGACTTTTAGATCTTCTAGTTATCCTTTCATTCTGAGCCAACTATTCCCTTTGCACAGTACAATGTTCCTCCCCGACATCCCCTGTAGCAATGATGATTCATTCACCCTCCAAATGAGAGCGCAGGCTTTTTTCTCTGAAACCACCATACCGATGTGTGACCAGCAGCTACTCAGCTGGAAAGTCCCTTATCAGCTGGCCCGAGGAGCAAGAATCTTATAATGGCTCCCAAACATTGATCTCCTCCCTTGACAATAAAAACATCTAACCCAAATTCCCTTCTTAAAGATAATCCTTAAATTCTTTCAATTGCAATAGCTTGAAATCAAAGATTATTAGGGATACATTCCTCATTAATGATGTAAATGTAAATGGAAGCCAGAGTATTAGATAACCCAAAAGATTAGCTACATACCTGGTAATTGTGCTTTTTCACAAACACAGAAAACAAACATATGATTTTAGTACACAATTCTTAAAACTCATTCTGAAACGGGACATAAAAAAAATATTCAGCTCAACTCTCAGGGCCCAGGATGATTTGCAAAGTCGAGAGTTAGAACAAACAAGGCACACTGATGCAGAAGTCACTGAGACACAAATTTGAATGCCCAAGATGTTGTTCTAAGGGGCTTGTCTACATATGGATTAACTATTCCTGAACAATATTGTCAAATATTTTCAAACGACCAACAACAGAAGCCTTTTCAAAGGCAAATTCCAATTTTTTAAAATAAAAAATATTGCTTTGTTTTAAATGAAATACGTTTTTAATTTGGTTTAATCTTTTTTTTCCATTTTTGTTTTTTAGTTTGTTTTTTTCCCCCCACCGCCTTCTTTTTCCCTCTTACAGCAAAAACAAGGTGTGTGAGGGGGAGTGTACCACTCAAACCTAGAAATAGTTCTGCTTTTCAAAAATCAAAAAACTTGGTTTCTATTTGAATTGTTTTAAAACTTTTAAAATTTTATTTCCACAAAAACTTAATAAATAGGAGTGATTGGAAAAGGTATTGCTCTCATTGACATTGACATTAATTTACATCACAGAAAAAAAAGTATGCGTATTTTATTTTTAAAGGGATTTAGCAGAATTAAACACTCTTTAGAAAGCTTGAAGCTGCCTCCAGATCACATTTAATGTCACCTTTAATGCAAAAAGACAATATTTATCAGGTCATTTACACAATGCAAGCAAAACAACAATAGTTCAATAAACTAGTTTAATAACAATAATAATAAACAGTAGCTCAAAAAAACAGTTTAAATGTGACCACATACCTGAACTGCATTACACAAAAGACCTTGAGTGTTTGGATCTATGATTTGAAAAGTACCAACAATACCATTCCCGTTGACTGCCCGAGCCTGGAGTAAAAAGCCTTTAAAACTGGAACTGTCAATTCCCCCTAGACCCACTAAAGGAAAAGATAAGTAAGTTACTTAAAATAGTCAATTAAAATATTGGCTACTGTCACTCATTCAGTATTATCTAATAATGAAGCAGAAACTGAAGAAGAGATCTGTGTAAACTCTAGAGTTTGTCTCTCTCACTAATAGAAGTAGATCAACCACGAATATTACCTCACTCACCTTGTCTCTCTGATATCCTGGGACTGACATGAGTACACCACCACTCAGTGAAAGGAATAACCACTTTACAGCATCATTCGGCTTCAGATCACTAAGGGTAAATTTTCTAAGGCCTGGTCTACATTGGCCACAGATTTCAGCAGCAGTTGACAGGAGAGACATAAGCTACGTACAGTAACTTGCATATCTCTCTTGTTGACTTCCTAATGCCTACCTACTGCAGTGTCCCCATTGTGCTGTGAACGGGGATGCTACTGGCTGTGTGGCCGTAATAAACAGAAAGCATGAACTCCTGGGTTCGATTGCATGCATCTTCACTGATGTTTAATTGAACAAACAAAATTGATCCTGCACTTTCAGTGGTGCTGCTGGCAGTATAGACATGGCCTGAGAAACAGCATGGATTACTTCCACACATTTTAGCAGACAGATAGACGGTAAGATTCTATCTGAATTGCAAATTGTTTGTAAACACATGTATTGCATTCTGAACATGGAAACCTTGATAATGAAGGAAATAAGAATTGCATATTGAGGATCAAACTTCTTAATTCTCCATTATCAATTACAAACAGCAGCAGATTTCCTGCAAAGCAGAATGACAAGAACTATACACATGGACTTTTACTTTGGTTATGTAAATAAAGTTAAAGACCACAAAAGACACATTTTAGACAAATTGAAAACCAAAAGCAATAAATAGTATACATGGCTAAATCAGAGATTACTAGAGGCTTGAAAGAGGCTGCAGACCTGTGACTAGGGCTCAGTCTAGAGAACCCTGTGTTGTTGTAATTTGGAAAGCAAGGTTGCTGTGGGAAAGCACAGAAACACTGTAAACTACAGTGGTATTCTGGTTCTGCACAGCACAGTGTAATGTAACTGACATGGCCACAATCACTCAGCTGAAATAAAAAGCCTCTTTTCTTTAATCATTTTACATTCATTTAAATCACATCCCGACACTCCAAATTATTCAAAGTTCTAATTTACCTCTGATCTTGTCTCCTGGGTTAAATGAAGTGGCGGATGTAGAGATATTGTAAGGAGCTAAGGTAGTTTGTAAAACAGAGTTACCATGATTAGGTAACATAGAATCACAAGCTACGCTGATGTTTCCACCTGGAAAACCAAGGACTCTTGCAGAAAATACCGCACAGAAAAGAAAGAGACAGCAAATCCAGTCTTCCATCTGCAGGGGAGAGTCAACAAATAAAATACACTAGTACTTGCTGAAAATCTGCTTGCATAACCCATTGTCTTACTGTAATACATGAGAGGTTTGAGTGTGCATGAAATTTAGTGTCTGGCCCACTTGCTTTTAATGGAAGTCATTAAAGGTTTCATATTAACAAAACAAAAAACCCCAAAACACTAACACAACCAGCATCATAATAAAATTTTATCAACTGTTCACTCCTGGGTGAGACAAATCTGGAAACACTTCCAACTCAAAAAATTGGATTTATATAGGACAGTACTTTTAAAAGACTAAAATAATTATTTTTTTTTAAAGGAACACAACTCCAATTATAAAACTTGTTGACTCAAGACCTTTACACCAACTAGATATCTCATTTCCAAAGTAGAATTGGTAACACTCTTCATTCTATATCCACTTCCTCAAACAATCATTGAATGCTGTTTGGTCAGAAATGTATTCTACGTAAAAACAAACCATTATTCAGAAAGTCATAAGCGACTAATGCAAGATAAGTCTTAAAACTTCCTCTTCACAAAGAGATTACAAAAACAAATGATGTTCCTCCCAAGTTACCAAATACCAGAGTTATGCTCAATTTCACCTCCAGTCTGTATTCAACCTACAAATTTTAACCCTGTCTGGTGCCACAGCTTTTCACTAATGCTTCTCCAAACTAGCATATCAACTCATCCACTCTCCAGAATGGCTTTTCACTAGAAAATGTGAATTCTTTTGGGTTAATGACAACTTTTCTCACATTCCTTTTGTATTTCATGATTTCTCAGACCAGCCTAGCTAATATTGCTGCAAAAAGTTGGTAATATACTCCACTACAATCATAAAAATCTGTAGGTAGGACACGAATTGAACTAACTGCACACAAAAAATACAACATATACAATTGAGACATGGCTTTTACCCCTTGAGACTAATGCAGCCACCCGCAACTGATGTCAGCTTCATGGTAGTGGGGACAAAGAATTGACTTCAGAAATGACCATCTCTTGACCTGCATTTATATTACTACGTCTCAATTACTGTGCATATGTTTTAAAAAACTTACTGTGTTGCATCAAATTAGAGGGTCTCTAGGGCAGTGGCTCTCAACCACAAAAGTGTGTCGTGGCACAGTGGCTGAGTGTATCACGTGAAATCAGCTTGCTGCCAACAGCCAGAGGAGAGCTGCAACGGCCGGCTGATTTTATGCCACTGGCCCTTTAAGGGCTGAAGCAGCAGCAGCTCTCTGTAAGAGCTGCCCTGGAATCAGCTGTTTCTCAGGGGCAAGGGCTGTAGATCAAGCATCTCAATGCCAAAAAATCCCTTCAGAGGGAGATTTCTCTGGCAGCAGGGGCTATTGCAGCTTGACCCACCACTAGAACTTTGGTGGTGGTGGTGGGGGGGAGATGAGCAACAGCCATGTGGTGTGTCACGCACATCTGGGTGCCCTCCTAGCTCTGTTGCAACAGTGAAGGGGTTGAGAACCCCTGCTCTAGAGAGTCCCTTCTACAGGCCGATCTTATTGCACAAACTAGTAGCTCTTTGCATTCCTGCATAGCCCACACACTGCACTCACAAACTCCATTTCAGGGACTCCCTGAAGCTCCCTTATGCTAGATGCTCTGTGTCCCCTCTTTCCCCCTATGCCATACAAGGGTCCGCCATTTCCCTCTATATGATAGCTCAGTGTGTGCACCCAAACCCCTCTGTACCTTTCATTCTCCCCCCTCCCCCCCCGTATGGAGATCCCCCATTCCCTCCCACCATGCATATTTGTCTGGGAGATAAGTCATTGAGGCTGTCAACATGTTCAACTCTATTTGGCTGCTGAATAAGGATACCATTACACTGGCAGGAGTTAATGGTATAGTCCAGGCCTCAACAAATCTGCTGGACACCTAGGGCCAGCCCCCAAAATGAGGCTCCCATAGGTGTGTGGCAGAGAAGGGGCCCCCTGCTGCTGAAAAACTGCTCTGGCTACTTTCAGCAGGAAGCACTGTGTGCAAAATACCTCACGCCACAGAAAAAAAAGCTGCTGCGGGTGGCACTGGTGGGGGTGGGACAGAGAGAGACAGGGGCGCTGAAAACATCAGCACAGCTGGCTCCTTTTTTAGGTGGCCAGGGGCAAAATACTGGGCACCATGGCGAGCTGGGAGGCAGGATTTGTTGAGCCCTGGTGTAGTCAATCAGTTCTTTGATCCAGCTACAATTTCAGAGGTTCCTTATGTTGCGGTTGTGTTAAAACAGATATCTGTCCCCCATTTTTCTGTTTTCAGTTTCTTGATTTTCCCCAAAGTCAACAGAGTTCTGGCCATTGCTGCCTCGATTTCCTAGAACATTCCCTGAAATTTTTCAACAGATCTGATGCACTATTCAAAAATTATTCCATTTCAGACAGAAAAATTCTATCAAGTTGAATGTAAACCATTAATATAAAGTGTATATGTAAACATGCTTCCCAACTGATTACGTGTCTGTGTTTTAAAAAAACACTGATATCAACTGTTATATTAACAATTATATAAATATTTACTTTAATCTAGTGCTAGGCTTCGAGGATTGTGATAAATATCAGTAACCATCATTTGCATGGTCCACGCACAAAGTGAGGGAAAACATTTCCATGAGTAATCATCAAAACGTACAGATACGTAAAGTAAGAAAAATGCTGATTTGGAACTGAACTTCTTAGAGTTTCATTTAAGGAAGTTTGTGATGTGTGATGCAGTATTCAAAAATCATTCCATTTCAGACAGAAAAATGCCAGCAGGAGCATCACTGCCAGGAAACAAGATTCAAGGCACAGGCCCAGACGTAACCCCTCCCTCCCTCCCCAACCTCCCTGGCCCTGGGCCCAATCTGGCTCCTGCCTCTGGGCCTGGATCCGGTATCTGCCACCAACAGTGGCCTCAACTCCTGCTTCCGCCACTGATCCCAGGTCCCTGGCTGGGACCAGCTTTGGCAGCACCAGATTCCCAGCCAGGGTCAGGGCTGGATCCTGCACTGCTGCCAGCAGCCAGGCCCCAGATCCCTGGCCAGGGTCGGGGCTAGACAGGGGGAGCTCAGGGCAGTCGCAGGCTCTCTAAGCCTGCGCTGCCCATGGGACCTCAGGAACTGGCGGTGGGACTTGGGGCTGTGGCCAGCGCCATCAATAAAGTCTTACAGGTGTGCATATGTAAACATACCTCCCACCTGATTATACGTTTGTGTTTTCATGAAATGCTGCAGTATCAAATGTTATATTAACAATAATGCAAATATTTAATTTACTGTAGCGCTAAGCTTCCAGGATTGGAGTCTCATGATAAATACAGGTGACCATGATTTGCAGTGTACATACACAAAGGGAGGGAAAATATTTGTCAGTAATCATCAAAATGTACAGATGAGTAAAGTAAGAAATGCTAATTCATTTAAGGAATTTTGTGACATGGGATGCTGACAAATTTGTGTTTTAACAATTATAAAGCTTTAATTTTTTAATCTCAGTGTATACTGTTAATAATTATTGTCTGATCCCCCTAATTTTGCACAACTGTGAAATCTTTAAATAGATAAAAATAAAAAAGCTACAAAAATATTGATATCATTAAAATTACCAAAAAATAGAAATTGAATTATGTCAAACATATACATCACTTGTGCTTCTGATTGCTTATTTTTCCCCCTGCATTGTTCTTTTCCTTTGATTGTATAACTTCAGTAACTTCCTATATTTTTTTTTCAGTGCCTGTATTTGTTTTCTAGTTTGTCTGTTTTTAAAAACAATTTCTTTTCATACCATAGTTTTATCTTCAGGAAACATCTACCCCCATTCTCTCTCTCTATTTTCCTGATTTTCTTCTCTTCCCCCTTCATCATTCTCCTTAACCTCACTTCATTCTTGTCTTCAACCTACAACAATCCTTCTCCACTTTCACTTTTCAAAAGAAAGAACCATGAATGGGTTTGAAAAGCTGCAATGACCCATAGAGAGACAGCATCAAAACAGAAGTTCCAAAGGGATAGCTGTTTCAGTCTAGTTCAGCAAAACAAACAAGGAGTCTAGTGGCACTTTTAAAGACTAACTAAATTTATTTAGTTTGTTAGTCTTTTGAAGTTCCACTAGACTCCTTGTTTGTTTCATTAAAACAGAAATTGTTCGGGTCAATCCACCATCTGGCAAAGTTGTTTGGGGATCTCAGTTTCCCCTGCCAGTATCTCTCCCATAGTTATTTCCCCAACATTTACTACAAGCAAGATTGCTTGCTCATTCTGTTGTATTGTGTACTTGAACTTGCCTTGTACAAGAGCCTGGTTACTAAAATGAATAGTAGAGAAGTCACAAATAGCCTGAAGCAGCTTGCTGTACTTTACACACCCAAGTGAGGCTTTAAAATTAATCTGTTTTCTCCCCACTAGACACAGACTGTGATGTCCCATTCCCCCCGCAATCTAGACAGGTATCTAACTATGGCACCCCAATTCTTCACTACTGGCTCCCACTTTGCTCATCCACTTTTGGCCCATGCCCAGCCTCCTGCATGTAACTGGTCCCTGACTTAATGAAGGAGTGCTGCTGGCCAGCTGCTCATGGCCAGCAAACATCCTGAATCCCAGATCCATCCGGGGAACTGCTGTTTTGCAGGGTTCAGTACTGCAGAAGTGGTCTTAGATTATCTGGAGCCCTAGGAGAGGGCCCATTGCAGGGCCATCCCTTGGGGGAATCAGGGCCCTGGGCCAATTGGCCTAGGCGGCGCCCCCCATGCTGCAGGGGAGCATGGCGGGCCCACCTGCCTGCTCTGCCCCCCAGGGAGCTGGCCCTGGAGGCCACCGGCCGGAGGAGCCAGCTCTGGTCCCAGCTCCAAGAGGCCGAGGCTGCTGGCAAGAGGAGCAGGGGCTGGCTCCGGTCCCGGCCTGGGAGGCGGAAGCTGCAGGTGGGGAGTTGGCCACATGCAGCTGTGTGGGGCAGGCCGGCCCAGAGGCTGGGCCCCACATACATGCTCCGCCCTTGGGCCTGCCTGCTCCGCTCTGGGGGTGGGGAGGGCCAGCTCAGGAGCCACGCATAGTGCTCCTGGCCTGCCCCACCCTGAGCCAAGCCAAAGGCAGTGGGGAGCAAGAGGAAGCCCGGCTGTGGGGGGCCATGGCACGCATGGGCCCTGCACTGCCCTGCTGGGAGTGGACCAGTGTGGGGCCCACGGTGATTGCCCCATTCGCCCCCCCGGATGACTCTGACTATAGGCTCCTTACTGCAGCCCCCTCCTCTGGCCCCTACAGCCAGCTGTGGGTCCCCACCATGTGTCCTGCAGGGCAGGAGGCAGGTGCAGCTTTTGGGGTAGGTGAAGGAGTCCCTTACTGCTGGGTGGGCCCCAGGTGGGTGCCTGCTTCGCCTACACCAAAAGCCACCTCTTGAGAACTGAACCTTGCAAACGTTTCCATTTGTCCATCAATTTCTCAAAGAAATTCATATGCCCCAGTTCCCTCACTCTAGTGAGACCTCTACGCACACTCAATCCACTTGCATTGTTAGATAAAGCAAAGAAATAAATTGACTACGTGATTCCAAGTCAGAAGAATAATTAACTATAAGATAACATGCGCCACACTGAGATTAATATTCCAGTCTCTTTCAAGCCATGGTTTTTCTATGCGATCAGCTTACCCCACAGGCTGGCTGCGATCAATCTTGCAACCAAACCCTGCCCGCTGGAGACAGGCTCTCCGTCTTCGGTGTTGCTTAGAAGATGAATTCCCAGGGAGTGCCTGGAGACAAAGATACCTCGGCTTTTAGCAAGTTTCCCCAGCACTCCCTGAGGACACGCCATGGGCGTGATTCCTCCGTCCTGAGCCAAAGCACTCCCAGGTGCGGGCCAGTCCATTGTTCCCGTATGGGTGCCTAGGCTGGGTGTGTCGTGTGTCTATTCAAGCCAGAGGCAGGCACCTGGGGACATGACATGGCGGTTTCCTATGCCTTGGTTGACCCCTTTTGCATCAGCCCAGGCCCAGTTGTGGGCGAGCAGGAATGACGCACAGCGAGCAGGGGTGCAGCCTGTGAGCCGAGCCCCGCCGGGTGGGGAAGAGGAATTGTTCACTACAGCACTGGGGTCAATCCTGCCACCGAGCCGCCCCTCCCACGGCCCCAGCCAGCCAGTTGCTGCAGCAGGGCAGGGCCGGGAGCTTCAGAGCCTGTGACTAGCCGCTGCCGGACCCAGCCCAGCGCGTGCTGGTCCCCGGGCTCCCGCCAAGTCCGCCCCTTCGGAGGCGAAGGCCGGGGAGAGGCGGCTCGGGGTCCAGCCCCGCTGCGCGTGAGTCCAGTAGGCGCGCGCGCTCTCTCCCCCGCCGCCGGCTCCAGCGACCCTCCGAGCCCTCCCCGCCTCCTGGGCTGGACAGATCCGGGCCCGGGCGGAGCCGCATTTCTGCTGGGAAGACGGCTCGGAGGGGTGGGTGCAGAGCAGGTTGCACCTCAGCCTCCCTTCCCCGCATGACCCTGCAGCAACCCTGCCCGTCCCGGGAGCTTCTGGGCACCTGCTGCCGCCCCCCCTCCCCGCAGGGCGGGCAGGCTGAGGGATGGATGCAGATTGCAGTTGCAGGGAAGGGACTCTCCTGGTCCTGTAGCCTCTGTGCAATGCAAACAACAGAGGGAAAGACAACAGAGTCTTGTGGCACTTTTAAAGACTAACAGATTTATTAATCGCATGAGCTTTCGTGGGAGAAAATGCCACTTCGTCAGACAGAGTCCTGTGGCTCTTTTAAAAATTAACAGATTTATTTATCGCATGAGCTTTCGTGGGAGAAAATCCCACTTCCTCAGCCCTTTCTTCTTGAAGTGGCATTTTCTCCTACGAAAGCTCACATGATAAATAAATCTGTTAGTCTTTAGAAGTGCCATAGGACTCTGTTTTCTGCAATAGACTAACAAGGCTCCCCCTTTGGAATTTAACAAAAGGGAAAACGCCCCCCACTCACCTTTTCCCAGCCGCCAGGAGGGACCTTGAAGCCTGGACCAAAGAAACCAAGGTTGAGGAAGTTCAGAAAAACGTGATAAAACCCCTTTGTTAGAAGTGGTCTAGGGCCAAGACTGCTACTAAAAGCAGCAGCTGTAATTGGGACAGTTATTGCAAAGTTAGCAGGACCGGAACTTACCCAGAACTGATCTTTGCTCTCACCCTAATTCCCCTCTTTTCCCCATCTCAGCCAAGTAACTATTCTTATCGAATACCATTAAGATAAAAGGTAAACAGCTGGACATGGAATAGTTGATTAGTCATGCTTAACAAAGGAAGCCAGCATTCTCAGGCAATTATTTTCATCTTGCTGGAAGCTTTCAAGGGTTCAGGAGTGCTGCCACTAGTTACCCCATAGTCTATTATTACTTGATGACAAGAGCTGGAGAGGCTGTTTTCTGCCCAAAGGCAGTTAAAAGGATAAATGTTTCTCTGGAATGTGACAATTCTGATAAGAAGCTGTACACCTGCTGAAAGTCTGGGACAGCTCAGGGAGAGTTAGAAAAGTTTGAAAAAGGTCAAAAGAAAAGCAGCACTGACCTTTTTCAAAACAAAATTGAGAATTCATGGGGATTTGGAAGTACAGTTGCTGAAATATCAGAGCTTGCTGAGGAACAGGAAGTCTACCTTCTGACAGACACATTAGTGACACTTTGTACATTAAAACGTCAGATTCAATTTGGTTAATGAAATTGCTTGAGTTCAGTTAGAAAGGGCTGAAAAGTCACATATATAAATTCACAGTAAGCAGGGTCGTCCCTGGGGGAGTGAACGGGGCAATCACCCCGGGCCCCGCGGTTATGTGGGCCCCATGGCCTCCACACGGCCACACTCTTCCCTGGTCCGCTGGCCAGGAGCACTAAGCCCAGCCTCTGGGCTAGCCCTCCCCGCCTCTGGCCTTATGAGTACTATGCACAAACTTTAGCCAATAATACAGACCTATCCAATTTACACACCTATCCATTCAAATTATAAAAGATCTAAATGTAGTGATTACTGATATTTACAGAAAACCAGCACTTTCCACTATTTGTTTTATTCATACACATACCATTTATCTGTAATTAAAATTGTAAATCAGAGGAGTTACTCACTTATATAAAATGAAAGTAATTTATTTAAAAAAGATAGACTGTTGAATTAGAAACTTTGTGTTCCCTCTTCTCCCCTTTCACCTGTGTCCTTCAACAAAACAAAACAAAAGTACAAAAAGTGAGAGAGAAATACTCATGGAAGCGAATCATAGAAACTGGAAGGGACCATGACAGATCAAATCCAGTTCCCTGCACTCATGGCAGGACCAAGTACCTCCATTAAACCATCCCTGACAGGTGATTGTCTAACCTGCTCTTAAAAACCTCCAATGTAGGAGATTCCACAACCTGCTGAGGCAATTTATTCCACTG
Source organism: Pelusios castaneus (assembly GCA_007922175.1). Lineage (NCBI taxonomy): Eukaryota > Metazoa > Chordata > Testudines > Pelomedusidae > Pelusios > Pelusios castaneus. The sequence continues at coordinate 6,127,025 of ML685795.1, read as the reverse complement.
TTTAATCACCCTAACAGTTAGGAATTTTTTCTTAATGTCTAGGCTGAACCTTCCTTGCTGTAATTTAAGCCCGTTGCTTCTTGTCCTATCATCTGTGATTAAGGAGAACACTTTTTCTCCTTCCTCATAACAATCTTTTAGGTATTTGAAACCTGTTATATCACCTCATTCTCCTTTTTTATAAACTAAACAAACCCAGCTCTTTCAATCTTCCCTCATAGATCAAATGTTCCAGACCTCTAATCATTTTTGTTGCTCTTCTCTGGATTTTCTCCAGTTTCTCCACATCCTTTTTGAAATAAAGTGCCCAAAACTGGACACAGTACTCAAATTGAGGCCTAATCAGTGCAGAGTAGAGTGGAAGAATCACTTTTCATATCTTACTCACAATACTCCTGTTAATACACCCCAGAATGGCATTTGCTTTTTTTTGCAACAGTATTACACTGCTGACTCATATTTAGCATGTGGTCCACTATTACACCCAGATCCCTTTCTGCAGTACTCCTTCCTAGGCAGTCATTGCCCATCTTCTATGTGTGTAATGGGTTGTTCAACCCGAAGTGGAGTACTTGGCACTTATCTTTATTGAATTTCATTTTGTTTATCTCAGACCATTTCACCAGTTTGTCCAAATCATTTTGAATTGTGATCCTGTCCTTCAAAGCACTCGCAACCCCTTCCAGCTTGGTATCACCTGCAAACTTTAGAAGTTTGCTCTCACTGCCATCATCTAAGTCATTGATAAAAATGTTGAACAAAACCAGACCCAGGACAGATTCCTGCAGCACCCTGCTCATTATGTCCTTCCAGCCTGAATGTGAACCATTGATGACTACTCTCTGGGAGTGGTGATCTAACCAGTTTTTCACCCATCTTACAGTAGCTCCATCTAGTTTGTACTTTCCCAGTTTATTAATGAGAATGTGATGAGAGACTGTATCAAATGCCTTACTAAAATCTAGATATACCACATCTACCGCTTCCCCTCTATCCACAAGCTATCAAGTTCGTTTGACATTTGTTTTTGACAAATCCATGCTGACTTAGCCCAAAGCACCTTATTCTCTTCCAGCTGTTTGCAAATTGACTCCTTAATTATCTGTTCCACTATTTTTCCCAGAACAGAGGTTAAACTGACTGCTCTTATTTCCCTTTTTATAGATGGGCACTATATTTGCCCTTTTCCAGTCCTCTGGGACCTCACCTGTCTTCCATGATTTTTCAAAGATAATAGCCAATGGCTCAGATATTTAGTTCCTCTGCCATTTCCACATTTTCATTTATTGTTTTACCCTCTTTGTTGAGTAAGGGTCCTATACTGGCCTTGGCTTGCCTCTTGTTTCTGATATATTTGAAGAATGTCTTTTTGTTACCCATTACGCCTTCAGCTAGTTTGATCTCTGTTTGTGCCTTGGCCTTTCAGATTTCTCCTCTACATAACTGTGTTGTTTATAGTCCTCCTTTGTAATTTGACCAAGCTTCCACTTTTTGTAGGACTCTCTCTTTATTTTTAAATTATTGAAGGTCTCCTGGTTAAGCCAAGGTGGCCTCTTGCCATACTTATTCTTCCTGAGCAGGGAATGGTTAGCTCTTGTGCTTTGAAAAACTGTCAGCTGTCTTTAGTAATTTTTCCTTTTAAACATTTTTCCCCTGATATCCTTCCCATCAACTCCCTGAATGTGCTAAAGTCTGCCTTCCTAAAAGCCATTGTTTGTTTTCATATTCTCTCTCCTAATATTTCTAAGAATCATGAACTCTATCATTTCATGATCACTTCCACTGAAGTTACCTTCCACTTTCAAATTCTCAACCACCTCCGCTCTGTTTATCAAAACCAAATCGAGAATAGCCTCTTCTGTATTAGCTGTCTCCACTTTTTGAAATTAAAAAAAAATGATCATTTGTGTTACCTTCCAGGAGAACTGGGAAGTACAGTTAAGGAAACCATTGCACAGCACCTAGGATACAGTTCACAGTTTGGGAACATTCAAGAAAGGATGTATGTTTACCAAGCAATGCCTGAAGGTGCTAAATATAGGGAGAGGGAATCCTCTTTATATTTAATATGTCAGGAACCAAAACAGATTCTCATCAACCTTAAAGGGACTGCCCCTTGGCCTTTGCTCCTCCACTTCTCTTTTAGAGCTTCCTAAATGGAAATAGTGACTTTTACCCCACAAAGTTTTGGAAGACCATCTTTGTGATGGGCTGAGAAATAGGCTGAAATGCAAGATAAAGCAAGGGTATACATTTCATGTAATCTTATTTCCATTAACTTGTGATTTAGGATTTGAATCCAAGATTCTATATTCAAAGAACGATGAATAATTGTGCTCTTTTGAAAAACTATCAATAATTGGAAACTAATTCATACACAGCAATATGTTTTGACAATTGATAGAAGCTTATTTATACAATACAGCAATATGTTTTGACAATTGATAGAAGCTTATTTATACAATACTTTCTGGATTCCCATATTCTAGAAGTCATAATAGAAACTATAAAGAAATTTGTTTCCCAATGTAGTTTAGTAAAAACAGTAATCTTGCTTAGTTTCAGGGAAAGATCCCAGAAAATTCATCTAACCTGTATCTGAATCAAAAGTCAGAAGTTAAATTAGTTTTGCCCATCTACACAATTCCTATAAATCCATTTTAGTGGAAACCTTCCCTGTAGATCAAAAGCTCACGTGACTGGGTATTTCTTCCTTGGCAAAAGAACAAAGTTCAACCCTTCATTTGCCATTTGAGACTTCACACAGCAAGTTACATAGTGAAGGTGTGTACATTAGAGGGTTGTACATCAGTGTATGTTACAGACTGCTATCTCCTGTGGGGGTTTTTTGGCCGGGGGGAGGGGGGCCGGCAGTGACTAATAATAAGGTAGCTTCAACATAAATATTTGGATTCAGGACTTAAAGCATGTATGCATACTGGGTCATATGTAGCTATATGTGCCAAAAGAACTAGTGCCTAAAATGCTTTTCATCTTCAGTTTAAACAATGGCAGTAAGCAGTTCATTTCTGCTACCAAGTAAAATACTTCAGGATTTGCAAACAAACAGCAACAACTGTAAAAAACTTTCTATTAACAGCTTAAGATTTAAAACTTATTGTTGGTGAACTACAGTGACAAAAAGAAAAAACACAACTTTGTTAAATCCTTTTATTTTGCTATCCACAGACAAATGAAGAATGACATTGTCAAAGTTCAGCATTTGCTATGCTAGACAGACACGACTCAGTCTTTTCATTTTATTTTACAACATGCAGTACTAGAATGATTCCTTGTTTTAAATATTTCTCAAATTATCCATTTTTGATAAATAAAAACCTATTAAATGAAGGAAAACATTAGAAATAATGCACATTTATTTGAATTGACATAAGATCTGGTGAAGCAGTGCTAATAGGTCTCTGCTCCATAGCATACAGACTAAAAAACAGATTGGTATGTGGCAGAGGTACAGAGTTCCCATTCAGTTTAGCCACAAAAATAAGCATTTCACGGACTGTTACATTTGAATGACTACATTTTATGTATATTATGCAGCGGCGTTACAACTGTTGGTATGGTTCAGGATCAGTCAACATTCTAAATTACAACCAGCTATTTTTAGTGTGTGTATAAACTAGGTGGTATTCAGTTTACTTGGTGCTGAAGCCCAACATACAAAATAAAATAGCAGACTAACATATCCCTCTTCCCTACATGTCCAAAAATTAATGATCATATACTAGCCCTTTTAAAATATGCAGACAGGAAAATACAAGAAATTTTAATTCTCACTTCCTCACTTCATTCTTAGATTACTCAATCTGAACAAAAAATATTGGAAGTGTTAAAGATCAAGGCAAGAAGAATTGAGTGGCAACTTAAAATCTAAAACTTTTTTGCTTCTATGGGCAAAACCAGCCCATAATATACATTTACTTACTTTATTCTTAAAAGCATATCAGCCACTAGAACTACATTCAGTTAATCAGTGCAGAAGTAGTATTTTAAACATGCCTCTATTTTCAAAATTGATAATTAGCATCTATGTATATATCTGTGTACATTTGTAGCAGTGATCTCTTTTTAAAATATTTTAATATTAAGTTAAAAATAAACTAGTGAATGAGAAGCGTACTATATTTGTGTCAATAGTGCAATTCACAAAACTTTTTAAGCTTAGCCATGATAAAATGGAAAAGTTTTGAAGCATCATTTCTCCAAGATATTTCTCACATTTAGAGATTATTATTGCAATTAATATAATTCCAATCTATTTAGAGCAATCATAGCTCTTGAAACTCTTTTCCAGTTTCAAGGCAGCTACACTGAATAACCCATCCTTCCTCAAGTTATCCCACTATAGTCTTTCCATTTCTAATCACAGTAATGAAGAGCTAAACTAGAAATAACCCCATATTTTTATGGGAAAGCAGGAACAGCAAATACTACTGACAAAATTTCTTAGCTGCTTATGAAGATTTAAAAATTAAAACTTTCTGAATTTTCTCAAATGTACATAAACATGTAAAACAGCAGGCTGATTTGTGACTATGTAATTGTCATTCACTAGGCTATTGTTGACTTTTCAACAAATACAATGTGCTGAAAAACAGAACTCCACTACCAAAATAATCTGGAACCTACTTTTAAAATCCTGATTACTAAAGATTTAAAGAATAGGTTGTTTTTTTTATAATAGAACAATGATTCATTCTCCTTTCAACTTATGTTTTGGTCTCATTTATTATGCAATATGTCAGGTCAGATGACAAGGATTCCTAAAGAAAATGTTTCCATTTCAAACAGTGACGAGCTGAGTGAAAAAAAATCCAAAAGATAAATTTCCTGTAACCATCACTTTCTATGATTTGAAACTGTATCAAGGAAAGTCAATTATTTAAAAATTTAAGACCACCACACACTAATAATAGAGTGACCTATAACCAATTACTAAACTGAGTTCTATTCAGGTAAATTTAAGAAAAACATGATATTGCCTCATGTACCCAAACTGGCACATATCACAAATAAAAACAAAAGGTTAGATTAAAAAAAGTGAATGACCAGGTGATCTGAGAAGTGGTGCACTGTAATCAACTTGGAATACCATAAACAATGACAACCTGAACAAAACTAACTTTTGGCTTCTGTGAAATAAACCTCTGAAATAAACGACAAATAAAATTGCACCAGACTTATCTTTAGTCAGCTTGCCTAAATACCTCTCGCCGCTGTTTGTTCTTACATACACATACAACAGTACCTCCTCATGAAGTAGGTAGGGGTCAACACGATATTTTAAATGGGTTAGGTAAATTTTAAAATGTGAACGTAAAATATATATGAATGGCAAAACAACAACAAAAACAGTAGGTTTCTATTTTCAATCTGTATTGTCAGCCCATTTCTTCTACAATGCAATCCTGTACTTTCTGAGGATGACCAGTTAATCTAGCTATTGTCTATTCATCACTTTTGGGATTGGCATTGCCCACCTCACCCACACCAATTTTTGTAAGGGTTGGGCTGAGATCATATAAAGGCATTTGTGTGACTATGTATTATGGAACAAATATGCTTATTGAAGTAACATTCAAAGGAAGAAGAGCAACAGGCAGCTGTCAGTACCTTTGCTCTTATTAGCATCACATCTAAAGAGTTTGAATCTCAGACTTTTTCCTTTCTACAATTGGAGTGAAACCCTACCTCTGCTAAAGTCAAAAGAGTTATTCGATTGACTTCACTGGGGGAGAAATTCTGGCTCTACTGAAGACGACTACCAGAAGCAAGGTCTGAAATGTAATTTTACAATTATTTCAAATTCATCATTAAGTCAGCACCCATGCCTCTGGGCTCCTGTATCCCTTGACCTCACCTGATTTACATTGTTGAATGATGAAGTGTTTTTTCTGGCTTCCTACTGGTGCAACACATTTATTGACAAAATGTACATTATTTTAAATCACAACTAACTAAATAAAATTTGGCTATGTAGTCCACAACACACACACACAAAAAACCTATAAAGGATCTCCCACATCCATATCACTGCTCAGTCCTCGTATTTCATTTCAAATTTGTGACACTATTACATGCATATTCATAAGATTAATTTACTACCATTATCTGTAAAAAGTAAAATCTATTTTTTTATAATGGTGTATTCAGTTGAACATGAAAAAAGAAATTGTTAGGAAAAACCACACACATCAGCAGAAAGACAAACACTAATGAAAGTATAGTCTATGAAATGCACAGCTGAAGTAGAAAACAAACCATACTAATTATTCTCCCCTATGATGTGTGCGTAGCTTCTATTGACTAATAGAAAATATGGGAAAAAAGAACCTCCTGAGTTTAAACTCAATTTTACTTTATTTTTTAAAACCTTTTGGCATTCATATTCTAGATTTGGAACCAGACTACTCCACAGGTTTCTAGCATTTTGATAGATGGGATATAGTTTAATTTAATAGGTGTACAAATCAAAAACTATTTTAAATGCATTTGTGTACATTTTGAAAGTTGCTGCTTTATAAGCTTTTCTATATCAAGTGTATATATATTCAATGTAATGGCCTGATATTCAGAAGCGTTGAGCACCCACAAATACCTCTTCAGTGAATGGCAGCTAGATACACAGCACCTTTGAAAAAAATCAGCCTGTAGTAATTTGACTGTGCAAAACATTTTCACTATAGTATGAGCAAACCGTTCATTTATAACTTTATATTCAAAAGGACTTATCAAATTTACCAAGCAATCAATGAAAACTAACTTTTACAAGTCATAAAGAACCTCAAGGATAACAGCAATCGACCAGGCCTGTGATTCACAGCTGAATGGACAATACTGCCCATTTTCATTGGTCAGCTCTGGAAGCCCCTTCCACGATGACCTTACAAAAAACAAAAATACTAGCATAAAATATGATTATATTATGTAATGAATCCAAAGAACATTTCTTTTGTACGATTATACTTCTAAAATGTTTTACAAAGTATGAGTAATTAAGCCACGTGTACAAAAGAAGAAATACCAATCACAACTGAAATATATTACAACAGTGAAATAAATACAAGACAGCATCAATATACAACAAGGTACCGGGTGATACTGAAATATGTATATGTTGCAGGAGTTTCCTGAGACTCCAGGCAGAGGAGCGTTCAGTAACCTGAGAAGTACAGGTATCTTTGAAATGTAACTTCCTTATTATTTTTTAAAATAATAATACTGGAATACCGCATGAGCACGATTTGGTGCATGCACACAGGGTTCTTACTGGCCTGATTGGGTTTTTAATCCACGCTATTTAAGAAAATGTACTTCAAGCTGTTATAAAATGTCCAGATTAAATGGTTCGTCTAGTTGTTTCTTTAAGCACCCCCCCCCATTTTATCTGCCCTGTCTCCCTACACCAGCCTTATAAGTGAGTCCAGTATGAGGTTAGGACTCCTTTCATGTTGCCCAGAACTCTGGGTTGCTACCCTTTTGGATTCAGCTTGCTCCACTGAATGCTCTCATCTCTATCCCCTTGAAAAGGGACAGAAGATACCAAAGAGATACTTCAGTCTGTGAAGACTCCAGGTCTTTGCTTTCCCCATAGGTCTGAGATCCACCAGCAAAATTCCAACTCTCAAATTTAGGTGCTGGTCCTTTTGGCCTTTCATCTGCACTAGACACTGGTCACAGATTTTGATGAATTAACCATTCCTACAAATTCCTAATATTAGATTTGTTAAGTGCTATTCCTATTTAACCTAACTATGCTACCATGATGCAATGAGGAAGGTGAAAAACCCCTGCCAGGCGACAGCTAGTTTGGCCCAGTGTGAAAAATTCCTCCTTAAAACAGGCAATTGGTCAGATTCACAGCATCCTCAAAACACAATTCTGATACTATGTAACTATAGGAAGTGAAAATGCCTTCAACTAAAATGGAGAAAGAGGCTCAAGAAACCCTCAACAAGGGTTTAAACTGACAATGGTGGGGAGCAAAGAGCCAGTTGGCTCCCATCTCCCTCTGGTTGGCCAATGGCCACAGTGTAAAGAAGAACACTTCCCTCTTTTTATTCTAAAGCTATCCAGAATGCTGAAGGTCCAGTCATTTCCCACTCATTGAGGGGTGGCATTTTGAAGGTTCTCTGTTTATTTATAAAATGTTTTGGGAGGAGGGAAAATGGGAATACTGTAGTACTCAGAGTTATGAACTGTGGAGTTAAGAACTGACTCATTTGGTACCAAAAGTATGCAATCAGGCAGCACTGGAGGCCAACAAGGCAAATCCAATACCATGCTAAAACTAAACTCCTTCTAGGAAAAAAGCATTTTTCTTCTGCATAATAAAATTTCAAAGAATTAAGTCAATGTTGAGTGGTAAACTTTTGAAAAAACAATGTTCCATTTAGAGTTATGAATATTTCAGAGTTACAAAGAACCTCCATTACTGAGGTGTTTGTAACTCTGAGGTTCTACTGTAATCAGAATTACATAGTGGAGAAGAACAAGGATTCAGAGCAAAATATTGCAGGAAGAACAGGAACGGATTAAAAAATTGGGGAAGGGAACAAATAGGGCAGATAAGGAAAAGGCCACATGCACTAGAGTGGAGTAGCCTGTTTTCTTAAAGTAATATTTCAATTGTGCAGTTATTAGTTTATGCAATGCAGTTCTATAGTAATGATTTATTGGCACATGTATGTGACATAGCCAATTAACTTCAGAAATTATGTAATCCCATTTCTGTACAATAGAACTGCTATTTCTTTACATTATTTAACCTGTTGCTATCACTCCTCAAACTGCTTACTTCTCAGACTCTTGAAAAACAGATCTCTAGCAGTTTTGAAAGTACATATAAATATTTTCCCCCTGCATCACATTTTTTATAAGGGATCTAACAGTTTAGTCCTCAAATTTTACTGTTTCTTTTAATAGGTATTTTCTCCAGAACGGATTTTAAAATTGCTCACTCACACTTTGCAATAGGCAAATACTTGACATTTCAGATTAAAAGAAAAAAAAAAAAAAAAGCAGCAGCATTCAGCCTTATTTTGAAGGCCAAGGCAGGATTTCTATGGTGAATAACTTTTGTTTGGCACTCTGCAGTGCGGTAACTTTTTACAGACAGAAGACACCAAATCACTATTGCTCATTTTGTAGGTCTTAAATGCTCAAATGCATTTTGAAGAGGAAGTTTTTGTACACCTACAGCCTTTATATGCAACTGTATAATGGAAACCACCAGTCTGGACTAATATTTTAAGTGTATGATAGCCTACCTCTCAAGATGAACATAATGGTGAGAAAGAACATTCTTAATCAAAACCACAGTCTTTGCATATATCTCTGGACCAATTAATTTGGAAAAATATAACTTTGCACGAAGGAAATATCCAACAGGCCAGAGCCATTCCTAAACAAAAAGAGATAGCATTAGAACTGTCAATTTGAGATATCAACCAATTTTAATTTCATGTAAAACTCAGGAATTTTAGAGCTTACAGGTCCTTGGTGGTAATTAAAACCTTTAGCAACATTGTAGTTGTCATTGTCCAGAGCATTATCATACACTCCACAGTAAACCATATCACTGTAAGAAAGTAAAAGATTTAGACAAAGCAAAAAGTTAAATAAAATTTATGAAATGCATTAGAGAAATAACTCAAAATAATATGAAATTAGATGGTTACTTTGTACTCAGCACTGCACAAGGGAGACAGCAAAGAAGAAAGTGACAATTATTTCTTGGTCTTAACAAGATAATTACAGCATTAACTTTTTTCACTGGTTAGTTTATGCAAGACCTACTACTATGGTCTGATACTATGGACAACAGAACTACACGTATAGAACTCCATGTTCAGTCCGTAACTATAGTATATTCATCATAATCCTGGCATAATTTGTACTCAAAATTTTATCTGCTGTCTCTTTTCGAATGGTAATTTTGAAAATTACAGCCAGTTTTATTATATATATTTTTTTAAAAAATTAATAACCAACTTCTAATGGCAGCAAAATAGAAACGCATGATTTTATTCACTAAGTAACTAAATGAATCTGAACTGGCTTTTGAACAGCTAAATAATCCTGACTATTACGGGGTGGCCAAACCTCACTTACAAGCCATTTGCATCTCTTTTACTGTTGAAGTGCAGCTCACAGAGCTCCTTACACACTGCCCCCATTCTCCATCCACCAGACTGGGGTGGAGTACTCAGCAGAAGCCCTAAGGCCTGGCAGGCATGCCCCAGCTCTCAAACTTTGAAGACTGTTGTATGCAGCTTGGAGAGTCAGCAAATTTGGCCAGCCCCGATTTATTACATACTGTAACTAGCTAGTGCATTTCTTGAGGTTTTCTTAATGAATGGAACAGATAAAAATGAACTTTTTACTGTTAGCCTGGTTACATGACTAAAACCGTGCATACTGTACATATTGATCTCTAATACACGTACTCTGGGTCCAATGTTTTCATGCCCAGTGGACCAAGCAGCTTTTTCTCCGCTATTTCAAGAGCCTTCCAAGCTTTCTCAGGACTGAATAACTCAGGGGCCTGGCACAACAACAGATATAATCAGTTAACTTTGTATTTAAAAAATATAATATTGCATTATGACATCAACAAACTACACAGTGCACTTCAAACATTTCTATTACTTTTCAGTATGCTCAGAGAGAAAGCTACAGCCAACAGTTTTCTTTATAAAAAGATATAAAATGTAATAGGACTCCTCACAAACCCCATAAAGAGATTACACTAAAAAGAAAGCAATTTTCAGCTAGTGCCTCACAAACATCTTCTATAGAGAAAGCGCCTTTTTATATTTATCTTAACACCACACTGGTTAGCAGGCCTAATCATGATCAGGTAAATCCCCAGGAAGAGGTTTTAGGTGGAAGGATGCTGAAAATTTATTAAAGAAAAATCCACTACTGCATTAAAGATATGCATTTATGCTGAGCAATGGTTCGTTCTTGCTTATTCCATGTAATTAAGCCCCCTCATGCAAGTTTTGTTCAATGCAATCAAAATAGTTAAAGCCACTGTGACTTTGAACATGTTTTTCCACTCACCACAACCATTGCTATAGTAAAATTTGGCCTCAGTTGGTAGTCGCACCAAGGACTTGAAGCTCCATAGCTGTCCTTGTATATACCACGCTTGTGAACCAGATTTGGATGTTTTTCATTGGGATCTGCTGGGTTCTCAGAAACAAAGAACAGCTTCTCAAAGTGCCCTTGAATCTTCCTGTTCCACGCATCATATGTGATGGTTTCCTTTTTTCCTGAAAAATGTGAACATACAGGATATTCTTCCCCTTAATTCTGTAAATATTATGGACTTTTGCATCCCTGAAGTCTTCAGAGACTTCTAGCGATGCTGATAAAACAAAGAATGGCTATTTTAATACAATGTTTAGATTAGTAATAAAAATGCAAATTGAATGGTATGTTAATACCCCCAAAATGCTTTCAGACACATGCAGGTCATCTAGATTCAAGAGGTGACAAAGAAAATTCTTTCCCCCTTTTTCTGAGATATTGTTGATTGAAGTCTTATCAATATTGAGAATACAATAGTATTGGGGAAAGGGATATAAACAGGATTTAATACTGTTCAAGCCCGGTGGGCTTGCCTGGCCACTGCCATTCGGGATGGGAAATAGCTATTTTTAAAAATGGCATAGTTAAACCATGCTCTAATAGTTAGATTGTAGTCTAGTCTACGCCTCAGCCAGACTGACCAGACGAATAGTGTTTAAGCTGTTAAGAACTAGTTTTTAAACAGAATTTAAAAAACAGTTCAGTTAACATCAAGATGGATAACAGCTAACTGAATCCAAGGCCAGAAGTAGTTTTTTTGCTGAAAAATGAGGGGTAGAAGATCTTGTGTTGTATAACTGCTTATGCACAGTTGGTCTTCCTCTGGGGTGTGGCTTAATCAAAGACCAACTATGAATGCATCAGCTCTGGATAGCTTTTTCCTTGTTAAACTGCTCTGTAGCAGAATAAATCTGTAGTTTGTCAGGACACATTTTGACCAGGCAACAGACTCTCTTTTAGAACAAACTAGTACATGTCACTATTTAAGAAACTTCTTAAGGTTAACTATTTCATTTTTATACTCTGTCCCTCTAAAAACCTCAGTCCAGTGAAGTCAAAAGGTATTCCTAGTCTCCACAGATATCCATTTAAAACCCTTTCAATGCTGACTGCTACCCACTGCAAACAGCCTAAGGCAGAGGTCTCCAAACTGTAGGATGTGCCCCAGAGGAACGTTCAGGGGGTGTGGGGCAGGGTTTGGGCCAGCCCTTATAGGGGACAAAGAGGAAGCGCCACCCAGCCCTGCTCTCCAGCTGCGGTACGCTGGTCCCTGGCTACAGCCTCAGCCCAGCTGTTGTGCTCTTGTCCATGACCCAGCCTCAGCTGGGGGGGAGATGGGGGGGTGGAATCACTGGTCTAAGGGGTCGTTTATCTGGTCTGCTCAGTGTTTAATGCAAAGGGAGTGGACAAAGCCACAGCTTTCCACATGAGGATTCTCCTGATGTAAGAAGCGTAGTTTTGCTGCACTTAAGTACTCTTGAGTTTGGTTCAGTGTCACTTTGACCACGTCACCCCTCTTCACTGCTCCCTTCTTCTCTACTGTATCAACATAAACTACTTGTTTCAACTCGGCCCTTCTCAGCCAATTCCCATTGTTATCTATCAATTTTCAGTACTGAAAGGTGCCTTCAATTGGCTCCATGATACCAGCCTCTCTCACCCACTTGTCAAATTTTCAAACAAGCATTTTTATCTTTTGTCCCATGCATACCCTTATGCTTAGAAAGAGCTCCCTATAATCATCTGTAAAGCCACTTCACAGTTCTCCTTCAAACATCTTCTCTTCATCCTCCTGCACTAGTTTAATACATTGCACTATTTGAAAATGTGAAATGTCAATATTGTCTTGCAATCTGGCTATTTAGTGAACATTTTATTGGTAGATTATTCATAAAACTCAGAATAAAGCAAATTGTTGTTTTGCATCTAAATAGCAAAATCTATGCAAAACCCATAATACACATGTGTGTAGAAGTATATAACTAAACCTCACCAGGTCAACTACGTGCGTCTCTTGGGGAACTGATGAGCTATGGATTCACTTACTTTGAGCTGATTATGACAGGTGTTATAAGACCCTTTAATAGTTAGTTCAAAGGTTCATTTTTAGTTGTTTGTACTGTATGCTCCTCTTTTGACCCTGCTTCCCAGATTTACTCAGAAGTTTTCTCCCTAAAATCTTGTACAATGCTTTGAAAAATTATCCCTGGTGTCGCATGGCAACTACTGCACTGGTTCAATTATGTTTCTCCACTGATCACGTTTGTGAGATAAGGCTGCTTACCATGCCTTTTTATGGTGACTCCTTGATAAGGAAACACATTTTTCTTTGATAACTCTAGCAGCCAACGAACAGTTGACTTACACAAGCCAACAATTTCCACAGCAGATCCATCTCTAGGATAAAAAAAATGAACAGCTATTGAATTAAATGGTCTTAGGGTCACAAACTTCTTACATAAATACCTGCATTTGAAGATTTTTCCTATCATTAATATATTCATGACTCAAAAAACATTCATTGGTTATTGTTAGTGTAAAAATAAAAATAACCTCACATCACATTTGATGTTCTATAATGTGAAACTTCTTGACAAGTCATTAACATATTCCTTCCATAGACAGAGGCAGGGACCATTACTGATGCCTACTCCAGACACTTTCCATTACCTCCCAGCATCATTTCCCTCATCTGTGATGAGCCTAACCTACATGCTCTGTGTGAATACATCAACCCTCAATTTTTTGCCAAGAAACTGGAAACACAAAATGACTACTGTGGGCAAAAAGGAGAGTTCGTTATCAGACACCACATTCTGACAGCATAATATCATATTCAGTTCTCCTCCAGTGGCTTCATCTACACTTTAAAATAAGGTGGGAGGGGGAGGACAATAGTCTCACACAACAGGCCTATTCTCTGGAAAGAAGAGAGCTACTCAAATAGGATCCCATTTACCTCAACCAAGATCAACAGATGAACAGATTGCACCAAGAAGACTGCCTTGTAGAACAGTCTTCAGATTCTGCCACCAAAGCAGACGCGAGAGAACGTCCCTTGGAACTGTCACTCCTTCGTCTAAGTGGGGGTTGGTACACTGGTAAGTAAGCTGCTGCCAGCCAGGACTGGAGCGGTCTGAGCTTGATGCGTGCCAGCCTCACTACATAAGTACAGGCCACCATGTGGCCTAACAGACAAGGCACCGTCTGGCCATTGTCGTGGGGCACCTTCGGAGTCTGTTTATCATGTCCCCCCCTCACCCTGAATGGTGCAGAAGAGACTGAGAGCAGCTTTAGGTTCGTTTCCCCCGGTGCTGTCTGCGCCTGGAGTCGTCAGAAGAGGAGGTGCGAGAGGAACGGTCCCTTTGTACCAAGGACGACTTAGTCCTCTTTCTTCTAGGCAATTTGCTGATTGAGGCAACCGGGTTCTGCAACTCCCCTGTGGAGGTGAACTCAGCAGTGCCAGTGAAAAGGAGGTCGTTGGCTCCCCAACGAGTAGTGGGAGCTGGAGCCAGAGTGGTGCCTCCGTATGGAGGAGTGAGCTTGTACCGGGGACTGGGAGCGGTGCCAGGTGCTGGTTGTCTGTCGCTGGTGGAGCAGCACCCATGTCCTGCATACTGCTCGGAGGACCGTGGATGTGCCTCCGGTCTCTTCGGCGATGTTGAGCCCTGTGCCCAGCTTGGGTGACCCATAGGATGCTTGCCCCTAAGTTGCAGGGTCTCAGCCGAGTCCTCTTGGTTGGGGCTGGAAAGTGCCATCAGAGCACTAGCAGCCTGGGCTGCCTCCGGTGTCGAAGTGGCTGGGATCGAAAGGGGCATCCTCCTGCTCCCAGGAGTCAGGGGTGGCTCCCTGCACAGCAATGTGCTGGCTGTTGGTGCATGGCCACTCGGTGACCTGGTCAAGGCTGGTGCCGGGCGTTTTTGTTTCTTCAGTTTCTTCTTTGGAGAAGTGCTGCAGTGCCAGCTCGGATGCGGCACAGCTGACGGTACCGTTGATGGTCGGTGCCGGGGCTGACTGTGTGCCTTGCACTGATGCAGAACTCAGTACCGAGGCTGGTCTGGACTCTACCACTGGCGGTCTCAGGGCTGCTTCCATGAGGAGAGCCTTTAGCCAGATTTCTCTGTCCTTTTGAGTGCAAGGCTTCAAGGCTCTGCAAATTTTGTATTTCTCTTTGTGGTGAGCCTCTCCCAAGCACTTCAAACAGCAATCATGCGGATTGCTTAGGAGAAAGGCTTTCCCCACACTCCTTGCAGGGCTTAAAGCTCGGAGATCTCGACATCTGACTAACAACTATCAACTCACAACGAAGGACTAATGGCTACGCTAAAGAAAAATTATCTAACGATTAACTATTAATTAACAACTGCAAACTATGACTAAACCAGAGATTGCTGAACCCGAAAGGGGGTAACAAGCTACAGTTCCAGTAACCGTCACGGCGGAAAGAAGGAACTGAGTGGGCGTAGACCTGGCGGAGCCTGATATAGCGCGGCATTGGCGCAGGACTCCAAGGGGCACCTAAGCCAGGTCTGTGGTTACTGCTAAGGAGAAAAAGTTTCCGGTAACTGTGCATGCAGATGTGCATACACCTAAATTGCAACGGACATGAGCAGCACTCAAAGAAGAACTAATGCAGTCGCAGGTCCATAACCAGACTTTAAAGGGAAAGGAGAGGACTAAAAATGGTATGAAAGTAGACTTGCCACAAACTTCTCAATCTTATTTAAAAGAAAGAGTAACACGAGTGTGTTAACTGGAAAGACTTTACGTCAAGAGTCTCTTTCTTTTATGGTTTTAACTCCTCTTTGCTTGAGGGAAATTGACATCTTGCCGCCTTGAACAAAAAGGCCCATTATCACCTGCGAGGGGTATGGTTTAGGTTGCAGGATTCTAAGCACACCCAGAACCTTAGGAATTAAATGAACTAACTTCACTAAAGAAGGTGTTGTATTTGTCCACTCCCAACATGACGCCCAACCCTGCAGGGAACTGATGCGGTTCAAATCAAATCAAATTTTATCTTAACCACAAAATAGAGCAGAAAAATGCCTCACATGACCAACACTCAGCTGCTTTGAAAGCAAAAAGTAAGAAAGCTCCTAAAAGCCCAGAGTTGTGCTGCTGATCAGGACCTTGCAGTTGCCACAATAGAAGCATGGAAGTTTTTCTTCTCCAGTGGATGCACAACATAAAACTTCATAAATTCTCTCTGATACAATCTGTCAGACTAGCCACAATGACTGTTACCAACTTGCTAACTTCAGCCCTTCAATCTTCTGTACATTTTTCTACCTATAACACTTCACTAGGTCCATCATTATCCATGAGAAAATGAATGAAACTGATCCCCTCAGCCTACAAGGAACAAATATGAACCCTGACTTTAGACAATTGCAAGTAACAATCAAACCAGTTTGTCCACTTCTCATTCTACCTGACCTTTGTCCACTTCTCATTCTACCTGACCTTTAAGAGTCTTTGACTGCATGAACAGGGTCATCCAGAACAATGAGCTTAACAATTTAAGAACAAAAGAACCCCCAAAACAAAAACAAAAGGTCAGTGGCAATGGAAAAGTCAGGACACGTGGCAGGCCAGCATAATCCTGCCCCAGAAGTAACAAAGTGAAATGCTTATATAAATCCAGTTTTGGAACAGCAGATTTCCAGCTGATTTCAGATGGAAATTACACAGCTACGTTACTTCCCTATTTCACTCCTTTTCCCTTTCTGTTTACAAATAACCTATTGTCAGGATAAAATCAAAAGACTCATTTCAACCATGCTCTGGAATTCTTGTTGGGTACAAACAAAACAACCTTTAGTGGACTGGGAAACACCTAAAGGTATTAATTACTTTACTCGGAACACCTGATGAAAAAACCTCTCTCGAAAAAGCCAGTATATACTAGTTGTAATATTTGTAATACAGTACCTGTGAAAATAATTCAGCTATAACTGAGTTAAATACAATTTTACAACTGTAACATGCATTTATTTCTAAAAAAAAAAAAAAAAAAAAATCAACACTGATTACACACATACACAACTTAAAACTAAAAATGATATTTCTAAAGTTTTAATGGGAATTCTGGGCCTGCATGTTTGAACAAAGTTAATCTATTCTTGGAATAAGGTTCATCAAAGAAAGTCTTACTGTGGAAGCTATGTCCAAGCAATTTTGATGCAAACAGTAACAGCAGCAGGAAATTTAAAATTTCAGCAAAGGAGCAAGGCAGCAGTGGATATTGACATGGGCCTGTATACTTTGCTGCAGCTGGGGTATTTTAAATCTCCCAGGCACACAAGGTTGCTCTTTCTCCCCTCCCCACTCAGGTGTCATGTCCCTGTCTTCCTCCTACCCCCGATGGGGAGGGGTTGGGATTAGCTGCAGAACACCTTCACTCTGTCCATGGAGCACCAATGTTCCATGGAACACCAGTTGAGAAACACTGCAATAAAACTCCCTTCAAAAGGTGTACATATATAGCTTGCAGAAGACAAATTGTACTTTTTTCTGAATCACTTTATTTTACAGAGGTCTTTATTTAAAATTTAGCAAGATGTCAGAGGTCTTGAAGAATTGAGGCCTTCATATATGCAAGGACAACAATTTAAATTCATCAAAGAGCCAAGCAGACGTGGCATTCAATTTTGTGGAAAGACACAGCAAGCTTTACAATAACAGTGGCAACTAGTTCCAGTACTTTTCCTTCGGTTTTCTCACACAATTGCATCTGATCCGAACAACCTCATTTCTTCTGACTGGCGGCAAAGCCACAAAGACTGCAGCAGTTTACAGGCATATAGTAACAGCATTTAAAAAACAAAAACAAAAAACCCCATTTTTTCATTCATCTAAAATTTAAAAGCTATCAGCAGAATACAGAGCTGTGACTGACAACAGTATAATATTAGCCTTACAGAAGGAGGAAAGAAAGAAACCTTTGCAAATGTTTTAAGTTCTAGATATGGTAGTACTCAAATCCCACAACAAGCATCAACAGGAAATATTACTGGGTAATTTCCCAGTTATTTTGTGCTACGGCAGTGTACTTTACATCAGATATGAAGAGTTACCATATTTGAATAGCATATTGAACTGGGTATGTCAATAGTTAACATGTTTCACAATGTTCTTTTCCTTTAATTCCACATGGTATACAGGAAGTTTCTGTTAATGTTTTATAACAGTCACAATTCAGATGGGTTTGGAATAATTTGACACATTACTCATTATGTTTTATTACTGGTGGCACAGGAACCACTATGCAAGACACTTAACTTTATAATAAGCCAAAGTTATACAGCGTAACATTTATACCTTGGAGTAGCTGGAATTCCTTTGTTGCGAGCTCTATCACTCTCCCCCATTTTATCCATCCATGTGCCACAATTAAAGCGGTTCCCTCCAAAGACAAAACCAGTTTCATAGTCGACACCTACAGTCACATTAAAACCTAACCAGCAAGAAAATCAGAATTAAGTCAACTTGTTTATAAAGAACCACCGAAAGAAAACTTATTTTAGAATTTGCTGAAGGTCTCCCTAGAAGAACCATGTATGCTTTTGTTATGGCTGTGATTATATTGTTTACAGAGTACTCATGTCAGAATAGCTGATATTAAAGTGTTAATACATGCATATACTACAACATTGCACTGTTAGAGGACACAAACTAATTTCTGCAAAACTGGTTTTTACATTAACAGCTAAAGGAAAAGAAGTCTGTAAAACAACTTGACTCACATTTTCCACTTTACTGTAATATATATAAGCAAATTAAGTAATACAAGTTACTTACCTTCATCCCTCATATTTCGATCCAACTGTGGACCAGCATTCCTTTCTCGGAATTCTATACCTTGCATATGTTGTTGCATAGCTTCCTGTATTACTTCATACAGTGGTTGATCCTGGTTTGTTTATTTGGGTGACGGGAGGAAGAAAAGCGACTATATGAAATATCCAGATAACAGTTTAACTTTTTAGAATATTATATTTTACCAGCAATACAATCAGTCGCTTTGACAATTAGAGCTGGCCAATATACTTTTTTTTTTTAAGTTTTGAAATTTGCAATGTGGAAAAAAAAAAATGGAAGAAGCTAGAAGAAAAACTGGTGATATATATGTCCTTGTTTTATCAAGCTTTACTTTCCTCAATCCAACATCTTCTTGATAAGAGAGTTAAACTGTGTAGCAAATAATCAAAATGTAGAACAACCCTGTTTTACTGAACATGCCACCATAGATGACAGAATTTTTATGGCTATAAAATTTTCCAAGCAGCCCTCCATTAATAAGCAACCACAGCCCCTCAAAACACTATGAACGACACCTGCAGTGAAAGCTGATTGCAAAAATATTTCTGTAACTTAGAGAACAGCATGCTGAATGGTGATTCTTTTGGGTTACTTAGGATTTCATTTAATTACAATTATATTTATGGTATATAAACAGCTTAGTAGAAATGATCTTTACCATTGTGCCTGTAGGCTGAGTGGGTGAGTCATCTGTAGGATACATTCTGGAAACAGGACACTTCAAAATGTCTGTGCCGTTTGGAACGATTTTACAGTAATCCTGTATACACTGAAGCCACCACCACACAGCATCACGGCAATTGAATCTGGCATGGGTCCCTTGGCCAAGCAGGTTAGGAATAAGACCATGTCGCAGGGTACTAGCAAATGCTAAAATTATGTTCCTTTAAAAAAATAAAATAAATAAAAATAGAATATACACTGAAAATTCCAAGTAGTAAACTAAAAAATACAACAGACTTTTACACTAAGTTAGGGAGAAAATTAGGCTCTCATGGTAAGTGTTTACTTATTATTTCATGTTACAAAAAAGTGACTATACACATAAGTAGTCTTAGCAGGTGGGCAGGTAGGGCAACTGCCCCGGAGAGGCAGGCCGTGGGAGGGTAGACGGGGACCTGGCGGTGGCTGGTGTGGGGGTAGCTCCAGAGAGGCGGGCCTGGTGGCGGCCCCACCAAATCCAGCATGGGCATCAGGGGCCCCACCATGGGGGTCCCAGAGAGGCAGGTGGGTTTTATAGTTGTATAACCAAAGTAAATACATGAAGAAGTTTTCACTGAGAATGAGTTAATTTGAGAAACTCATACTTTCATTCTCAGCTCTCTTCAGTACCAATATTTCATGATAAAATAATAGTGGAAAGAGCATGTACATAAACTTGGCACAAACTTATGTTTATTTGTTAGATTTTAGACTTGCATCTCATACAAAATTTAGTCTGCAATGATCCACAGAACACTGAATTCCAGCTTTGACAGCCATATTAGTGATCACCATGAAACACAAGACACACCCGCCCCCCACATCAAATCTGATTGAAAAACAACACTGATAAAAAAGTATATTATATTGAACATAAAAACTTGTATCAGCTCATTATCAATTTGAATAAAATCTAACACTATATTGTGCTAGAGCAGGGGTGTCAAACTCATTTACTATCGTGGGTCAGATTTGACTTAAATGTACTTCAAGAGGGCCGAACATATCATAAATTGGCATCTTGCAGCATCATGGAGTGCTGTGTATGAGAAACTGCGCTCTGTGATCTCTCTCTCTCTATTAGGGAGAGAGTGTGGTCTCAGGGAGCGCAATCTTGCATACCCAATGCTCCGTGATGTTGCAAGACTTGACTCTCTCGTGGCATTGTGGAGCGCTGGGTATGCAGGACCTGACTCTCGCTCTTTCCCCGTTAGGGACAGTGTGACCTTGCAGAGTGCAGTTACGGGCCAGATGGAAGGGGTTCACGGGCCACATTTGGCCCACAGGCCGCATGTTTGACACCCATGTGCTAGAGAAAAAATGTTATGCACATAAAAAAAATGGAATAGCAGCTTCACACCAACATTTAAAAACAGAGATGCATAGTAAGTTATTTTCATAGTTCTGCCTGCTAAAATTGCATAAATGGCCTGGGGCCACAGTAAACAAGACAGTTACTTCTCTTTCTTCTAGTTATGTACACAAAAGGTGAAATCTTTCAAGGTGGGTTAATACCTATAAATACCATGATCCAGTCATTCTTACCTTGCTTCTAAGTAACGCCCAGTAATCAACATTAGACCTCTCAATGAAATGAAGGTGTCCCTTCCCCAACAACGAAAAATTCCAGATGAAAAATGTGGTAAACCTAAAGAGCAAACATGACAAATTAAGTCATTAGACTGTTCAATATGAAAGTTCTATAAATGCCCAAACAAACATTTTAACCTCTCCAATTGCTGTGTATTAGTCTTCATTACCTTTATTGATGTTTACATTTGTCTGACTTGAGTTAATTTACAAAATAAACATTTTTAGTATATTGATATAGTTCTGAACATTAAAGGCTCAAATATATTACCACAAGGAAACAAGAAATAAAAATATATGTATGCCGACATAAATGTCATATTTTAAATACAATCATTTTTATATAACATCATATTCATGAAACAAAATTTCTGATGCCAACAGAATACAGCATTATCAGTGGCAAACTGGTAGGCTTAAGTGATATCCCTCTACTTAGACACAGAAATGAGAGGAAGGTCAGAAAATGGGATGACCGATTTCCAAGTAACAAATTAAAGTTTCAGGATCATTCACACGGTGTTCAAAGACATTTTTGCACAATCTTCTTTTTGACCCTTTCTTCAGTGATGTCCTGACCCTCGTTTCTAGTAGCTTGATTAACTATCTATCATAAATGAGAGACTAAGCCAAACATTCATCAGAACTATTACACTCCATAACCACCACAACTGGACCAATTCTTGAACAATTCTCTTTTGTGCATTTCCTATAAAGCTGAAGCTTCTCACAGCAATAGCAGCACTCATGTAGCACCATACCTACTAGAAGCAAGTAACATAACTTTTATCAAGCAAATGGTTAAAGTATGTGTCCATCGAGTGTACCAACGTTGCCAAGTGAATCAATATGTCCTTCCATTCCTGTTTCATGAGTAAGTTAAAAGTTGACAAGAACAATACACTACAAAGGCCATCCAGGAAATGGTCAACTAAAATTCAAGTGGCACAACTAGTAATAAATGTGGACAAGGCAGGGGTCGGTAACCTCCGGCATATGTGCCAAGACTGTCGTGCAACCCCATTTGGAGCAGCACTCAGTCCCTCTGTGGCACTGTCAAAATTACCGCTCCTACTGCTGAAAGCCTCTCTGGGTGGCTTCTTTCGGCAGCAAGGGTAGACCAGGCATGCTGCCAAAAGTAGCTTGGAGCGGCTTCGTTTGGCGGCATGCCTGGGGCCCCCCCCCCAGTCCAGCGGTCCAAAGCGGCTTCTTTTGGTGGCAGTTGGGATGCCTGGGAAACTTGCCTCACCACCCTCTCAGCTGCCTGGAGTGGTTTTTGGCAGGATGCTCCAGCAGTTGCCACCACCGAATTTTCAGGCAGCAGCTGCTTTCTCCCACCCCCTCCCCAGTGGATGGGCTTCTGGCACCCACTGAAGGTCAGGGAGGAGCCGCCAGCACGGAGGGTCGGAGGACCGCTGGTATAGGAAATATTAATCCTAATCCCTACGTCATAACCAACCAGTTTATTCACCCTTATACCCATTTAGAATATCGTGGCCATTCTGTGCTACCAAGCAAGGAGAACGTAGCTTAGAAACCAGAAACTAGAGCAGTAGAATTCTATCAGGGCAGAGGAACAGCAGTTCAGAGGAGGAATGAAAACAGCGAAGCAGCAGAGACAGAAATTGGAGACAGCTAACTGTGGAGGAGGACAAATTTTGTGGAAGAGAGGCACAGATAACAAAGCTGTTGTTTGAGGCTCCAGAAAGCGTACATTTCATCAGTTAAAGGGGAATATCAACTGAAGTCAACTCATCTTAAAAAAAATAAAAAAATAAAAAAAATAAGTCATTTCAGGTTCTACACTTGCCTCTGAGTTCCACTGCTAATTTGTGGTTTTACAGCCATATTTTCTTTTAAAAAGGTCTCTCTGTCACTGAGACCTATATAAACAAGGGGAAAATGACTATGAGGGAAAAGTACGACAGAGACTGTATACAAAAAAAGCTGTAAGTTAACCAATAGAAAAAGCCTTCATTCTCCTTCATGTATACCAATCTTAGATATTACTTATAATGGTAGGTAAAAAGCTGTTCAGACAGGTCACTAGGTCAACCTGAAAATATCTCATTTCTAAGTTATCTCCTATGCATATCTATAATAAAGCATTCCTAAGAAAATATATACATGAAAAAGTGAAAAATTGTTTCTGCACATTATTACTTTTGTCTAAATATTGACTATAAAAGTAAAAAACAATTTTCAATATAGATCTGAAATCTTATGTGTAACAAATGTAAAACCCTGCTATTCCTTTTTGATTCCAAAGAGATGTAGTGTCCTTTAGTATCAGGAAAAAAACCCCCTGCAATTAAACACTGAAGGAATTCAGTGCCTTTGATTCAACTAGTTTAAAAGTTTTTCACGTTCTACTCATTGCCTGAATTATAGGGCAGCTGTACTGCCATCACTATTTATACAATACAACACTGAACAGTATGCTCTCACTTTCCAGATAATGCACCTCAGATGGGGGTATAAGCCACATAGGATAAAAAAATTAAAGAAAATTTACTCCACAAGTGCTCTACATGCAGAGTCCCATGCTTCCTACAACTGCACTACTACATGATGGGGTGAGGAAAGTGCCACTTAGGGAATCCCATTTCACAAATGAATGGAAAAGCATTTAGTAGAATCATGCTGACACAGAATTCTCAGTTCATTCAGGGATCATTTACCACCAAAGTCATGGATGCCAGAATTAAGATCGGTATGAAGCAGGATACAAAATTTTTACTATATCTTTGCTAGAAACAATTCATTTCATTTCAAGTCTTAAAAGTCTAACATTCATACTTCTGTTTTACTTGATTAGAAAAAAATGTGGCAATTTTTTAAATGATGAAAATGAATAAAGATTACATGGTTATCCAGAATGTTTTTTAGTTCAAGAGAAGTTAAAAAAATAAATAAATAAAAAATCCCTCTCTCCCACCCCAAATTCAAGAGGAATAGTTGAGGAAAATAAACGTAATTAAAAGACTACAAGTCTTATGAGAAGTATGCCATAATGCATTTCAAGTATGCCATAGTGCACTGAAGAGCTACAAGAAAAGATAAAACAATTTTGGAGCTCAAAAGGTCTCAGAATGTAACTGAGTGTAGCTCATGTTGCTTTAGTTCAAGATACCACAAAAGCAAAATTCTTCACAAGTTTTCCTTCAATGTCAATTACAGAAACATTGCCTGGTAATGTTTCTTTCAGACATAAACAAACCAACCCTAGGATAAATAAACCTTGACATTAAATAGAGCAGATTAGGACAGTGGAGGCAAGAAATAAACAGCTAATTATAGAAAGATAATATTCTTTATTTTCTGAGATACCTAAACATCAGTCACCAGCACATTGGTCTTGTTGTCTACACGTTTCTAAGTAGTTGTACTATTTCATAAGAATCTATTTCAACAATCATGGAATGAGTCCTTACTTACCAGCTGCTAAGGAAACACAGCACTGTTCTTTCTCTTTTGTGATATCATTCACCCTATAGGGGACATCATGTAAAGCAGGAGACAGATTTGGCAAAGAAGGGTATTTTCCTATCCCACACATCTGGACTGAACCCAAGGAAAGGTGTTTAACAAATGTTGATCCATTCTGAACAAAGCTGTAATCAAAACACTTGATGTGAAAAAAACAAATCCAAACCAATCTTCTCATATTCAGTTACTTAACTGTTAAAAGTTCACACATTTTTTCCTGACCAGTTTTAAAAAATAGCTTTATAAGTGAGCTCCAGTTGCAAGATACTGTTAAAATTATTTTTAAAAAGATGAGTGCCTAAGATAAAGTCAAATTATTAATGCCAATGGGAGCATTTAACATTCGCAATGGATTGTAAGATGCGCAGTACTTTGAAAATCAGACCTTTTATTTAGAAGCCTAAAGATAACTTTGAGAGCCTAATTTTAGGTATCCATTTTTTTCCTTCCAAATCCTGGCCTTTACATTTAAAAAAGTGATTGATATTGAAAGGAAACAAATTTTTTTTTTAGTATTTTATTACTTATTTGATTTAAAAGCAAAGAAAAAACCTCAACTCTAAACAAGTATTTTAAAATTCAATCACTATATTTAGAAAGATGGTGCATTAAAATGATTTTTAGTACAACAAAAATAAAAAAAAGTTCCCAAGCCAATATCATATACCCTGTCCATGAAGCATCACACCCTTATCAAATGGTGTCCAATGCATCTTGGCACAGTTTTGACAGTTGTTTTTATAGCAAACTATTATTAGCCATAAACCAGAAAAGAATAGAAGCAAAATGAGAAAAAGGACAATTACAGAAAAGAAAAGATCATATTTATTTAAACATATTAATTGGACACAGTCACGGTCAATCTACAAGAAATAAAGAAAAGGCAGCCTTCCAAGACTGGAAGATGGACTCTGGTTTAAATGTCTCATTCCCTATTTACTGCATTGCCAGCATTAACTGTAAATCCAAGTCCTGGAGCAACACTAAATTATTGACCTTCTAAGTCCTATGTTTATAAATTTCCCTTAGAAGGAGCATCAAGTTTATACTACCAGCTTTATACTTTGTATTGTACAACATACCGGTAAGTATTTATTTTTGCCTTATGTCAGTATCTTTTTGCACATCAGTACTACAATACAGATAGACATATAGTTTAGGAATTATGTTAGGCAGCTGACATAGACCCAACAGAAGACACTGAATTTGTGCATTTAACATTCACAATGGATTGGAAGAGTAATAAAGAGAGCACCTTTTTGGATTCTAATCAGATTGTTACAGTTTCATGTTAAAACACTAGTGCCTTTCAAATAAACATATGTTAAGTGTTTACATGACTCTCTCTGATGCACAAATAATAAAATATAATTATACATATACACATTCATTTCTTTCAACACTATTAGACATACCTAGACATCTGACTCCATGCCAGATCTAGAAGAGTTGTATATGCACCCACTAATATGGCATCAAAGTAACATGGGATAAGGTAACGTGGAATCTGCTTTAGGTAGATGAACATGGCTTTCAACCATTTGCCGACCTATTAGAATATTACATATTAGAATAATATTTTTATAAAAGTTAAGTCCTGAATGCCAAAAAGGGATACTTTCAGGGTTTACCCTGGAAAACAGGTAGAATGCCTATTACAGTTTGCCTATACGTTAGTCCCCTTTTGGTTTTTGTATTATAAGTGGGATTGGTAGCACCATCGCCTATGTTTGGCAGATACTTCCTGGCACAGTTCCTTCTTTCAGTTTCTTGTCAACCTGAATGAGTGAACTGTGGCAAAATTATGTTTTCCATGCCAGCTGTCTTCCTCGGAATAATATTTTTAAAAGTTTCAGCCAAAATGATTCAGTTGTTTCAGAGAATAAGGCCAGGGAAAAATACATTTTGCAATATTAAAAAAAATTATGGTGCCTTTCTCTTTGAAAAGCTTTAGAGACTCTGTGCTTTGAAGCAGGGACTTGAAATATGGCATGGGGTTGCCTTTCTGTCAGGGATGGCCCTTTTGCTGTACCCGTGGAAAATATGCCCAAATTTTGCCAATTTACACAGCCTCTGGGGGGAAAAAAAAAGTCTGTTTGCACATACTCACTAGAGACTTAGAATTTAGCCACTGATATCTCCTAGGGTCCATCCAATGAAGCATGCTTAAGCCCTTCACAGGTCCTAATATACGCCAAACGGCACCTTCACCAACCCACAGAGTGGCTGAGAATGTTCCATAGCAGATGCACAGAGATTCACTTTCCCTATACTTGCTCCTCTGGTTCGGAGCACCATTAAGATTGAAAAATCAAGCACCCAAATGCTGTGCCAGAATTAAGGTTGCCTGTGTGTATGCATTATGAAAAACTAATTATATGATCACATACTACGTTTTCCATGGGACTACTGCCTTATTCAGCGCACAGAATGATCAGCTGTCAGTTAATGATCAGGTATTCTATATTTTGCTTTTTTTTTTTTTTTTTTTTTTATTGTTCAGTGTGTGACCCTATGCCTTATTTATTGTACAATATTCAATCCTGTTCTGAAGACAGAATTATTAATTTCCACTGGGGGGCTTTTTATGATGCTCATCATTATGGGATCTGAATGCTTCACAGTTATTTTCACAACACACTTATGAAATAAGGGGTAGGGGTATGATGGGGAATTGAGGAACAGAGATAAAGGTAAAAATATCCATTAATTTTGGGGGTCCAATGGGAGACACCCAGGACCTGGCTTTTTCCCCCCTAATACTTAGCATTATATAACACTTTACATATTAAAAGCACACAAGTCCCACAGACTTCAGTTTCAGCTGTGAGTGATCAGCACATCCTCAAATCAGATCTTAAGACCTGAAATCTGGGCACCAGAAAATGAGGAACTCATAATTAGTGGCCACCTGTGAAAAGTTCAGTTTAAGTGACTTGACAAGCATCACATGGCAATTCTGGCAGAGAAAAGGATAGATTAATAACTCTGGATAGTATTCAACTGTCCTAACCCTCATTCATTATAATCCTTCCAATTTCTTCAACAAATGAAGTAGGGATCAAGACAACAGCCTCCTTCACTCCACAAATTCATTCACCAATGCATCTCCAAAGCAGGTCCCCTGTGTAAACTTCATTCTGGCATTTTTTTTTATCATTTGAATGATTGACTTTGAAACCTTAATACATACTACGTGTGTTAAGATATTTATATATTTAGGTCAGGTATTTCTCATTAAGTTTATGTTTTAAATTTATTTTGAGGCAGGAAGGGTGGGACAAAACCTTTCAGGTTTTCTTTATACAACAACAATAAAAGAGAGCAAAACACACAGTTTTCCACTCCCTGTCTTTAGATTCCTTTTAATTAGATTGGGAGAGACAAATCAGTAGTCCATCTTCTCTGTGGTCTAGATGGCTACCTAAATGAAGATGCCTCCCCGAGAAGTAGTTTTTAGATAAGCATGATCTGTACAGTAACAGTACATAAGTCAGTGAAAGAAAAGTCATCATTCTATAAATTTACTTACTTCTGCACAGGGTCCTGCACGTGAAATTAGACGGTCACTGACGTAGTCAATCATCCAATCCCCAGATCTCAAGTTACCACAAAAAGGATGACCCAAATCATTCTTTGGTCTAATGTCTGCCATCACCGACATTAATCCTGACAATCCAAATAGTACACTGCATTAATGGCCACACGATTGTCACAAACTGCAGTTCCAGTTTCCAGGAGTAAATCTAACATTGCAGCCCTGGAAAATCATGAACCAGAGCTGGACCAGTAATACACTTTTTTTACTCTTATGTCTTTACTTTTCTTCACATGCTCTAAAGGCAAGATGGAGTTTTAGGCCCCAATTCAGCAAAGCACTTAAGCATACCTTTAAGCATGTGCTGAAACTCCACTAGACTACAAGTGTAGAGATATGGGGGTGATTTTGCTGTTTCTATAACTCTGTCCATCTTTTATTTGTATCGATCTTTACCTTTATATAGTTTTCATTGATTCATAACTTTCTATAGTCTCAATTGGTTTCATTCCTAACTTGTGTCAATCTTTGTATAGCCATAACTGGTTCATGATGATTGACATTTGTAATGGGTCCCTATTTGTAACATTATTTCATGGGTTTATGATGATTGACATTTGTAATGAGTTACATTGTTAATAAGATTGTCCTTTCTGACCTGTACTTTCTGTAGCTGTCAAGGAGCACGGGGCTCAAATTCTGCCCTTTGGGTTCTTGTGGTTGGGAGAGAAGGGTCTTTCCCCACTGAGCCACTCTCTCCCAGCTTACAGTGCAGCATAAGTTTATGCCTATCTATCCTTAGGCAATAGGTATGACAACCCCTTTTACCCAGTCTCTGTAGCATTTAAAGAAAAGTGTAACATTTGAAAACGTAAGACTCCATCTTCAAAATGTTAGACTCCATCTTTGACCCACGTACCCCATCCTGTGTGAAACTATTTCTAAAGTGAATAGCTTACATTCTCTGAGCAAGGTGTGGATGGTGTATGTATGTGTGAACCAGTCCCAAACTGCCAGCTTGTCCTGATAAATGTGATGCCCATTCCAACGGCTGAAGAACGCAAACACATCCCCCAAAGCAAAACAAGGATCCACCCCAGAAACAAAAGGATAAAGTTAATCAAGCTATCAGAAAAACAAGCTGGAAGTCGCGTCCGCAACTGCCTGGTGACCAACGGGGACACAGAGCCCCTGGAACGGTGTGACCTATAAAGACTAGGTGAGACTCCAAAGTTTCGGGGGCACAAAGTTCTGCATACCACCTCAGAGAAAGGCGCGCCGGTGCACACCCGACAGAGACCCTGCTCTTCCTTGTGTTCAGCTTCCCTGGCCAGGTAGCTGCCATGAGCAATGAACTGCAGCAATAGACTGAAGTCACAATCAGGACTGGTAATTGTATTAACTGCAGCATATCTTCTGGTGTGTCTGGGCGTGCATGCGTGTGTTTATAATTTTGTTCTCTTCTGTAATAAATGCGGCTTGTGGCCTTTTCCCTTTTAAAAGATCCCAGGCACTCTTTTCGGTACAACACAAGAATACGCGAGTCTATGCTTAAGTATTTTGAAGAATTGAGGTCTTGTATGACTGTGCACTGCCTAGCAGAGATAGATAGGTTGGGTGAGGTAGTTTCTTTTATTGGACTACGTTCTGTTGGTGAGAGACACAATTTTCCAACTACACAACACTCCTCTTCAGGTCTGGGAATAGTACTCAGTGTCACAGCTAAATACAAGGTGGAAAGGATTATTTAGCCCAAGTAATGAACATATATTTTAAGACTGTGGTGCACAAATTGTGGGACATGCCCCCCCCCCCCCATGGGAGCATTCAAGGGAGCAAGCAGAGACATGAGGCAGCTCATACCAGTCCCCACAGGGAGCAAGGGGGAAATGCTACCTCCACCCAGACTCATCTCAACGGGCAGCCCAGTGTGCGGGTCGAGCCAATTTCCGCACCCAGCAGCCTCCTTACCCAGCACTGGCTCTGCCCCCAGAACACATCACATAGCCTTCCCCCACCCTGAAATCCATGGAGTAATGGAGAGAGAGCATGGACAGATTATGTTAGCGGTAAGGGAGGAGGGAGATGACTGGAAACGTTTGTGCACAACTGTTCTAAGAGACCATTCAAGGTGAATTGGTCAGTTAATACTCTGCACTCACAGACAAAGAGAGGAGGGGAGTTAGTGGGCTACAGATTGCTGTAAAGAGCCATAAATCCAGTATCTTTATTAAGACCCTGAGTTTTACTGTCTAGCCAGGTTATGAATTTAAGCTCTCAGTCTCTTTAGCAGAAACAGAACATTCTGAGACAGGAAATAAATCAGTAGACTCCTTTCACTGCGCTCTAGGAACTTGCAGCTCTAATTTGATTGTACAATGATAAGAGATCCAATTCACATGCCATGGCTCAGTGAACCTACTGTAAATTTGAGATAAAAATGTTGTGTAATCACAGCAAAGTCTGTATTTCTTTAAAAATTAACTCAATTATAGAATAAATCACAACAGCATTCATATGTTAAAAATGACAGCTATTACTGACACTTCAAGTACGAGGTAATATTTCTGAATTTTAGGTAAAGTCATTTTTGACTGGAAGTGTAGTATTTCAACACAGGTTTTTAAGTATAACCAAAGGTCAGATTGTCACCTGTATAATAAATATTTAAACTCTTCCTCCCCACCAAATGAGTATTAAACGATTTTTGTTGTTTCAGCATCTTGCCTCTGTTTGCTTGTTACTCTCTTTAGAGTTTATACAGAATACAGTAGTATGGACTGAACAGAAACAACTTGGTCTCTTCCATTAGAAAAGCAAAGCAAACAGTGCACAAAATCCAATACTGTGACCTTTTACATCTGGATTGAGAAGATTCATTATCCTCTCCCTCTCTACCCAAGAAAACATGCATGCATGTTACCTTGCAAGCCTGCATATTTAAGGGGTGACCAATTTGGTATGTTGTAACATCCTCCACCATCCTCTTGTTCCTCAGCATCACATCGATATAGTACTTGATTCAAGTCCGCCAAAGTTAATTTAGACGCAATACTGGGAAAGGGGGAAATAAAAAACTAAAAAACAAATATACAAAAAAAGCCAACGCAACATTGATAACTAACTACATAACAGACATCAATTTCACAAACAATTCTGTTTAGAAATTTCTTGGCCTAAACCTAAAAAAAGGCTTTTTTTTTTTTCTTTTTAAGCTGAAGAACACTGTATGAAATGATTTACTTCGTGTTTTCTGTACTTATCTGCAACGATAAAAAAAGAAATCTAGTCTATAGTTAATATTTTGGAAAGAAGTAGGTTGATTTTAATTCTTGTAAAAGAATAAGGACACAAGGGCTTTGTGGGGGGCGGGGAGTGTTTTGTTTTGCTTTTAAAAAGAGCCTATAATTAGGCTCTTAAATCCATATTGTGGTTCCTAAAAAGGTGGCCAGATTTTTAAAAAGTCAGTGATAACTTCAAGGTCCTTAGCACCCTTCAATATCAGGCCCTATTTTTAGGAGCTTAAACATGGAGTCTGACTGTAAGCATCCATTTCCCATGAAAGCTGTATGCAGTGTCCACTAGCTTAGTGATTGTTATGTGAATTTAAGAAAGCTATGTAGAGAGAAGTGGTAACCGAAGAAGCATGTTGACCACAAAATCATCTGAACACCTTGCTGCAGGATATAAAATGTACAGGCGGAAAAAGTCTACTGCCAGCAGCAAACACACAGAACTACTCATGCATCTGACAAAGGGGGTTGGAGCGCACGAAAGCTAATCCCCATAGAAATTTGTTGGTCTTTAAGGTGCCACAGGACTCTTGTTTTTGCTGTACACAGATTAACACAGCTACCCGTCTGGAAAAAACTACTCATGTGAAAGAAGTGGACTTTAAGTCTGAAATACTTCTTCCTATATACAGCAGTAAAACGACTAAGTATAATTGTTCACAGTACAATAACCAAAATGAAATTTCATAAAGTACTGTCACTTAACATCAGTGGGCTGATCTCAGCCTCTAATTCAGATCTGTACTGTGTAAATGCTAAAACAATGTAAGGCATACTTACGAAGAAAAAAGGTTTTTAAGTATAGGTGCTGACTGATCATCAGGAAGACTTCCAGATTTAAAATGAGGACTGAACTGTATCAGGTGATTGCGGAGTATACCAACAGCCTCCTGTGCCTTTGGGTCAAGACTAACTCTGTAAAAGTTAATACAAAACCTGTTTAAAGTTTGACACCTCCAACCACCATTTTTTACAGTAACAGAATTAAGACTCAAAAGACCTTCCATCATATTTATCTAGTGCAGACAAGTGACACACATTTAGTAAACAAATCATCATCATCATGTACCTGAATATTATCACACTTCCTGGAGTTAAGTTTTCAAATTCTATTTCTTGAACAAATTCATTGGGACCTTTTATGGCAGTTCCAGCTTGTTTTATAACTTTACTTTCACTGATCTTAGAAAAGAAGAGATAGTTGAAACTATAATGAAGTCATTTTTCCTTTCCTGATAAATTGTTGCATCTATTAGTATAGAGAAAAGTTTGTAGTTACCTGAATGTGTTCTCTGATCTCTACTGTATAATTAGGTAATCCGTTGATAAAATGCTCATCTTTTTTATAAGGACTAACATTTCGTTCAATACTTCTAGCCTCAAGTACTACTTCTTC
The DNA here is from genome assembly GCA_007922175.1 of Pelusios castaneus. NCBI lineage: Eukaryota > Metazoa > Chordata > Testudines > Pelomedusidae > Pelusios > Pelusios castaneus. The sequence goes on along the minus strand of ML685795.1, from coordinate 6,094,078 downwards.
AATTTTGCCTATAAAAACAGTTAAGTTAATCACATATCATAACTCATAAAATACTTACACAAAAGTATTGCTAATGAATATATATGTAAAAAGACTTGTTTTAACACAAGTTTAAATCTTGCTTGAAACAAATTAAATAAGATTTTTGAGTTTAACTACAGAAAATGCATGTCTCAATTACATAGTTAATTTACTAAATGTATTTGATAAAATCTGAAAAGAAATATATATATTTTACTCAATGATTTTTTGTGACAGTACGCAGGTGTACAGAGTACCGGCACTTTTTTCGCTGCCCAGCTGGGGGTCAGAGTCAGCAAGGGAAAGGAGCACGTCACAGGAAGAAGAGGGGTGGGAGAAGCATTTTTCAAATTTACTGTCAAGATATGAGAAACAGCAACTTTTTTTGTGTTAAAAAAAGGACTGTACATTATAGTGACTCCGTCTTGATTATCTTATTCATGTTCCCTGTACATTTACTGGCCATGGTATAATCAAAGCTAGAACTTTCCTAACTCAGTTATGGAGATGTCAACCATGGATTATAAACAGGGACCTGGTCCTGCACCATTAAAACTGACAGGTGTCTTGCTAGATGTGACTGTATCTATTTGGGGATTCTGAATTAGGCAAAGCGCTACAGCACTTCCTAAACTGATGTCACAGATCTTACTTTAAAGCAGCAGTTTTTAAATACACATAACTGTCTTGACATTCAAGACCTTATTTGCTCTACCCATTCAATGAAATTATGGCTCCAGTCCTGCAATCCACTTACATGTGCGCTTAATATTAAGCACGTTAGTAGTTCCACTTACTTAAATAGAATTACCATGTGATAAAACGTTTGCAGGTTTGGGTCCTTACAAAAAGTCAGTTTTAAGAAACTGTAATGGCTTCTTCAGAAAAGTTACAATGTAGAATGCTCCATTAGCTTATGCTATCTACATTGCAAGTCTTATGGTGTTGCGTAGATATACACATACAACTTATTGTGCCAGTTCGTATGCACGTCGATGCTTCTTTTTAAACTACCACTTTCTCCAGCTTAAACAATTATCAGATACGTGGTTTACCCCTTACTACTAGCAATGCTTAAAATACTGTAAAATGAGCTATTACAATTGTTGCATGTGGACAAAAAGAAAAATAGATACTTTTTATACAGTAAGTTCCAGTGGTTTCCTAGTAGAGTTGATTAGTTTCTTCTATTTGTGTGGCACATGTATTCTTTTTAAAAATCAAAGCTGGTTTCAAGTTGCTGGTCCCCTTTAACTATTTGTTATAGATAGATATTAAAGCACATAAAAGGTCTAAAATATTGCATACTAATCACATAACCTTTAATAACTGGAATCAACAGGGCAAGTTAAATATGAAGTCCGAGTGCTTGACAGAGTTTCAGCTTTACACTTGAGAATTAACTCTTCAAAATAAGATTGAATACCTGGGATGCACATTTGAGGCACTTCTTTGCTGTAGCAGGAGGTTTTAGGATCCCTGAAAGCAGTACGAGACACAGCGACTACAGACTGGTGTGTGTTAGGACAGTGCCTAGTTACTGCTACTATATCTTCATCAACTTGATCCACATACACCTACAAAATATATTGACAGACATTCTTACTCTGAAAATAAATTTAAATGAATCAAACATTTTACTTCAATTTCTTGCCTGAATGAAACCTTTCGCTCCCAGCTCTTGGTGCAGCCTATTCATAGCCAGCCTCCCTGCTATAATTCCAGTTTGGAAATTAACTTCACCAGGAATTGAGGGTTTCGCTGCTGGATTCCATTTGGCATAAAACCTCTCTTCAGAGACTACAGAAATCTGCAAATAAATTAAAAGCTTTAGCTAACACACACTATTTGGGAAAATAATTGGAAATGCCCAACAATATAGAAAGATACATTTAGCCAATATTACAAATTAATTTTTCAAAGGTACAGTAAGGCAGCTTAAGGTCATTAGCTAAGAAGGCATTTACTTCAAATTTTAAATCAGTAAATCACAAAACAAAAAGGAGGAGGAGTCTTGTGGCACTTTAAAGACTAAAAAAAAATTATTTTTTGCATGAGCTTTCATGGTCAAAGTCTCACTTCATCAGATGCCAAAGTGGAGAAAACTTACCTTAAAAATAATCTTACAGTATGGGAGTGGAAGATAATGAAATTACATTTCACTGCATCAGGTCAGATTACTTCAGCAAATCAAACTGCATGTGTGTGTTTCAGTAGTATAGTAGTGATTTTAAAAAAATGGACAGGTGAGTCAACTGAAAGTTTAAAAAAAAAAAAAAAAAGGACAGACAGACAGACCAACCTGGTGAGGTACTAGCTCGTCATAGCCTCTGGTGCTTCCTGTAGCACAGCATGCCATGGACACAATCATTGAGCTGGGAAGAGCATCATATTCAGACCGGTGCTATCAACAAGAAGAAAAAAGTAAAATGAAGCTAGTATATTATCTTTTTATTTCCTTACAAACTATTACCCACTCTATCCTCTCCAGGATACGTTTGAGAAAACAGGTGAACAGGCAAACATTACAAGGTTCCTAACAGTTGGACATGCAAAAGTCAAACCAGGATATATTTAGTTGCTTTTATTCTTCTCTCCCAAAAAGGGCCAGAAGATTGAAAGAGAAGTAGTTCCTACTTTACGATTCCAATAACTTCATGCAATCTTCTAACTACAACAATAGTTTTCATAAACAGTGTTTAAAAGTAATTCCAGATAACATAATCCTTATAATTCGCATGATGGAATCACAATACAGAAAGAACAAATTTACCATGAAAATCTAACATAAGTGCTCACCTGAATAAGGCATTCATTATCATGTGTAACATCCATAAACAGTGCATGTGCAATTGCTGGCATTAAAGGCCTCAAACGTGGCTGAACAAAAGACCCAACTGGTTCTCCTCCAAAGCGATACACTAATCTTCCCTCTTCGTGACTGTTATATGCACTCATTGCCTCTACAGAACAAAACTTGTGTAAGTGTTTAAAGGAGAATTACTACCATAACTAAAAATGGATATTGCTAAGGAAACTATAGTAAGTGTTTTACATTTGACATGTTAAACAATCAAAGATATTAATGAACGTTAATGGACCATTAAACTTTAATTATAGGCAGTTTACCCACAATTTGAGGGCATTCACTATATAGTTTATCAGGTGTTAGGGTGGAGGAGAAAATGTTTTTTAAAAAGTTAGGATCCCCTTTCAACTAATAAAAAGATAATCAGCAATAAATATGGGAAAGCTATGCCTCAAATACCCCCACCTCTCCAGATTGAGATATCATAGAATCATAGAATAATAGGGATGGGAGGGACCTCACAAGGTCATCTAGTCCAACCCCCTGCTAAAAAGCAGGACCACTCCCACTAAATCACCCCAGCCAGGGTTTTGTCTAACCGGGCCTTAAAAATCTCCAAAGATGGAGATTCTACCACGTCCTAGGTAGCCCATTCCAATGCTTCACCACCCTCCTAGTGAGAAAGATTTTCCTAATATCCAACCTTAACCGTATCTATTAGGATTCCTCTTAGCTACACCTAGGATGCCTCTCTCAATTTATGAAGTGATACCATACTTAAATAAATATAAAACATTAAATGCACTATTGAGCATCTGTTAAATATATGAAATATGATAAAATGTGCGTGTCCAACAAATAACATTCTTCATACATAGCACACCACACATGCAGTGTCAAGAGAAGTGATGAGGAAATCACACACAGAGCAAGCCTACCTCTTATTAAGGAGCTAACGCCCAATCTAGTCACAAAGATATTGTCCAACTCCTCACTTCCTGTGAACAGCTCAGCCACTACATACAAGTCAGCCCGCAATTTTCTAGCTGTGTCCAGCATGTACTGCAAAAGGCACAGCCAAGGAAGCCACAGAAGAGGAAAAGCAAAACAGAAAAAAAGAATGGATACAAAGCTAGGCATGGATTGAGCAGCAGGGAAATGCCATGCAGTAGAGATAAAATGGAAAGCCAAATACAAAAAAAAAAAAAAAAAAAACAAACCCAAATAAGTTCAATTATACAAAAGTTAAACCAAAAAAGCCAAATCAAGAAGATAAGGATACAACAGATGGAGTTTAAAAAAAAGAAAAGAAAGAAAGGAGGAAAGATGTTTAAATTTGCAAAGGACAAAGATACAAGAAGAATAAAAAACAAACCAGTATTAGTTTCACATTAAAACTGTGAACCATACATAACAAACCTATACAGCTTTAAGGTACAGTATTCTGGGTACCTCGAATAAGACTGGTAATTCCCAGGCGGTTGACAAAGACATTGTCAATGTGCTCACTGCCCGTGAAGAGTTCAGCTATCACATAAAGATTAGGTCTGACTGACCTGGCTGCTGCTAGCATCTCCTATAGATCATAATAAATTTTTAAATGATCTTTATTAAAAAAAAATCCTTGCAACCTATGTCTATACCATAATAGATTAATACGTATGCTAACCAAACACTGCTGTGTGCTTAAACAATTTTTGTCCAAGAAAACAAATATATACTGAATTCAATACCTATTACAAAAAAGCTAAACTCTCATGGTATGCAAGGGGACATTTACGAAGTTTAGCGGTTTTGATACAGATTATTTGGAAAGCCTGATGAATAATTTGAAAATTCTCAAGGTTTTTAGTTCAACTACGTCAAAAAAATTTTTTTAAATGCCTTTTTAACTCAACTTTATGAACAAAGAGTTGGGGGAAAAGGTCTGTTTAAGATACAACACCACTTCAGTTAAGGGTGAGAAAGTTTCCATTCTAGTCGTCTGCACCTTTTAGGAACAAATGCAGAGAAAATGACTTCATATTTCTAAGGCCTAGTCTACAGCTAGAAATTGTACTGATTTAACTAAAATAGTTTCTAAACTGATTATTTAAATCAGTGCAACCCCTTTCTTCGGGCACCAAAATCAGTTTAAGAAGGTATCACATTATTTTAGCTTAATTCAATAAGAAACTGCATTAAGATCTAAGCATGTCACACGAAGGGGTGCATCTGCTTAACTAAATTGATCTGGAAACTAATTGTGTTATATGGGTGTAGATGTGTTTGTAGAATAGTCCTAAGATTAAAATGAAAACAAAACAAAAACAAGTCTTAAGTATAAGCCCTTTAAATTATATTGTTTGTAGCCCATACATTACCAAAGACTATGGGAGAAAACACTTTACGTCAGTAACGGGAGTTTACATTATAGAAAGTAGTAACATTTTCAAGTACAGTAACTGTGAAAAGTTGCTGAAAACACAATTAATTGTCATTTGCACCCAATGTTGCTGGTGATCTTGATGAAAAAAAAATGACATTTGTGACACATAGTACTGGACCTGATATACCCCACCCATTCTGAGGAAATATGCCAAAAAGGGGGGGGGGGAGAAATCTCCTCAGTGCTTCCACTATTTTAGCTAACAGAGTCCAGTGGCACTTTTAAAGACTAACAGATTTATTTAACGCATGAGCTTTCGTGGGAGAAAATCCCACTTCGTCAGATGCATCTTCAAAGCGTCTGACGAAGTGGGATTTTCTCCCACAAAAGCTCATGCGATAAATAAATCTGTTAGTCTTTAAAAGTGCCACTGGACTCTGTTGTCTTTCTACAATAGACTAACATGGCTACCCCTTTGATATTTTAGCTAAGCTACAGTTAGAACTGGTCTATGCTAGAAAATTAGTTCTGCATAACTAGGTCACTCAGGGTGTGAAAAATCCACATCCCTGAGCAACACTGGTAAACCAACCTAAATCCCTGACTAGATAACACTAGATTGACAAAAGAATTCTTCTGTTTACCTAGCTACCACCTATCAGTGCGGTGGATTACCTACACTGATGGGAGAATCTTTCTTGTTGGTGCAGGCAGCATCTACACAGAAGCACTCTAGTCATGCAGTTGTGCCACTGTAGCATTTTAAAGGTACTCTTAGACAAGGGTCTAGTTTAGTTTGATCTGAATAGCAAATCCAATTCAAATGGTAGTAACAGCAGGTCTAGCTGGGGGAGCCTTGGCTGCACTTTGGCTCCCAAAGGTTTATAACTGATTTAACTAAATCAACTTATTTTAAGTTTCCCCAGTGTAGAAAACAAACTTGTAGATCCACAATGAGTTTCAATCCTGCTTTGATAGAGTTGTCTGAAAAATAACTTGCATAAATATTCCTTAACTAGAGTTAATCTGGAAAAGAAAAGTATTTTGGAGAACTCGTTAGATAGTCATTCACACCATGCTTGATCAGAGAGAGCTATGAAAAAAAAATATTTTCCATAGTAATCCAGAATAAATTCATTAGATGCAAGTGTCCAAAACATTAATTCACAAAGGATGACATGAATTGCAATGAATTAGATATCAGGAGCCTATATTGTTTAAGAGTGATTTTGTTTTGAGAAGAGAAGGCATCGTCAAAAAGTAGAAAAACAGGATTAAACATTCAAGGAATTTCATATCACACCTAAAATACCTAAAATCAATTCTTTTGTCATAATACTTTGACAGAAGAAACAGAGGGTATGGCTCGAAAATACATGAACTGAGCTAGTACAAGAAACAGTAACAGTGAAGGCAGTAGAGTGTGGGCTCAGCCCGGGCAGTTCAAGCCGGGCATGGATCCTAAATATGCACTCAACTTACTTGCCTGTTCTGAGCTGACCTTCACTGCTATTATCTGTATTATTTCGATTCAAGCTAGCTTGGCTAATCTGTGTACAACTTTTGCTGTGCAAACAGACACAGGTGCCCATCACAAATGGCATTGTAAACCTTTTATTTCACAGACAAAAACAACTCTATGATAAAAATGCCTATTCTTTCCACACCTCAGCTACATGAAGAGGGGTTGAGTGACAGTTGTCAAGACGTACTCCATGGAAATATTTGGCAGTAATTTCAGTGTATTTTTTCATATGTGCCCACAGATAAGGGCAGTCTTCTGGTTTACTTCCATAGCGCAGTTTGACACTGTCGCCCCAGCAAATAAGTTCTCTTCTTAGGTAAACATTTGAACCTGTAAAGAAATGAAATTCATTTAGTTACAATACACCACTGGTAGTAAGTGCATATGTGAGATTGAATTTATCACTACAGAGACGTAAAATTTATTTATTTATTTTAAATAAAAGATACTTAGCTATACCATATCAACTCCCAAACTACTTGGAGTAGATCGTACATGGTATGTATCAGATCATACTATGGGTGCATTTAGGATCTCATTAATATAGTTCTATAAACAAATTTGTGTTTTAAATCGCTGACAAGATACAACAATGGTACATGAAATGGAACAAAAATAGTGCACTGTGCATTAAAATTAGTACTTCAAACTCCTTGAAAGGTCTCCCTTTTTCTACAGTCTTTTCCATATTTTCAGTGATCTACAAAACAATAATTTTAAATATTGCCAGCAGACAGGTTCACACTGGTATCCATATGTATAAACTGCATCAGTTCTTAACTTTAGTCTATTTTAGAAGCAAAAACAAACAAGGAGTCCCGTGGCACTTTTTAAATACTAACATCTATCATGTATTTATTATTTTAAAAGCAGCTTCTATTCCTATTAAACTACAGTTATGTTTTGAAAAAGAACCTATTACTGAGAACTTTGAAAACTCTATTCCTTATTGATTTATTTCATTTATTGTAGTCTTTCAAATGTGATCAGTATAAACTTTATAATCTCAATTTATCTATAAGTTATACTCTACTCTGTTGCATGACCCCCCCCCCCCCCAAAAGGGTTTCTAGTATTTTAACAAGGTACAGACTTTGAAGATTTTATTACTTAAAAGTACTTTTACAGAGTCAGATGAGGAAAAGTGTGTTTATGATCTATTGACTATATAAACAAGACGACATCTAAGAAGGCTGCAGAAGTTACTTTGATTTTCAGCACCAACTGTAAAGCTACAGTTGGGTAATTGCTTAGAACCATGCATAAAGAACACATTGTTCAGAGTGCAGTCATTTGAAATGAAGAGCTCCAATAGTCTGATTATGTTCATTCCACAATGACCACTTAGGGCATGTACACACTACAGCCTTGTCCCGCAATAAAAGTTACTGCGGGACAAGCAAGTGTTATAATTATAATGCTTTACTGCGTCCACACAGCACTCTTTTTAACTAAAGGAGTGTTCATAGGCTCCTTTGAATTTTCGCTAGAAGGAGTAGGGCATGGTGGGTACCTATCCCACCATGCACTGCCCTGCCAGCCGAAAGGCTGGCAGTGGTGCTGGCTTGAGCCCCAGTCCAGCCCCTGGGGCTCAGATGGACTGGGGCTCCCTTGCCGCCACTGCTGGCCAGCTGAGCAGCAGCTGAGCCCTGGCTCAGCCAAGCCTGGGTGAGGCAGCTGAGCCCAGGCTGCAGAGGCTCCAGCTCCCTGGTGGGGCTCCAGCCGCCGGGGAGCTGAGCCCCTCCAAGGGGCTTGATAGCCCCACTGCAGCCCTGGCTGAAGCAGGGCTCCAGCCACTGGTCAGCCGAGCCCCACGGCTGCAGCTGAGCCCCACAGCCAGGCCCCGGCAGGGGCTTGAGACTCCTGCTGCGGCTGCGGCTTCTGCCGGGCAGCTGAGCCCCAAAGCTGGGCCCTGGCAGAGGCTTGAGACCCCCGCTGGGGCAGGGCTGCAGCTGCTCCAAGCCCCACAGCCGGGCCCCTGTGGGGGCTTAAGAGCCCCGCTCTGGCCGGGGCTGCAGCGGGGATCCAGCCCCTGGTCAGCTGAGCTCCACTGGTTAGAGCAGTGAAATTGACAAATTTGACAGCGCACGTGTCCCAGAGTGCCCTCGATTGGCACTCTGGGACATTGCTGGAGGCTGTCAAAAATGCAAGAAACATACACACAGGCTCTACCACGGAACAACTGTTCCATGGTAAGCCTTACCACCCTCGTTTGGGTAGTTTACATGTTGCACGGCAAGAGGGCTATTGCCGCGCAACAAGAAGCCTTACCGTGCAATAACTTTGTAGGGTGTACAAGGCCTTAGTCTCACTGTTCTACTCAATTAGCAAAGTAAAAAATGTTGAGTCATGAAACATAAGGAAAACTTTCTGCACACACTTGAGAAACTAATCCTGTGTTACTTCAAACACTTCCTTCTGCTATTTCTGTGCTTGTGTCTCTCACTGTGATTCTCCCCCCTCAAACATTTCCCCTGGCAAGTTGTGAACAGCTCTCCTTTTTCTGTAATAGCAATGACACAGACAGCCTGCACCAAACCTGTAGTTACTCGAGCACCATCAAACAATATCTCATTAACTGAATGAAATGTGCAATGCATGGGGTTAGTGGCCCTTCAATGCAGTCTGGTTTAACGGAAAATATAAAGGATTATCATATCTTGAGATACATGTACCTGCAAATACATTGAGTGAAATCCTGACATGAGTGAATTCAATGGTAAAACTCCCTTTGATTTCAAATGGTGCCAAGATGTTATCCATTTAGTGAAAACTAGACAACAGGAGACCACTGCTCTAGCCAAATACATGTACATTTGCCAACAGGAAAGGACAGGTAATTGAAGGATGAGTAAAAAAAGAATTAACTCTACAACGGGCCAACATATTATCTTCAGTTATTTCTTGACTTGTACTTATTTATTTTAAAGAGAATATATACAGGATAAAAGGGAAGTCAATTATTCCTTAACCATGAAGAGCCACAAACAAAGTATCTTTTGGCAGAGCTCTGATAGGCACTTAGTAAATGTATGAGTCTCCTTTTAAGGGGCGAATAGCTGCAGTGACATCCATCAGCCAGATTTACCAAACTTCCCCCCACCTTTCTTTAGCATTGATATCAATATTCTCAGTTTAGTCATTAGCAAACCTTCCAAATACAAGTACAGAGGTGTGTCTATCTTTATGTTCCAGTGTAGATCTGTAGTCTGGGGTTGGGTGGGTAGTAAGAGAATGTAAGACCAGAAATCAGGCTGTGCAGATGAAGATACAGTTTGGTTCCTGAATAGGAATTAAACTCTACTGCATTAGACAACATTTCCACTATTGTGAGTTTTCTCCAAATAAAATCTCAGATCACCCATAGCTTTTATATTAAGAAAATAACTGGAGTGGAGAGGGTACCTTGAAGGCAAACTGGGGGAACTGGCCCTTAATGTTTGGATGTGTCTGAGCTATCTATATAGAAACATATTATGGTCAGTTCTCTTAACTCAAATGCAGGAAAGATCTGTTTAAACTTAAACTGTATCCCTTCAATTAAAGGGGCTAAGCATAGAAAATGTCATTTAAAAAGTGCATGTTTCACAAAAACCGTCATCTTAAATCCATTCCTATCTACTCAAAAAGCAAAGTGTTTTGCAGCTTAAACTATAGCAGGTACCACCAGTGCTTGCTATGAACATGAAGAGACAACAGTTAACAGTGCCGTGAGAAGGAAAAGTTGTTTATATTGAAAGACTCTCTCTCTAAATCCTGAAGTATTTTTAGTGTCACTAACATGCTGAATGGGAACACAAATGCTATATATTAGCACAATTTTCCTTTAAAATTGAGAACTGTGTCATGATAGATCCAGAAAAATACCCTTTTTGCTTTGTTTATATTATAAAATGATTTTAAATTCAGTTCACAAACCTGGTTCAGCGAAGTTTTTCAGAGGATCATCTCCCATTACCCAACCATTATGAGCCAGGAAATGGCAAGCTTTATCAGGCTGATGCATCAGACGTTCTTCCTCTTCCAAGGTCATCTCTTTAAATGGATAAGTAAAGTATCTAGAAATTGCACAAATACTTTAATTTTAGAGTGCATTTTAGTTTGTCTTAATTTCTGAACACAAGTGAAATACAAGGCAGCTAAAAGCAGGAGGTATCAACCAGTAAGTTGCATGAAAACCTAGTTTTTGTTCATTGTAAAAAAGTATGTGCTATTGCTAGAACATAAATGAAGGGCTACATTTTGTTTTGCAACATAGCTAGACAATTTAGGATGACAAAATCAGCTGTTAATGTGTGAAACAGATAATTCTCTGATATTTTGAAGACTAAGGCCCACATTTAAAAAGTATATAGGAGTTTACAGCCAACAGAATTTAAGCTCATAAATGCTTAACTCCTCTTTTGAAAATTAGATTTAGATATCTGAATCAGTTACCGATTGCATGACTGAGCGTAGCAACACTTAAATACCTTTTAAACTCTGAGTTTAAGATTCCAATCCTGAAAATACACATGCATGTCAATAAATAGGAATTTTGGGTCAGTGCATAGTGCAAGTACTGCATTGCTTCCACACTAATGCAAAGATACTGTCAGCTACACAGAGGATCTCCTGCACACCTGCTTTCCCTCAGGCCCTACTTCAGACCCTTGCAAATCTCCACTATGGGGCTTATGTGATAAGTTCAGCATGGGATAATTTTCCCTGGCTCCCCCAGACGAGTGCCATATGAACACCATGCAAAATCCCTTGGATTTCAATAGTGTCCTGAACACCATTCTGTGCTCTCTAGAATCATCTGATGTCCACTTATTTTGTTTGGTATGATTTTATTCAATGTTCTTACTAAATTCAGTCACTGCTAATAAAGGTGCTAACCGAGCATTGTCAATGCTTAGTCTCACTAAATGACCATTCCATCTCTGTGGAAAGGGAGGAGGCGAAAGATGGAGAAAGAGCTGCAAAGGTTTACATAGTAGCTTAGAGTGTAAACTACTTCCTAGCAAAATTTCATTTTCAAAACCAGATGAATTTTGTCAGATGAAGTAATCAGTTCTTTGCAGGACCTGGCTCTAAATATGATTCAAGAGTCAGGCCCGTAATATGGTATGTAACATCAAATCTGGAAGTTATAGTCAATCCACGAAAGTGGAATTTTTTAAAAAAAAATCAGTTTTTGAGAGGAAGATATAATACCTGGTAACTAATGGGTATTTTCTACTAACAGGACCCTGTTTAGGACCATGGTCAGCCAGTCTCTCATAAGCCACAGTCTCCAAAATACAAACGACAGCCTGGAAGTACATTAAATTAAATGTTATTTCTAAAAAGTATAAGAAATTATGATTTATAATAAAAAAAGCGAGCAAGAATTCAACATTCAAATGTAGCATTAATAAGACCTGCTCTTGATGGTAGTTAGTTTGTCGGAACTGCTCAGCATTTAATTCTTCAATTCTCTTTTGGAACCAATTACAGCATTCTTCTATTGCAGCTGGCCCATTGCTAAACAAGAGAAAAACAGCATTTAGAAGCCATTAGGTTCAGATGTCACTATACATCTGTCTAACCTTGCTAGCTTTAAAAATACCTTTGATTATAAATACATGTAATTCAAATATTATGAAAATTCTAATTCCCTTCCCCACCCACAGCATATACCTTTACTAGAATTTTTCAGTTTACAGTTAATTTTCAGTTTCTACAAACCCAATATTACAGTACCTATGTGGTATGAATGTTGCCAATGCGATATTCATGTCTACAGTACAGCCAAGTCGCTTATATTCAGGACCCTGAATAATTTTAAGATGTTCGTTTGGATCAGATTTAGTTTTCCTGTCACCTGAAGAAAAACATTAAAATAAAATGAAGAATGGAAGTTTAAAATGCATAAGATCTTAAAAACCCCCAAACAATACAGCTTTTGCTGTTCCAGTTTACACAGAAACTGAAATATAAACATTAAGGGAGAAAAAACAGGTCTACTGAAGTTGATTGCAAGAATACCCATTGAATTAATTCCAGCCAGGGTTTCAGACCAGCTCTTACAAAAATAAAGACTATTTTAATCTATCTTTCATCAATATGTATGAAATGACAAGTACTTTAAAGTTTATCAGAATTGACAGAATTCAAGATGGATGCATGCCCAGATGCAAAACACCAGAAAACCTCCCGCACACACCAAGAAAAAAAAACAAAACCTACTACACTCTGCATTTCTTGCAATACTGTCCACTACTACCTGTCTCATATATTGTACTATTTTTAGATAGTCTCCATACGGCAATAAAAATATGTCAGCAGCATTATATTTCTAACTTTCCAGGCATGAATTAAGTTGCGGTATATAGTGTCTCTCTCTCTCACTCACACACACGCACACACACCCAGAGGAGTGAAATGGCAAACTGTTGCCTTCCACACACCTAAGTTAAGACTTTCCACATTACAAGAGTTGAAAGATTGTTTCTCCCTCCCTACCCCACTGTGTTTATCATTTACATACTAAGTCTGCCCAACAGCAAATAAAAACAACGTATAAATATATAATCTGTATACTTCAGTAACAAGCATGTTTTTACCTTGAGTCAGGAGCTTTTTAAATTGCTCCACAGCTTTGTTAACATCTACTTGGAAAAATTCCCATAGTTTTATTTTAGGATAAATATCCTCCCAAATTATTTTACGGATACACTGTAAAAAAAAAAAAAAAAAAAGTTACTTTAATAATATATAAATCCTATAAATTAAGCGTTACCACTGCCACTAAAAATAAGCTCTTCAGGCAACTGTCATCCTATATGTTTGGAAAAAAAAAAAAACCCAGCACATTTTATGGCAGACACTTTCACAATATAAATAACTAAACATTTCTTCACCCAATTACACTGTTTATTACTACAAAATACATTATATTTGCTATATTCCTCATTTACAATGGTAAATATTCCTCATTTACTTACATTCAAGTGTTGGTCATTTTCAATCAAAGGAGGCAGCCCCTTAGATTTGTATTTCCCATCAGCCACACTACAGGTTAAATGCCAGAGAGCCCTGTCTAAGATCCAGGCTGGTTTCAAGTGTGAAGAATTTACAAGATTGTAACCACATTCTGGATGCACCCTAATCCATTCGCTGTTAGCAGCTTATTAAAAAGGGGGGGGAAAATGAAATAATTAAACAAGCTGAAATACTTAACAGTTTTATACAAGCATCTTAGGACCAAAACTAAGACACCACAGGAGATAAAAATCAGTTCCTCTTCCAAAAGAAGATTTTACTTCAGTCAATGCAGAATCAGGCCAAGTGAAAGTTTGCATCTTTATATGACTATAGAAAAATCAGTTGACAGACAGGTATCACTTCTAGTATAGTAGAGAGAATTGTATGTTTTTTGTTGCAAAATAACTCATACTGGTTGCTAGGCATCATTTCTCTCAGAATAGCTCCCTTGATATGTGTAAGGTCCAGAGTATCATTTCACATCAAGTATGGTGCTAAAAATGGCCTAAAGATACCAGATGTTCCAAAGAAAGAGAACCATCAAAGAGACAGAGAGTGGAAGAGGGGTGAACCTGCAGTGAGGATTTATATAGGACCCTATACCGTGAATAAACTTATCAGGTCACTAGACCAGATAAGGTGATTGGAAGGAAGGCAACTCCTAGATCTTCATTACAGAGCACCGCCACAGAGTAATAATCACGTCCTTGCCTCTGGTGCATGCAAGCTAAATAACTGTTCAAGTCAGATCCCTTCAGCAGAACTCCTGTTTTCTAAGACAAAGCTATGCAGTATAGCTGCATTGCATTCTATGGCAGTGTAGAGAAAACACTGATTTTTTGATTTTTTTAAATAAAACTATATAGAAATCAAGAAGCCTTATCACACAGTTTGGGTGCAACCCACCGCAGTATACACAGGGCTATGCCTATAGTAATAGTAGGTTCCCATACAAGGGGTGGAAGAGATTATAAATCACTGCGGGAATATGAAAGAGAAAGCATCTCTTTCTTTATGGAAAACGTCCTTGACTATTTCAATTGCATAGAAAATGATAATTTTCATGGAATCTTTTAACTAACTAGTCTATAAATTTAATAGAGCATTGTAATTACTATGGAATGTTTAAAAAACCCACAAAAATCATTGCTTAAATTCTACAGGGGTTTTTGGGAGCAATTTCACTCAATACTATTGGTTTTACCTCTATATAAAATTCTTATAGTACTTTTCGATGTGTGTTTTTTTAATCACTGAACTCTTTTATAAGACTCAGAGACTGAAATAAGCAAATGTGGTATCCAATTCAAAGAAAGAGGAAAAAGGAATTGTGTCAGTTACTATCTACAAGTGATATCTAACCTTGGTAAAACCGCGGAATAAATATTGAGAAAAAGTCAAAATCCCCTACATCACAACAGAACCACAAACAATAGGGGCTGATTAATAAATAACTACTGAATTGTTTTGAGATTTTTCTTTTTTTATGCCAAAGGAAAAGCAATTCTGCTAACTCTGATTATGTATAGTACTTTCCTGTAATGGTAGAGGTCACTTAGAACATCTCAGTATGAGTATCATTTAGAACTTGGCATTTTAAGCCATGAACAACCTACTCTTCACTGGCTGACCTTTATAAACTTGGCATCTGCCATCCACAACTCTAAGTACTCTGCTCATTTGACAGTAAAGCAACATTACCTTGGGTCTTTATAAAATATTTACAAGTGAAGTTTTTAAAGAATCTTATTCAACATACATAAGCTACCTCAGATGTTTGGATAACTTTAAAAAAAAAAAAGCTATCCTACTCTGAGGAGCAAAGAGCATGATAGATGCTTCTAAGACAAACGTCTCCTTTGGCCTCAGAAATGATAGATTCTCTTCAACAAAAGATATAGCAGCAAAACAACAGTTTTTCATTTGGTTCTGAGAGACTACACTTCTAGCCTACAGAGGTGGTTAAGAAATTTCTAATCATTGTGATAAAGGATTTATTTTGAAGATTAATTTTCTTAACTGGAATTTAGTGTGAAACTTATTTCTAGAAAAACACTAGCCAGAGGGCTATTCTTGACAAACTATTCTTGTGTTAAATGCAATAGATGGGAAAATACATGCATATACTGTTAGAAAAAGTTATAGATGTAGGGTGTTTTTGTTTTTTTTTTTAAACACATCAAAATATATTCATCACAGTAAGGTTTGTTTTTAAAAAAAGGAAGTTTACTAGCCCATTCTGTTGTGAAGATTAGTTTCAGAACCGAAATTAACACAATAGTGTCTTTTTGAGTGTGCAGCCAGGTTGCCCAAATAATAGGACTGAAACTTTTTCCTTTTATCTCAAACAAATATTGACTCTCATGACTAGAATGATTTACAGTACCACATAAACTTAAGTGATACTGAAAACCGATTAAAATATTTCCAGCTATAAGGAAATGGAAGAATTTTCTCAATTGCAAGGCACATACAAGCTGGGCAGAGAAAAAAAAAGATAGAAGATGAGAAAACAGGGCTGGTAGCTAGAGAATGGTGTATGGAGCTGTTAAAATGTAACAAATTCTCATCTGGTGCAGACATTATAAGGCTCCAAATCTCACAAACATACAAGTGCATAACTTTTCTTGCATGAGTAAAGTTACACAGTTGCATAAGAGTTTGCAGTATCGGCACCCAAGTTTTCAATCTAGATTTGTAAGAAGCTTGTTGTTGCAAGAACACCAAACTAGGTCAGGAGTGTTTGTTGTGTGGTAGGAAAGCCAGCTCTAAAGAAATAAACTGCAAGTTTGGTTTGCTTTACACAGAGCTGCATTTTATTTAGAGAAACGAGTCTGACACTAACATGTTTAACCGTTTTATTGCTGATCCTGTTATTCAAACATTTAATTAAATGTTTGAGAGTACTGCATAAAACTAATCCTACTTTAAAAAAAAAAATGCAAACAGCCAAATAGTCTATCAAATTATTTTGATTAGTTCAATTAAGATGCTCCCTAGAACAGGCTTAGAATTAAATAATTCCAACTTAAATCTTTTTCATAAAAACAATATATATCTATATATATAGATATATATATATCCACCAACAGTAGTTTATCAGCAGCAAACAAAATAAATGCAGCAATATCTAACCAAGTGAAGTTTTAATGGCTGTCCTCACTAGCTTCTTCATGGCCTCCCACTCCTTTACAGTTTGCTGTTATGACTTGTATGTACTAACCAAACTTGGACCCTTGTTTTTCAAATACATGTTCATGTTACAAGCTCTTACTCAGCAGTTTGCAGACTTCAGCCCTTCTGTTTTTTCAGTTATTGGAACAGGGACCATCTATTTAAGTATAAATCACCACAAGCAACATGTATGGTGCCACAGAAATACTACATATGGAACTATATTTAAATTAGAAGCCCTACAAAAGAAATGCACGGAGTTGGTACCAAGACCATGACTTTTTGAGATGGGCACAAGAGCATGGTGGGGAGGAGCAAGGGTTTTCCATAGTACACTGATTATGGAAATGTAGTTGTTCATGGCATCTGAGAGGATGTATATGAAGGAATTAATCTTTCCCTTAAATATTCACCTTATTCCTAACCTGTTTTAGTTAGGAGAAATCCCTAAATCATTGCTCAATTATTAAAGAAATGGTTCTTAAAAGCTTCTTGATGTCTAAGTAAATCACAGTGCAACACCAGAAAGCATCAGGAGTTCCAAAAACAGAGGAGTGGTGCAGTGAACTATGTATAGTAGCTCTACAGAGTAGATTATAAAAGAAATGGTTTATTTTTGCGCTATTATACACTTATAATAATTGGGATACAAAATTGATCCTGTAACTCATGTAAAAAATGTATTCCTTGAATGTCTCTTTTTAAAAAAGTATTCTATGGACCTGTTCCATACTTTCTCTCTGCATCTACTCCATTTGACCCCTCCTCCCCAATTCTGTTTTCCTTTCTTCCTATGATAAATAGTATCCTAAAGTTCATTTATCTTTTTAAAAAGACACAACAGCAAAGAACATCACACTTGTAATACAATATATTTCAGTAAATTTATGTCTGTTCTATGCCTTGCAACATATCTAAATATGGTTAGTATTGTGAAAAAATAGACACATACATATTGGTGTACTATAGTTATATTGTTTCTACAAGGATCTCAGATTTTTAGTGCTTTGAGTACTGATAAAGAATTCTTATTTTAATAGATACAACTGTCCTTGACAGATACAAGAAACACCCTAGATTTAAGACATCTGTTTTCTTTATCTGCCCAGAGGGCAGATAAAGATGACTAAGTTCCTTATGTCTTGTAAAAGGGCAAAAAGTCATGGAATAGTGGAATAACCATATTAGCTCTTACACTGTGTTACTGAATTGGAAACCAGAAGCATGAAGAGAGTATAAAAAAAAAAACCATACCCGTATGATTGTAGACTACATCTGTTATACAAAGCATATTCCATTCATTTTTCATTTTTTCCACTAGGTTTCCTATATTGCTCCAAGTACATTTTTTATTTGGGCTAGAAAAATCAGGATTTACTTCTAACTGATCAGCCAGAGAGTAGCATGATCTAGATAGTCCAAGTTTTTGCAGTGGTGTAAAATGAATCATGTTGTAACCTAAAAAATGAAAAAGATATGATATGAAAAAGATAATATAAGAGAAAGGTTACAATGAAGATAAAATTCTATGATAAAATATAAATTATACAATTTAATATGTACCGAAAACAAATTTTTCAAATAAGACAGACA
The DNA here is from genome assembly GCA_007922175.1 of Pelusios castaneus. NCBI lineage: Eukaryota > Metazoa > Chordata > Testudines > Pelomedusidae > Pelusios > Pelusios castaneus. The sequence continues at coordinate 6,075,577 of ML685795.1, read as the reverse complement.
AGTTTCAGAGTAAGATTTAAACCTCTAGACTCATCCCCGTCCATCACTCCAAACAATTCTACAAAGCTTTGAATCTACAAAACAAAATTAAACATTTTTAAAATTATTCCCAAATAGTTGCCCTTCAAAACAAATATTTTAATCAGCAGACTGGTTTGCTCTACTGTGTATTCAACATTGGATTCAGTTTCATAAACTGCAAACTATATATATATATATATATATATGCACTATATAACAGATACTGGAAGAGCTTAAACACTATAGATTTAGCTGTGTCCCTTAAAAATGATATTTACCATATATGTGGTTATTACCTGATTCTTTTGCAACCTTAAGGCGATCTTCCCATTCCTCAAATGGTCCCAGACATTTGGCTAGCAATGTCTGGAGTGTAACACAATCCAAATGCAATACGTGATTATCAGCTCCAACACGCAAAATAGGATCCACAACTATGTAACCTCCACCACTTTTCTCATTTCTAGAATAAATAGAATCCAGTAACTAATGGAAAAGCAAATGCCCATTGCACCAGCCATTTCTAATATCAGAAGTCAATCCAGACAGAATCTGATGTTTTAAAATCATCCCATCTCAGCGTGTTAAAGCACCGTAGAACAGCTATAGATCTTTCAAACTGAGGGTTGTTTTCACCATTTCCACAATTTATGGATGCACTTAAGACTCAAATTTACTTTGTGTTCTGGCTTTTTTTCTTACATGTATCATTCAAACATCACTGTGCCTCATTCTGAAGCTATACAATGTGCTGCCTCTGAAATTTACAAGGCCTTTTTCTGGAGAAAGAATATATAGGAGACCTCAGTCCTGCAGTTGAATCCATGCAAACAAACCTTCAGGTCTATTTGAAGTCGTGTGGATTTTAATGGGGCTTTGTGCAGCTGTGAAGATAGCCTACATGACTGGACTGAAGGACTGAGGTCAAAATAATGACCGATCCTACAAGGTGCCAAGTATTCTTAACCCCTATTGATTTAAGTCAGCAATTTAAAGGACCGTGCTTAACTCTTATTCTTTGTGCAATACCAAGACTAATGATTAAATAGGAAAAAAATTCAAATTTTATAATAAAAAACACTAACATCATGCATCAGAAGTTATTGTTTTTGTAGGCACTCTGACTATAATCCATAAGAAAGTCCTCTACTAAGCAATTATCAATAGACTGGAACAGAGTATTCTGAAAACATGATCTTTACAAGTAGTATAACTGACAATGAAAAATTAAAGATAGATCAAAATTTTTCTTCTGCCACTCATCCAGAATGAGATTCTAGAAGAGTTTTATGGTCCTAATCAGACACCATGGTTTATCAAGTCCAAAAACTATTAGCTATTAGAAACAATAAGTGAGGTACAACACACTGTAGATCGATTTCATTAGATTTGATTAAAAAAACCTGAATTCTGATCATCATCTTACTTTTATTCTTACACTAACAGCACCTCAGAAAACAACCATTAAAAATAGAGATGAATGGATTAGTGTTGCATAACTTTTTATCAGAATGATTTCTAGCTCTAATAACTGTCATATCAGAACTTAATGGAACAAGAAGATACGTAACCAAAAAGACTTGGATTTCATGTCTGATCTCAATTTCCCAAATCTATTAATGAATTATTTGCATATCGCAGTAGATACTGGTGGCTCTGAAACCTTGCAGGTATAGTTTTCCTTTTCAACAGTCATTAAACAGAATATTAAATTTGTTCCGAAACTCCTCAAAATACTGCTGCATCAAAAATATTACTCTACCATGATATCTTGCATCCTTTGTGGGCAGTGCTCAGCAGAGACCAATGACTGCACTGATATGGAAATTGCATTATCATCTTATTTAAGTCTGAGTTATCTTTCCAGAAGGGATGCAAGAGGCTAAATATTTAAATGGTAAGCAGTGGTCTTACTGTTTACTATTTAGTTTAAACACTGTCCCGGGGGGAGGCAGGAGGCACCGAGCCCAGAGTGAAGCAAGAGCTGCCCAGCTTCAGCTTTGCAGTTATGCAGCGGTGGTGGGTTTGGCTCCTCCTGCTGAGCGAGAACTGCCAGCATGCCCCGCTCCTAAGTTTAACAATTTAAATGATCTATTTTTAGAAATGTAAACAGATTGTTAATTAAATGAATTTTTACATCCTTACTTTCTAAGTCAATAAAAAGATACATGGAATAGTAAGAGGAAGACTGCCGTTTTTAATACGTAAAAAGCTTCACTTACTCATGGCTGAAATAATACTGGTATGATCCAGAAATCTGGAGATCCAGTTTACAGTATTTGTCAGAATCATCTTCTCTTCCTGTTGGGTTGTGCCATGACAGTTCCCTGAACTTGTGGCGATTAAATAATTCTCCAGAAGCTGGGTAGTTAGTGTACACTGTAACATGCTTGCCTTGTAATGTTGGGCCCAGTCGGAATTGCAGTTCGAAACCTCAACAAAAAAAGAGAAGGTGTTAAAAATAAAATCTCCTTTTTTATTAAAATTAAAGACAAACTTTTGGTTCATTATTACAATTCAGGATAAGAAGAATTTAAGTTAATAGATAAGTACTGTGATTATAAATTTATTTACTGGACGTGCAGTTATAAGAAGTTTTTATTTTAATGGCATTTCTCATCAACAGGTAATGATGCTGAAATAATTATATTTGCTTTTCTGATATTACCATTCGATACCAACCAGAATCCTAAAATAGTGAATGGGAAACAAATTAAATACCCTCAAATAAAATACATTAACTAAAAACATCTGGAGAAAGTTATTTATTGCAGTTTTAGAAGACTTGTGATGTAACAGGAGCATTACTAACTAAACAGTTACCTCATTTTTTAAATAGATAATATACAAAGGCAATACCCAAACATTTTTTAATTTAGAAAGGGACATCAAGTCAACCCGCCTGTATTTTGCCTAATATTTTAGTGTAACACCCAACATTATTATAACTGACATGTGAAAAATAGAGTGGAGGGAAAAAGCTATTTTCTCCAATTGGTTTCTCTTTGCATATTTGGCAGCATTTTCTGTCTGTTTCTTATCTTTGTGAGTGAATTTTTCACACAACAGAGAAAAAAAATCTTAAAATATAAAAGCACAACAGGAAAAAAAAATATATAAGAGCACAATAGGAAAATCTGATTCTCAGCTTGAATTTACTTTAAAAAAAAAAAAAAAAAAAAAGCTAACAAGGTTCTAAATTGACAGACATTCTTTAAATTTAACTGAACTGGGAAGACACCTATTTGTAAAAAATGAAAGACCAAACTTGAAACTGAAAATATTTTAGATAGTTTTACATTTAAGGAAATATACTAAAACAGCAGTTTCCAACCTTTTTGGCTCAAGGGTCATAGAGATCATTTTTTCGACCCTCAAGGGCCGCCAGTCTCCACCAGCAGGCCCCCCAATGCAGCCAGGTGGAAGAAGTTCAGCCAAGGAGGTTACCTCCTTGCTGATCTCCCACCTCCATGGCTGCAGCCAGGAAACTGCACACATCCTGTAGCCCTGTGCGCTCTACTTGGGTCCCTAGGCAGGAGTTCCCTTTTGCAGCCAGGGGGATGGAAGGTCAGTGCTCCCCTCCCACTGGCTCCAGCAGGGACCCCAATGCCTAGGGACCCAAGCAGAGCACTTTGCTGTGCTCCCTGCTACAGACAGAGGGAGGTGAGTGCAGATCACCCATCCCCTTGGCTGCAGCAAGGAGCCTGCACCAATCTTTTAATGCCAACGAAACACGCTCTGCCTCGGTCCATAGCAGCATCTTCCTTCTGCAACCAGAAAGAGGAGAGCTGCAGGCGACTTTGAAAGCCCTGTTGGGCTGGGAATCATCAAACTAAACAAACCCCAAAACCTTTACAGTTTTTGAAAAATATAAATGAAGTTACAGACAGAAACCTGGAATTTACAGCTTGGACAGCTACATTTGCCTGGAGCCTCGCTGACTTCCAATTTACAATTTGTGGATGGGCTGCAACACCCAGGGACAATTGAGGCCTTATAGCCTAAAATGGAAATATCTGTCCTTAATCCTGTAATCTGATCCACTCAGGTGACATGTTTTAGCCACCAGGTCTCAGTGCATGTGCCTGAATGAATCAGATTTTGGTCTCAAGCTCTTGCAAGGAAATAGCCATTATTGACTGCGGCCCCTATCTTGTAACTGACTATATCCATATGCTGCCATGCATCCCTGCAGGGCCAGTGACTTCAATGGACAGTTAGTTGCAGGACCGGGATCTCAGAATCCATAACTTTTTAAAAATAAGTTTTTTTATTCATTCTTCAGTTACAAAGCAAAATACTCTTGGCTGTCTTGTCTTCTTGGTAAGAAAGTTTTGCATATAGTTTAAAGAAGACATAACTCAATCACGGATTACAGAAAGACAACAGAGTCCTGTGGCACTTTTAAAGACTAACAGATTTATTTATCGCATGAGCTTTCGTGGGAGAAA
>ML685795.1:6058422-6070705 GCA_007922175.1 Pelusios castaneus | reverse complement strand
GTCTTTAAAAGTGCCACAGGACTCTGTTGTCTTTCTACAATAGACTAACACGGCTACCCCTTTGGAATTGGATTACAGAAAGTTTAACTCTTGTACATATTACAGCACAGTTTTAAACAGTTGAATTGCACTACCCTGATTAAATAAAAAAGTTGCTCAACAAGTGGAATTGTGCCAGCATGAACATCAGATTTCAGCTATCCAAATACATTTAAATCACCTGTGCCAAAAAAGTTCTCAGTATCTGTTACCTACACTATCATCCACTAAACATAAAAAAGAAACACACACCTTCCAAGTACAAAATAGTGCAAAGGTTTATCAAAACGGTTTCAGGATTTGGCTGCCCATTAACTAAAAACCTAGCTAATTTGATTTTTGGGTACATTTTTTGCAAACATTCTAAGAAAGTCCAAGCAATTCCTCCCCACTACAGGTCTTGATAGTTGTTACTGAGTCTGCTAAATTTAGATCAGACCATATGCCTTTGATATCTTATTCCCTACAGTAACAGTACTGATACCAGGAATGCTTTGCCTAATTTAACTATGCTGTGCCTCAAATAGCTATCACTTTAGGCAATTTGAAATTTATGGCTTTCAAATCCTCAGCAGTCCCCAAACAAAGCTTAGATAGCTTGAAAAAAAGTTAATAATGGAGGTCAGAACTGATTCTGCATTTTGTTCATCATTAATGATAAGTTTCTTGCAAGTCCACATACTAATAATTCAGCAAATTTTGAAATCAAAATATTTAAGCAGACTTCTGGTTTTAGGAAAAGGCAAAAATTTTTTTTTTTTTGCTATTTTGAAAGTATTTAGAAAGTAAGTTCATAAATCAACCATTCTTGGACAATTATTTTAAAAATATTCCTGGTGAAGGTTTAAACTTTACTGTTACCTCTTAAAACACAACAAAAACAAAAACACAGTATGAAAAAAAAGTCAACAGATAACATTTTCTTAAATATTTTATGGTCTGAGCTTGCAGACCACAATATTAGTCCAAACAGAACTTTCACTAACAGGCTGATGGGTATACTTAAAAATAATACCAAGGGCTTACTAAAATGAGAAGTTATAATATTACAGGACTGCTGAAATAAATTTAGCATGCATGCATGTCTTTCCAAATCTTCTTGGTGAACAAAAAAAGGATTACAGGCATCAATGTATTTCATATTTCCTATGATCAAAAGATGGGATTTGTCCCTAACAAAAGTTGTATTATGAAAACTTCCATAAATAGCAAACATAGGGACTGAAACAGTGGTGGATATGGGACTGCTCTAGTTTGATCATTCTAGAGGCGCTGTCTTAAATTAGCCTAGTATTCAATGAGAATATTGACTTGGCTTATTTGTACATTTGCCCTTCAGCTTGAAAGTGTTTTGCAACCCACAGTGATCCATGACTAGGGTCTCTAAAACTACCTTCAGAGAAACAAGCAACAGCATACAAAGGGCACTACAGCAGCAGAGGACACGGACTAACCAGAACAGAGTGTGTGTGTGTGTGTGTAGGTGTCCGGGAACACACACAGAAAGGGAAAGCCTGGGAGCGAGGGTTAAACCAGAGCTCGCCGGGATCATTCATTCACGAATGCCAGCTCTCCCTGGCCGGTTACCAGCCAAGGCAGCGGGTAAGGAGCCCTGCATGTCAGCACCGACCTTGCTCAAGCCTGAAGAGGGTCTTCTCCAGCTTTTCCATAGCGTTGAGAAGCAGCACGCGAGTCTGGTCACTGGGGGCCATGGCTGCAGCCCGTTCCCCAGGGGCACCGCTGGAGCTCGGACAGACGGGAACGGCCCCTGCAAAAACAAACACCCCCCAGTCAGCCGCCACCGAGCCAGGAAGGAGCCGCTTCACCCCGCCCGGCAGCCCACTTACATTGCCCGGCCGGAGCGCGCAGGCAGCAGCGGGGAGGGAAGGGAGCGGGGGACGCAGCCCCGGGAGCTGGGGTCAAGTCCCAGCGCGAGGCAGCCAGGGGCGGAGGGATGCGCTGGCGGTGCCAGGGCAGGTGCAGGGGCTGCGCCTGTCACTCTCCCCGCACAGCGCGCGCTGGGCCCGGCCCAGGGACTGTATAAATAGCTGCCGGGCGCGGCGCGGCTACTCACGGCGGGCGACTCCTCCGCGCCGAGCGGGGCACTAGGGGCCCCTCTACCTGCCCTGCCGCGGGCCGGGCCGACAATCACTCGCTGCCTGCCGGGGCCTCTCGCTTTCAACAACTTTATTGGTTCCGCTGCAGCGGCCAGACACAGAGCGGGCGGGGGAGCGGAGCGGAGCTCCCGCGAGACGGTTGCAGAGGGAGGCTGGGCACGTGCCTGAATGCGGGTCGCGGCAGAGACACCGCCCTACGGGGAGCCCCTGCAGCGCGGAAAGGATCCTTCCAAAGCCCCGCGCCCGTCTCTGTTATACAAATAAACCATGTGGGGCTCGGCTGCATAGCGGGCTCTCACAGCCTGGCTGCTAGCGCTCCCGCAAGGTCCCGGCGTGGGCTGGCGGTCACGCACTGGAGGAGCCGCTAGCACCAGCGAATGGTTTTATCATCCGCACCTGAACGTACGTCTCTGCGGCATTTCCCACTGCTGGTCTCAGAAAACATGTCATCCACGCCGAGATCCCGACCCAAAGCTCTGCTCCCTCTAGCTGCCAAGGCTGTGCAATTTTACTCTTACCCATTTTTTTTCTGAAATATGTTTTCACTTTGGTACATAGGAAAATTAGTAGCAAGCCACGTACACATAGCCCTATAGTGCGTGTTATTCTGTTAGTACTGTACTAATAAGTGCTTTTTTTGTAAAAGAAAAGGTGCTGATATTGGGCCAGGGACCTTGGGCAACTGGTGGCTGTGGCAAAAGCTGGGGTCACGTTGTGAAATAAAGGTGCCAGTTTTCTGTACCCCTGAATGCCATTAAAAAAAAACCCTGATACTAATTAAAGCAGTGCCCCAGATTATGGAACAGATGTGATCCTCCCATTCTGTAAGTTTCCCATTTTCAAAATGTCTGAGGAAGTGGGATTTTCTCCCACAAAAGCTCATGCGATAAATCGGTTAGTCTTTAAAAGTGCCACAGGAATCTGTTATCTTTCTACAATAGACTAACACAACTACCCCTTTGGAATTTCTGCTAGAGTTTGTCTATTTTAATAGCAAACTGTTCATTTATAAGTAATTTCCTTAAAGGTGTTTCAAAGACATGATACAGACCATGTGTGTTTTATCAAGGGTCTAATCCTTCAATATTTTGTGCAATACTTCCCATCCATGAGCTCTTTAATCAGAAAAAAGGCATCATATGAACAGATAAAATGCTGGGGAAAGACACTGATAAACACTCTCGTGCTTTTAAGTCAAGTTGGCAGTGCTGCTGTGTGTACCCACATGACCCCCACAATATGCCAACACTGTTATGGCTGACTCAGAACAATGCTTCCTCAGCTCTTGTCCCCAAGTGCCTTCCACAATTTGCACTAAATAGATGACTATGACATCGTCTAGACTTCAGAAAGAAGACCCCTGAAGACTTCCACTGGGATTTCAACAATTTCTACCTACCATCAACTTCAGCTTGCGCCAGTCCACAAAAGTAATGCACTTCCTGGACCACTACAGTACAAATAAGTGATGGTCACATAAACACCACCCTCTGCTGAAAGCCTATTGACAACTATACCTACCGACATGCTGCCAGCTTTCATCTAGAACAGTGATTTTCAAACTTTTTTTCTTGGGACTCCATTGAAAAAAATCATTTATGCCCGAGACATTTTTCAGCAACGCATTCCAGCACTGGGTCCCAGCTGTAGGTTTGAAAACCACTGATCTAGAATACATCACCCCATCCATTGTCTACAGCCAAGCCCTAAAATACAACTGCATTTGCTTCAGTCCCTCAGACAAACAAATTTAGGCTCTCTATCAAGCATTCTTAAAACTACAGTACCCACCCAGGAATGTGAAGAGAAAGATTGACAAAGCCAGATGGGTACCCAGAAGTCACCTACTACTGAGACAGACCCAACAAGGAAAGCAACAGAGCACCACTGGCCACCTACAGCTCCCCAGTAAAACCTTTCTATCACATAAGGATCTACAACTTATCCTGGAAGACGATCCATCACTCTCTTAAGCAGGGGCCTCAAACACATGGCCCACAGTCTGCATGTGGCCCGTAGAATTACTTCCTGTGGCCCTCAACGACACTTGGAATTTGTAAAATAATTATACTTTATAATGTAAAATTTTAAGTATGTTTATTTGCTTACTCTTTGTCTTTCTGACAATACTCCCATCGTGACTTTTAATGGTATACTATACTATATTATTCTTCATTTTTTTCATTCTTGACTACACTTTGTATCATTGTATGAAAAGGTTTCAGTGCCCCAGCCCTCAGGCCAATATCCTAGTCCTCATGTGGCCCTTGTAGTGATTTGAGTTTGAGATCCCTGCTCTTAAGCCTTGGGAGGTAGGCCAATCCTTGCTTACAGGCAAGCCCCCAACCTGAGCAAACACTCACCAGCAACTACACAACACACAACAGAAACACTAACCCAGGTACCTTTCTCTGCAACAAACCCTGTTGCCAACTCTGCCCACATATCTACTCAAATGACACCATCACAGGACCTAACCAAATCAGCCACAGGGTCTCATTCACCTGCACATTCACCAATGTTATATATGCCATCATGTGCCAACAATGCCCCCTGCCATATACATTGGCCAAACTAGACTGCTTCTACACAAAAGAATAAATGGACACAAATCAGACAACAAGAAAGATAACATTCAAAAATCAGTAGGTGAGAACATAAATCTCCCTGGACACTCACTAATTGACTTGAAAGTTACCAGACGTCAGCAAAAAGAGCTTCAAAAACAGACTTCAGCATGAAACTGCAGAGCTGGAATTAACATGCAAATTTGAGATTATCAGACTGGGTCTGACTCAGGGCTGGATTAACCAGTCCCGGGGGGCTCAGGCTGGCCCCCCCCCCCCGCCAACCATGGGGCCCCCCTGCCTAGCCCCTGCTGACTGTGGGCCCCGCCCCCTCATTAGGGTGGGAGTGGGGTCTGGGGCCAGAGGGTGCTCCTGCCCTGGTCCCACTTGGGCATGTCTACCTGGGGGTGGGGTCTGGCTGGCACACAGCATGGGGCCTCTGAAACAACCCCCAGGGCCATGGGTCCTGGAAGTCTGCACTGGAGTGGTGGTAGGCTGCCTCACTGTGAGCCAGCCAGTCCTGTCCCAGAGCAGAGCAAATGGGCTGGCCCGCCATGCCCTGCCCTGCCTCTGGGGGCATGCCAGCTGGATCAGGGCCCAGGGTAGGGCGGGGGAAGTGTGATGTCTTCTAGATGTAAGACGGATCTTGCCTTTGGAGACTGCAGAATCCTGTAAAGTCCATTACTCTACAGTTTTTGTACAGGACCTCAGATTTTTTTTTTTTTTAAATGAAGACTACTGCAATCTAACATTGTCACTTAGCCTCTCTGACCTCTGCCTGAGTAGACCAATATTGCAACAACAAAATAGACAGATCACTTGCTACAGGCAGCTCACTGCTGATGTGTCATTAACTGACGCCACAGAGAAGGTCAATCTTGCAGCTAGGGAAGGTCAGTCTATTTTTGCAGCCTATGACTATAAAAATCCCTACTTCTCAATTTACAGTTACTGTGTTGGACTGTTTATTGCTTTTTATGTTTGCAAAGGCAGTATGTTGCCAAGTGAAGTAGATAACACATAAAGCAAGTAAGAATAAAAACTGTAAGAATTCATTGAGGTTTCACAGCACATACAAAGCAGCAGGGTAGCCAAGGGTTCCTGTGGTAGTTAAAGAATTAGAGTGTTGTAGTCATGCTTACACCATTACAGGAAAGTAAATGTTTAGCTGTTGGAAGAGATTGTGTGAGCAAACATTTATAGAATTCACATTTTTAATTCAGTTGTTCAAATGAAGTTTATTGTTGTAACAAACTTAACTTAGTAGGCTACCAGTTGATGACTCCTAACTCTTTTAAATACAATGCTGCTTGATATTTTTCCTTTATTTTTAAAAAATAAGCTTAAGGAGTTCTCAAATTATGAATGTATTTTATAGTTTGCTATTAAATGTAAGATTTTAGTAACAAATAACTTAGAAATCAGAGCATTTAAAACAGCTTTTCCATATAATCGTCCCTAAAGAACAGAAGGAAGCATATGTTTATAGAAGAAACATTTTGAACACTAAAAAGATTAGATATTTCTACACAGTTTTTCAAAATGAACACATTTCGGTAATACAGCATCTGGAAGAGTATACTTATGGAGACTTTACCCTATTCATCTAGTACAAAACAAATATCTAGCACATTTTCAGTGCAAGAAGGAGAAGCAGCAGGCTATTATGGGACATACAGCAGAAGTCATTATAGGTCTGATTCTGCAATGCATCAAGCATCTTCTGAAAAATAACTATGCTCAAATTCCAATGGTACCCAAGGAAATGTAAAGAGGTCAGCCTTTTGCAGGATTAGCTCCACAGTCCACATCTGTAATAAATTTTAAATAAAGTCCGAGTATAAAAATGCTGAGTAATTTCATGCAAAATGTCAGTATATGTAATCTCACATGAATAATTAAGAACCAGATTCTTCCACTGGTTTCACCCTCCCCCCCCTTCCAGGAAATCTACACCCTACCCCGCCGTTTCTTGCTACCTCCTGTTTCAATGTCATTCTGTCTATCACTCGTACCCATAAACTGGGTGTCCTATGTGGCTCAGACCTCTCCATAAGTGCTCACATCCATTTCTCTGGCCTTGACACAGTCTTGCTCTGCTCACACACATTCAGAAAGCTGCCACAAAGATAATTTTCCTAACCGCTGGTTTAACCATATTGCACCCTTTAATTGCAGCTGTCCACTGGCTCCCTCTCTTCTATCATCCCAAGCATAAGCTAATTGACTTGGTTTTCAATGTTCTTCATGGCCTACCCCCATCCTACCTATCATCAGTTCTTCACCATACAAAGGTTTCTGCCACTGTGTCCTTGCATCTCATGGTATTTGGCCCAAAGCTTTCAAGTTACCAGAATTACGGCTCATAAAATATCTCAATTCAGCCTATGTAGCGGTTGATATAGGTTCAAACTCCATGCTGTTTGTCTTTGTTTTAATACGCATGTCTTGGTAATTCACTAGGAAGAATGTATTTTGTCTTGAAACTTTGTACTGCATTTACAGAATATAAGCTCAACACCTAGGATGCAGCAGTCACTGTTTATCTCCACTGTTATTATCCCTTAGTTTTGCAAACACTTCCAATAATTTTTTAAGAAAATGCTAGAATTAAGACTGTCCTTCCCATTGTGCATATGTATTATGTTTCCATTTAATTATGATTACATTAAGTTTTTTTCCCCAAGGGATGGGATCCCTGTCTCATTCAGTATATAGGTGAGAACACCTTTGGAGATGACTCAGGCTTATATAGTGAAGAAGGTTGCTCTCCCTAAGGCCCTTACTTACTTTGTTGCAGAAACTGGAGAGTGGGTAGGGAAGGAGGCAGGGGATTAAAGAAAAAGAAAGGAGAACATTTGAAAAAGTAGAATGTTGCCTTGGAGAATTTGATTCTCTCTCTGCTTCTGCCACAGAGTTCCTATATGATTCTAGGCAAATCACTTAGCAGAACTTTTCACAGATGGTCATTGATTGTGTGTTTTTGGGGTCCACCATGAGAACCTTGGATGTCTACACTTGTTAATTTAAGTTGACTTAGCATGTCTACACTTAAATTTTAAGTCGACTTTGGGGGGACCCTGCAAAGTCGACCTAGAGCGTCCACACTGGATGCCTAGGTTGATTTGTAGGGGCTAGGTGGACCTGGGACTGGTCCACGGTGGCAGGGGGGGCACCCCTTGCCGAGTGCCAGGGGACTCAGCCTTTGCCTCATTGTACCTGGCTACAATGGGGCAAAGGGGGACAGGGACCCTGGCAGGGCATAGGGGCAGGGTGGGCAAGGCTCTGCCCTGCCGTGGAGGGGCATGCCAGGCTCTCCCTGTGCCAGCCACCCTGGCAGAGAGGGCAGTGGGGAAGTCCTGGAGAGCCCTAAGTCGACTTAGGGCTACTTTGCGTCTACACTGGTTGTCAACTTTCTAAAGTCGACTTAAGCCAAAAGTCGACTTAAAACTAGTTTTTATAAAGTCGACTTAACTTTTCCTTAAGTCGACTTAAGCAGCTGCTTAAGTCGACTTAAGGAAAATGTACTGTAGACGCAGAGTAAATTAAGTCGACTTAAGCAAGTTTAAATCGACTTAATTTACAAGTGTAGACGCACCCTCATTGAAGTGAATGGAAACAGTGCCTGAATGTAAATACTGTATATTGTTAAGTAAAATCAGGTCCTTGAAATTGGACACCCAAAATTAGTGGTTAATTAATGTTTGTGAATTATTCAGATACGATAATAATGAGTGCCACAGAAAAGCCCATGAGAAAATTAATAATTCTGTCTTCAGAGCAGGGATTGAATATTATGCAGTAAATAAGTCATGGAGCCACACACTAAACAATGAGGATAAAAGAAAATATTGAATAGATGCTCATTAAGTGAGCATTGCCCATCCTGTGCACTGAATGGGGCAGGGGACCTGTGGAAGAAACAGTAAGCAATTATAGATTGTATCATAATGCCTACACACAAGGGGGCGGAATTAAGGTTCCCCAAGCAATTCTAATTTTGGCATTTCCTAACTTTTGTGTGCTTGACTAATATTATTACTAATATTATTTTAATGTATGTGTGCATGCATGTATGTAACAATCTGTTTGGAAAGTGGTTTCTAAAGATATAGGTACCTTTTAATCTGTGTGCCAAGGCCCATAATGTGCATGCTGTCTAATACTTTCCAACAGTGCAAGGTTTACTGAATATGCATTTTATCTCTGGGTCATGTAACAGTTGAAAATGATCTTCTGTGTATATATGTTTGAATATGCTGTATACAATCTCTCACTGCATATAGCAGACTTGCCAGAGGTAAGCAATTTGTGAATATCTTGCTAAGAAGTTATTGTGGTTGTTCCTTACAATATTGGAGATATAAAAAGGAAATATGTTCATATTCAGCTATTAGGAAGAGAAGCTAATTCTGTTTTCCTAAAAACAACAGAGTCCTGTGGCACTTCTAAAGACTAACAGATTTATTTATCGCATGAGCTTTCATGGGAGAAAATCCCACTTCAGATGCTTTGAAGATGGGAAATTTACAGAATGGGAGGAAATTAAATGCAGGGGAGTGTATGACATAGGATCAGGTCAGGCTGTAAATCAATTATTTTGTAAATCAAAATAGGCGTTAGGATTCAAACACTGAACAGCACATAGAGGAAGGTGAGGTCAAATCACCTGTTGTAATGGGAGAAAAATCCGTAGTCCCTGTTTAACGCCAAGGCAACTGAGTTGAATTTGCATCTAAATTCGAGTTCTGCAGTTTCTCTTTGAAGCTGTAATTTATTATTCATCTGTTTCAACACAGCTATTCGCAAGTCATCAATGGAGTGAGCAGAGAGATTGAAGAGTTCCCCTATTGGTTATTTTAGTGTTGCAATTTCTGTTTTCCTAGTGTCTGATGCCATCGTGTGGCCATTTAATGTACCATATTAAACCCATCATGATTTGTGTTTTTTCTATAACCTATTTATAAATAAACTATTACATGTATATAAGTCAATTGAAAACACATACTCTTTTATAAAAATAAAAAAGGAGTAAAGAAAACTGATTTATATAAAGAAAAAAGTGCAAATGAAAAGGAAAGCAGATAAGTGATAAGAAGTGAAAGCAGATAAGAAAGAAAGCAGATAAGTGATAGAGACCAGTAGAATAGGTTTAACTAGCTTGCAGTGTATGGGGTACAGCAGGTGGACAATAGATTCTACAGCTACATCTCTTTGGCTGTGTCTACACTTGGCCACTTTGTTAAGTTGACTTATCATGTCCACACTCAAAAATTAAGACGACTTAAAGGGGACCTTGCCAAATCGACTTAGAGCATCCACACTGGATGCCTAAGTCGTCTTCTAGGGGCTAGGTGGACCTGGGACTGGCCCACGGTGGCAGGGGGGGCACCCCTTGCCAAGTGCCAGGGGGCTCATCTGAGCAGGACAGGGACACTGGCAGGGCATAGGAGCGGGGTGGGCAGGGCTGTGTCCTTCCCTGGGGCGGGGGGCAGGGAGGGCAGTGGGGGAGCCCTGGAGCCCTTTAAGTCAACTTTATGTCAATTTAGGGCTAATCTGCATCCACACTGGCTAAGTCAACTTTATAAAGTTGACTTTAAATGAGGTATTATAAAGTCGACTTTAAATTTCCTTAAGTCGACTTAAGCTGCTAGGAAATTGTAGTGTAGATGCAGATTAAATTAAGTCGATTTAAGTAAACTTAAATCGACTTAATTTGTAAATGTAGCCGCACCCTTTGAAAGAGTCCCGTGAAAAAAATCAATTAAGATAATCATTTCCAGACAGTGTAATATTCTTCATAACTAATGCTGCAGTATCTTGTATCTGCTATCTTGGGCAGAGAAGATCAGGATTCTTCCAGTGACTCCAAAGATGTTTTTCAAATGAGCTATGGCTGTTAAAGGTGGTTTTCTAATGTAGGTTGGCCAGGATGTATCAGAATCTAAACTCTTCCATCTTTTTTACTGAGAGTGATGGAAAAATTTAAGCTACGATAATAAGGCCTATGAGGCAACTTCAGACCAAAGTGTAGAAGCTTTGTCAGAGAACCACAGTATACATGATAGCAACATGGGTGAAGGGGCTGACAAGGAAAATGCTTCCACAGAGTCCACATGGAGATCCAGTCTAGGCCTGTAATCAGCCAGGCATAACTATGCAGAGAGAAAGGAATGTTCTGAGGAGCTATGAAAGGCATCATCTCCTATGTGGTACTGGTTTTAATAATAATAGATACCCCTATATATACACTGGATACATGAGAGGAATTTAACAGAAGAAGGTTAAGGAATTTATAAACCTTTTTTTTTTTTTTTTGCTTTATGCATGGATCTTTACACTACCAATTTATAGTTTAAGAAATACATAATAAACTCAGAACAAGGCGTTTACTTGTCTTCATTCCTAGGCTGCTATGGTAATCCAAATACAAAATACATAATAATAAAATAAAATAAAATAATAATAATAATGGCAATAACAGGTTCATTTGCACTCAACTAGCATACCTCAAACTTAATTGCTATATATTTCTATGCCTATGAAAACACGACCCTTCAATCAGAACATATTATCATAAATCAAAATGACTGGAGATGGGTTCTGAGAAAACTTCCCGTAGATACACCAGAGAGGTCTAATGTGGTTGTAGGATCCAGATTATATGCTAACCAAATAAGATCAGCCGTTTTTTTCTGGTAGCATTGCTCAGTGACGTGGTATAAGCATACAGATCAAAATTGTGAAGATGCTTTCACAGGCAGTAATGTTAATGTAGTGGAATTACAACTAATATAAATGCCTAGGTCCACTCTTGTCTATGCCTCTGATTATATTTGTGTTTATATAAATTGGCTATATGTGTATTGAGCAAGTACAGGACTTCTGAACCAACAGTGTGGTTGTATAGCCACCCTAATAGTTAGGAGACACCCTCATTGCAAGGAACCCCAGAATATCAGGATGACCACTAATAATACACATTTAATGAAACATAACAGGGTATATCACATGGCCATTTCCTCTGTCCCTAAGCAGCATTAGTGGTGTTTAAATACATTGAATATACAGTCATTTATACAAACATATCGTTATAAGCTTCCAAATAGTTCATGATACTAAGCTTGCAAGGAAAAAAGTCCATAAAAATTGCACTTGTTCCTTCAGATAGTTTGATGTTGTTTTGCTTTATACTCATAGAAAAGGGATTTCGGTCACCATAATGGCATACTAATCTGTTTCCAGAGGGGTTGCTGTGTTAATCTGCGTACAGCAAAAACAACGAGAGTCCTGTGGCACCTTAAAGACTAACAAATTTCTTCAGGCATAAGCTTTTGTGGGCTCCAACACACTTTGTCAGATGCATGAAGTGGAAACTGCCCATTGACTCCAGTTCCAGAGGGGTAGCCATGTTAGTCTGTATACAGCAAAAAATGAGAGTCCTGTGGCACCTTAAAGACTGACAAATTTCTTCGGGCATAAGGTTTTGTGGGCTCCATCTGACGAAGTGGGTTGGAGCCCACGAAAGCTTATGCCCGAAGAAATTTGTTAGTCTTTAAG
>ML685795.1:5991927-6058412 GCA_007922175.1 Pelusios castaneus | reverse complement strand
TGGAGCCCACGAAAGCTTATGCCCGAAGAAATTTGTTAGTCTTTAAGGTGCCACAGGACTTCCCTTGTTCATACTAATCTGTATTATACTGTTCAGTCATTTGGTGGCACTGTTTAAAATAACTTATTTAAACAAACCTCAGCTACCTTGCAGAGCAATGAAGGATATAATGATGAACAATCTGGGGTGTATAGGAAAAACTTTGAGATCAATCCAAATCTGGTACAGAAACATGACAGTCACCCTTGATATTAAGATCATCTGATAGTCAATCCTTTAAGAAGCACATGAAATACCTTTAGTTTCATTTCATATCTGGGGGAGGGCCTGTAGTCTCATTTAGGGTATACTTGTTACACGCAGTCTGGACTAGTATACTAGTATAGTGATGTGTAACCATTAGACTCAGACCATTTTTGAAAGTCACAAATGGTACCATTAAAATCAGAATACCTTGAGTTTTTACAGTGCTTACTTTCAAAGTCCAGCTCAATCAAGCCTGGTTCACCTAAATCAACAAACATTCTTTTTATAGTACCACTTGGTTGCCATTAATTCCTTCAGAGAATTATTTTGAGCAAATTCCGTTCTGTATCTCATCTCTGACTATATTATCTAGTTAGCAGGGGAAAGCAAACCAAAGATCTTAGCTATTACAGGTAATTTATGGTTTATTATTTTGGCCAATAAAACTCTATAGATACCTTTTAATCAAGCATGGTTAAATCCTGTATATGGCTTAGCCATTTCATTATTTCATCACAGGACCACAGAAGTAGTCTATTGTACAAAGATATTGTCCTCTGTCAGTGACTTCACTGCATATAGCCATGTGTAAACAATTGTGTCGTAGCCCAACCCACTACCAGGAGACCACATTGTCAATATCAGCACACTCCTGTCATGCTTGGTATTTGCACTGGCCTTGCGTCTGGCTGTGACAAGCAATACAGCTTTCAAAATGTGTATCCTGTGATTCACAGTGCAACAACTCACTGTATCAATTTGAGTTCACCACTGAAGACTGTTGTGGGTCATCTTGTCTGCCCAGTTGGGGACTCTGGGAAAAAATAATCTAGGCCCAAAGAATTCATTTCCCAGTAGGACCCAAGGTGGCATTATTATGTGCTGAAGGTATGGAGCCCACTGACCCTAAAAATTGGGACTGACAGCTGCTGCTTTTCAGGAAGACAGTGTTTATTTGGAACGCCTCTTAAGGCACTTCTGCCAAGAGACAGTGGCCAGCGTCTCAAAGGTACGTTTCAACCAGGAGAAGATAGAGGCAGTATCTTATAGTTACAAGCAGAAAAACAAGAGATCGGGACCAAGTAGACATGGATGCATTGAATTAGCTGATGCTGTTTTGCACCAAAATTCTGGTTTCATCCCAGATGGCTGCATATTAATATGTGGGTTTCTTACAGAGCATTCTTCAAACGCCAGATATTAGTGAAAGTGAAGTAACTACAGGAAGACAAGCAGTGTGGGATCAAGGATATTGAGCATATGAAAGTAGATTACTTCCAGTCAGGGGTCAGAGCACTGGTAGATTGCAAGAGAGTACACAGGAATGGCTGTCCAGGCACCTGCGGGAATAGAGTAGAAGATCATCATCTATCAATTGTGAGTGGCGATGGATGCATAATTTTCATTGCAATTACTGTGGGTTAGAAATATTCAGGATAAGCTAATTTAGTGTTTGCCTTAGGGCTGCCTCCCCATATGGAACAGACAGAGGCATGAGGGTGTGTAAATGCACAATGCGTTACAAGGAAAACCCATTGTTGAACATGAGTTAAGTGTGCAGTGAAGCTAAAGCTTTTATCTAAGAAGGCTGTTAAGTTTCTGATCACTATAGACCATTACCATGCTTCATATGTCTTGTTATGATGGAAGTTTCTGAAGTAGAATCAGAAATTGTATCAGTAGTTAGACACTAAAGTATGATTGAACTTGCTGAATTTGCTTATAATGTGGATAATGTAGTTGATATCTGAAGCCACTAGTATATACATGGGATCACCTACTCTATGCTGTCCATCTTCATACGTTCCCTCTAAAATGCACTGCTATGAGAGAGGCTCCATCTTACATTTAGCATTTTACCAGAATCCACATCATACTCAGTTCTTACAAACGCACAACTGTTTGCCAAAGTCTTAGCATCCAAGAGCTCCAAATGTTTTACATCCAGCAGCCTTTTGATCACTATCCCAAAGAGACTATACCTATGCTCACAGGAAAGGTTCTCAGGCTTAGTATTTGACAAGTGCCAAAGCGATAGCCGTCTTAGTCTAGTTCAGCAAAACAAACAAGGAGTCCTGTGGCACTTTTAAAGACCCACACATTTATTTATTTATTTATTGTTAATCCTATCTCAGTAGCTACTTTGGAGTCAGTGGATACTGACCTGTGCCATATAATAGGGGTATACCCTTTTGTAATCTTGGCTCATGTCATGTAAATGGGGAGAAATTAAAAAAATCAATCACTTACCAGTATTGTTCAATGTCCCAGAAGTCCTCCAGATGTTCGGGTATTGGGTTGTGGCACCTCCTGCTGCCGCCGCCACCGCCAAAAGACTGGAATGCATTGCTCAAAGATTTAATTGTTGGGTTGTGGGCATAAATTATTTTTTTCAACTGAGTCCCGAGAAAACCACTGCCCTAGAGGCTCAGTGTGGTAATACAGGAGCATCTGCTCTACAGGGTTTACAGATAATTAAGTCAGAATGCCTGGTTTCTATACCTTGGACCAACACTAATTGCTGTGTGTCCTTGGACTAAATGTTGAAATGTTTACTAATTTTAAGTACCTCAGATTTTAGGGGCATAAGTTGAGATGCTTAGGACATGATTTCAAGTGGTGCTGCTCCCATTAACTTCTGTTGGAGTAAGTGCTTCTGAAGCTTGGATGCTAGGTAGCCAAAACAGGGACACTAAATACTGATGTGCTCAGCATTAGCAGACATTTAAAACTTCAGCATTAGTCTCTTTGCTCCAGTTTCACCATCTGTGAAATGGGCAAAATAATACTTATTTACGTCACTAAGGGTGTTGTGAAGATAAATTCATTCATGTTTACAATGCATTTTGAACTACTTGGCTGGGTGAAGGGAAATTGGTGTTGGAAAGCATCTATCTGGGAAATCTAGGCCTCTGGAGAAGTGGAGGTAGGGAGAAGAGTAGTGTGAAACAGTTCCTTCTCAGTGTAGAATAAATGGATGGAAGGGGAGAAGGAAAAATAAAGACAAGAAGCAAGAAGCAGGTCTGATGATCAAAGCTTATATTTTTGATGGGCCATTCAGTTCAGTTGGGAGCTTGTGGTTTGCAATGCATATATCATTCCTTAAACCGATTAGACCCTGTCAAGCCATAGATTGTTATAACTGCAATATGTCTTGTCATATTCCAAGTATGTGACACTTCCTGCTTCCTGAGGATCCAACTGTGGGCCTTTCCTATACATATCCATATATTTCCTGGACATAACTCTGGCTCTCTTTTCCAGTTTTGACTGCACACTGTGCAGAAATATTAAGTTTAAGAATGATTTGTCTCTTAAAAACATAAGAGCCTTGTTATAGAAATGTTTTCACTAGGACTGTGCATGTTAGTGTTTTTTGGAAAGGTAAGCTTGAAAACCTGCAGAATCCCTGGAGAAAGATTGACCTCCATTTTAGTGGGAGTATATGCATCTGTTCTCACTTATTATAGAGTATTTGGTTCCTTATTTATTTATTTAGTAATATTTGTTTTATAACAGTTTGGCAGTCACTAACAGCTATTGAAATCAGAGGAACAGAACAAGTGAGCAACAAGAAAATGTCATTCCCTCCTTTTGCCAATCTTAACGTGGATGGACAAATCAGATTCACTTCTTCCAACATCTAACCACTGTTATCAGCAAATGTACACTCAAATGGTTTTTCAAGGGCTACATTTTCAAAGCTGAGCCTCCTCTCTGCAAGTGCAAATCAGGTAATCAGCTGCAATCTTCTTATATTTCCAGCTCATAGTTCAGAGTCACAAGCCTTCATATTGTATGAAATCTGCACGTGCAGATTACTTTGATCTTAGTTTCACTTACGTTCTCGTGACTTAACTATGTTTTAAGTGGTTTAGGAATAATACAGTTACAAGCACGGTGGTTGTAAATTATAACAGAGAAATAGGTTGGAAACAGATGGGGGTTTAGATGCTATGTAGTAACTAGGAATCAGCTTTTGCAATGACTTCATCTGAAGGATATCACCGTGGGATTGGGGCCTAAAACATTCACCATTTGATGGCTTACGTGGCTGATATTTCATTACTATTTTGTACCATAAACCTATGTTGGAATACAGAACATTTCTAAAATTCAACATTGTATTGAAGCCGAGTCGTGATAAATGTAATCTGGAAAAAAAGGGAGCAGAGGGAAATTACATGATACCAAGCAAGTTTCCTATGTTTCAATAGATAGTTACATTTTTCTAATTAGCATTAATTCTAATTGAACATCAATGAATTCATAAAAATTGCTCCAATTTATTAGTAAGTAAGCAGCTGAGCCAGTTAACTGCAGATCATGTCAAGACATAATGTAAAATAATATAGCTACTCTGCACCATAAGTGAAATTTACCCCATGCAGAGAGCCAGCAATGCATTAGGGGAATTAGAGAGGGATATAATAACTCAGATTAATATCTTTGATAAAGTCCTGACTTTTAATTAAGAGTGCTTTATGAAAATCATAATTTTATGTCACACATAAATATCTTTAACTTACAGCTGAATTTGCATAAATGCATTTCCTAACACTGCAGTCTCTAAAACTCCAAGAAAACACCATTTAAGACAAGGTACCTCTCCATAACTGTTCCAAATACCAGGCTTACCACTCAAACATCAAGAGATCTAACACACTCAAACTCCTCCATTCCACAACAAACTCCCCTCCAATTTTAACAGATAACCACCAAACACAGATATACAATTTTGCACAGCACTCAAACACAAAATTTGAACATTTGATTAATGTATATTACTGAAAGACATATGTTTTCTCTTCAAGTCTAAAGGCTGAGTCTTCATCTTATTGAACTATGCTCCCTGTATTGGCTCGTCTGGAAAAGAGGGTAAGAATGCTCTTATCTCAAGGCCTCTGTTATCTCAGTGAGTGGGGCAGAAACTATGGAAACCCTAATAAAACAAAAAACCTCTCTTTGCAGTAAATGAGAGGATCTAGAAGAGCTGAAAAGAGACATGCATGTCCTCTTGAGTTTTTCTGAATATTTGCTGCTGCTTCTTCCCCCTTCCTTTATTTAAAAAAACCCAAACAAAAAACAAAAAAAAGATACTGTGGTTTCTAAGCAATAAAGGAGTTAATCAAAACATGAGGGACATTAGTGTTGTGACAGAGATATCTGTATAAATACTTAGGGCCCCATCTTGGACTCTTGTGCAAGCAGAATTCTAATCAAAGACAGTACATATTTGCTTTGCTGGTAATAAAAGGTGTAATCTGGCAAACATGTACAGCCAGGAGGAGTAACTTGTACACTTCTGAGTAGTAGTCTCATTGAACTCACTGAGATTACTCAGATGCATAACGGTTTGCATAATCTGCATTGAAAGGAGCTTTACATAGGTATGGAGGACCAGAGTCTCATTGATTTCAATAGAGTTGGATCTGGGCCAGAGCCCTAATGATGTTAACAGGACATGTCACCTGCACAAGGGTTTGATTACAGCTTGAGAACATTACTAGGTAACATGTAACATTACAAGATTGCTAAACAAAGTATGCTTCTATATTGTACTGAATCCTGCCAGTTAGCCCCTGTCCCAAAATGAACTGCATGCAGGTAGAAGCACGTGCACTTACAAAGCCTCTTTGAAATTACTACAGCTGTCCATGGAAATAGGTCTGCTCACTTACATCTCATTAAATGTTAAGGACTCCAGGGTCAGATCCTGAAAGGATCTGGGTCTTAATTCTGCAAACATGTTTGTGTTTAACTTTACTACTGTGAATAGTCCTGTTGAAATCAGTAGGCTACAGCCAGTAGTGAAGGCGAACATGTGTGTAAGTAATTGCAGGATGGGGGCTTTAATTATTCATTGTTGCAGCCTGGCTAACTTCTTCTTGCCTCTTTGTCTAGGAAGAGTGGTTTTTTACTTGGCTGACTAAAATATCATGTGTTTTTCATTACTGTCACTCATCAGGGTTAAGGGCAGAAAGTAGACTTTATATAAGGTGGAATAAATAAATACATTTATAAAAATAGATAGTTGTAAAAGTTAATATAAAATATTACTATTCCCTCCCTCCTTTGCTTCTAGCCTCAGGCTTGCCTTGCTTTAACAAGATTTTCATAAGGCATGTTTCCTTTTGATTAAAATGCTGGTTGGCTCCACCCCTCTGCTGAAGTGTGATACAACTTGTCAGAAAGCAGGAAGTCTGGCTAGAGCACTCTGCATGATTTTAGAAGGTAAGAGTGACTGTGAGACTCTTGTGGCAGAAAAAAGGCTTTGAATTTTTTAAAAACTATTTTTAGGAGTATTTTGTGGTACTATAGAACTTGACTATTTTATGTTGAGAAAGGTGTTTGCAGGAAGTAAAGAACAGGTGTCCTACAGTCTGGTTCAAGAGCTTCAATTGTGGTAGTGATGTTCCACATAAGGTTAATGATTGCTTTTCTGTGAATAGAAGGTAGTAATTGTAAATGGAATTTTAAAAAAAATGTATGATGATAGGGGAGATTAATTTTTGTGTTTCCTGTATTAGAGAGCTCTGTCAGCATATACTAGGTGCATAGCAAAATTCAATTATTATAATTTCATATCTGCAGGGAATATAACACTATTTTAAGTTTATGTATATACAAATTTTATGGAAGTCAGAAGTTTTTGTTTACACAAAATTTAACTTTTAATGCAATACACATTAGCATTGTCTGTATATTC
The DNA here is from genome assembly GCA_007922175.1 of Pelusios castaneus. Classification (NCBI taxonomy): domain Eukaryota; kingdom Metazoa; phylum Chordata; order Testudines; family Pelomedusidae; genus Pelusios; species Pelusios castaneus. The sequence goes on along the minus strand of ML685795.1, from coordinate 6,051,457 downwards.
TACTCAAGTCTAAATTTCTTAAGACTATATATGTACAAAGAGAAAACTGTTTGACAGCTCAAAAACAAACATTTAGTGTATTACAGTAATAATGCTTATTTAGTTCTTTTTACTGAAGACTTAAATACTTTAACTATTTAGTATGCGTTTTCATTGTCAGTTTGAAATGTTGTGATGCTGTTAAACTAAGCTGCCAATATTATCTTGAAACAGTTTAGATTTTTTTAAAAAATGTGTCTCCTTAGTGTTTTACAATTGTATCTTCTTTATTTTTTAAGGAAAACTCTCTTCTCTATTCCTGTGCAGGGGTGAATACTACCCAAAGGCCCTGAACTTATAACTTGTCTTGCACAAGTGGACGCCATTAACTGGATGCAGGATTGGAATGAAAGGTGGGAAAGCTGACTTCACCCTTGCACACATTTTAAACCAGTGTGTAACTTTACTAATGCAAATAACTTTAAGCATGTGCATAAATGTTTGTTGAAAGCTGCAATTTTGTATAGTGTTAAGTGATCAAAGCAAACTTGAAAAAAAGGGGGGAAAAAGAACTTTCTTTTTTACTCTTTCCCTTCTATACCTCTTCAGTGGAACATGTTCTGAGAGATGTATGGTTTATTTGGGTTTCTTTAAAATTACTGTTAACCTAGGGTTTTTTTTTGTTTTTTTTAAATGAATTTTACCAGGTGAAAAGCAAGCACGAATTATAACAAGAAATTGTTATGCAATCCTAGGGAAAAGTGTATTTTCAGGAACAAGTTACCAAAAAAGTTTCCTGAATTGTATCAGAAAAATGTTTGTGTGCTAAAATAATGGCTCTGATTCTGTGCTGGCACACTCACCTGCCAATATGCAGCAAATTGCAGGACTAGCTCCTTTTCACCTGTGTACAATTTCTTATGTATTTGTAAAACATTTGTGGATTATACTTGGCAGGCTACTTTTAAACATAGCAGTGTCAGCTTTCTTTATTTTAAAGGTAATTTAAATTTTGGGAATTTTGTGTAGCCATCATACCTCTGAAGAAGAGACTTAAACATCAATGTGTTTGGCTTTAATGCTAACTGATAAAGAAAACGTAATGCAACTTGACTTAATTGTAAAATGTCAAGCACTCTAAACAGCACACAAAATCCAATTTTTACTTTGCTCAGACTTGAATTGGTCTGTGACTATTTCTGCTCTTGCACTGAAATGTTTGTCGTCTTTGAGCTAACAAATTATGTGGCTAGACAGAGAGCACCCCATTTAAAAGGTACTACACTAAGGATGATGGAACTAAAATATAACTTTCTTCCTTTATTATAAAAGAGTCTTAAAATACAACTCTTTTCCCCAGCGGGGTGTGGTGGGGGAATCTATGCCTTCCTATGAGTGTTAAAGTTTCGAATTCGAAGTGACTTACTGGTACAAGGTGGTGGCTTATCGTTACCCTGAACGTGCAAATGGTGCTGTCCTTTGGCTGTCTGTGATGACTGTTCTTTTGAGCTGGTAGGGGATCAGAAGTGACCACGGCTCTCATTTCTGAATTACTAAGGGTAGTTGAGCTTACATAGCAGGGCTCCCATCCGCTCTTCTTTTGTAAGAATGGAACTTTGGTGTTGGCATGGCATGGTGTAATATGGACACATACTTCAACAGATGAGTATGTGGAGTCTGAACAACCGCTCACCTTAGTTCTAATCTGGATTCCGTTTCCCTCTTCTGAAAAAATTCTGGGATGGAGTCTGGGTGCCTATTGTTCCATTTGGGGAAAGGGTAAGTTCTGAAATCACCTGGTAGAACTTATTGTTGACCTCCTTTCTTTCTCCCCTTTCTGCTGCCCCAACCTCATGGAGCATTTAATGCCAAGGCCTCCCATAGAGATGCCCAGTCTTTATGCCTTGAGACTCTGTTCCCTCTCTGAATCCCTAGCAGTATGGCTTCAATGAAGCCTGCTACCAGATCTTCCTTCTAGGAGCATTGTCGCCACGTGAAGGGGTTTGGCATGGAAGATAGTACATATTTAGGTTGTGCTACTTTTTCTACAAATTCTCCATGGATCTAACTGACTCTCTCCCCCTACCCCTGGCTCCTTGCCTTTACCTGTTGATTGTTGATATTCCAGAGAACTCTCCATGATGTCCTGGCTGTGGAATGATGCTACAGAGACATGTGGCTACCTTCTTTGGGGCTCTCATTTAGGAGAGATCTGTGTGTACTAAGATGTCAGGTGGGGAAAATGGAATGATTAGGCTGGGGGATTCTAATCTTAAAGCTGTTGTATATTTTTCTAGATGACTATGAGGGAGTGAGATACAGACTCATCTTTTTAGCTCATTCATTTTGAATATTGTCCCTATAAAATGCAATATGGTAGCTTGGTGGGGCAGGATAGAGAGGGAATGTAGGCACAGCTGGGTATGGTCACCAGAAATCTATTTTCAGTTTGTTTTATTTGCAACTTGTGAACTGCACAAAATTCAAAGCCAAGAATTCTTATATTGTCTATTGTTCTAATAATATCAGTCCTGACTGTACCATATGCACTAGGGGCCTGATCCAAGCTCATTGTAGTCAATGAAAGTAAAACCTGTTCGTTTTTCCCCCCAACCTTTCCCTCCAAAGAACTCAATCAGTCCTATATACTTCAATACAGTTATAAATGAGACTGCGCCTTTTAATTTCTGGGTCCTGTTATGATCAATCTGGCTTCTTGATCTTAATAGCTTTTGTGGACTGACCCTCCTGTTTCTCTTCTGAGGTCAAAATGATCTCTGTAAATTCCATCAGTTAGTGGCTCCAAGTAAAGAGTACCCTTGTTCTGCTCTAGTACATAACTAAGTAAGTGCAGCTGTTTTTCCCTTAGTTCAGACATGCTGAAGAGGGAGGGGACTCCAGTTCTTTGGGAGTGTCTCTTTCAGTCAGCCATGAGACTTGACTGAAATCCAGATCCTGTTTAGAATCAAAATTCTGTTCCCCATTTCTGAAATCATTTGCTCCCTGGGAACACTATTTAGGTTTTTAGGCAATCCTTGCTAGCCTGACAACATATCCACACAATCTGCATGTGTTATTCCCAATGCAGGAGTCAGGGCAAATGCCTTCAGCACAAAAGATTCCAGTTTGAGTCCTGAGTAGCTTGCCTAGCTTGTGAGAGATTTCTTAAAATGGAAGGCATTGAGTAACTAATGACTCAGCGAAGAGACTGGTAAGACTCCAGCATAGGCAACTAATTAGAAGATACCCCATCAGCACTTGAATGTTTAGGTGACCCCTATAAAACTTGGTTTTCAGTCATGGTTCTGTTCCAAATGAACAAGTCTTTAACCAGATTAATAGGTAATGCCAACTCTGTTGCTAGTATTTCTGGTGTAATCTCCTTATGGTGAAGCTAAGGATAGAATGGACATAGAGACTAAACTATATTCATATCCAGAGATAGTTAATCCCGTTACTCTTGCCTAAATCAGGAGAGGTGACAGAGCAAGGAAGCATCAAATACCATGATGTACTGAACAGTACATAATTAGGGGGCTTTAGGAATCTGTGGAAGGTTCCAGATTCAAAACTACTTAGTATTTGAGGCATGGATGTATGACTTTTCTGGAAGTGGAGATTAATTCAGATAAATATATTCTGAAGGTACTGGAATACCAATTCTCTCTAATGAAAGTGTGGGGGAAAGGAGTAGTGTATTGCATAGAAAGAGGTTATAAAGTACTTGTGCACACAAAAGTTATCATCTAACTAGCAAGTTCTGAAGCATTCCCCAAGTAATCTCTGTTAATAAAGGTATGAATTCTGTAACATAGTTTGATGTATTGTGTTATAATAGATAGTTGCAGTGTTATCAGCAGATGATTAGCTGTAGATAACATTAAGGCCTGCACCACATCGGACAAACCGTACCATAAGGTGCTTAAAAATACTTCTGGATTGTAAAAAGCTAGGTTGCTTGACTTTCCTCCCTTGATTTACTGCAGTTTGTTATTGGATTATACCATTTCATTAATTTATGAACAAAACCATTTGAAAGCTCTTAAATTCTGAACAAACAAGGAGTCCTGTGGCACTTTAAAGACTAACAAATTTATTTATCGCATGAGCTTTCTGAAATTCTTCCATTTCAGACAGTATATACGTGGCTCTAAAAATATAAATACTAGAGAATAATGAGTTTTCCGGTACTATAACAACTGCTGTCTTCTAATAGGTATGTTCCTGTTACATAGTCACTGTGGATTCTCCACATAAGGCACCAAGGTGGCTAACTGCATTCTGCTTTATATTGGGTATATAGCTAGTCTTCTAAGGATAGCCTTCAGTTTTATTTATATTTTGGCTTACGGGCTAATCCTTTTCTGCTAATTAATTTCTGCTAAATCTTATCTAGAGTCTTGGGTTTAATGATATTTGCTGATTTTGAGCTTTCTTTAGGAGACCAGCTGACAAAAGTCAATTCACTGCTTTTTAAACTGGAAATAGTTTAATAAGCTATCCTGTTGGGAGGAAAAATTCTAATTAAACCCTATTTCTTCATTTTATTATAAGACATTTATAGCTGTGATAACATCCAGGTTATTCAATGCTGGTGGGGGAATGGAGGCCGGGTTGGGGGAAGGGTGTGGGGGGGGGGGGTGTCTTTTTTTTTTTTAAAAAAAAAAATCCTCTTCCTTTTCATGATGAGCCATAAACACAAACAACCAAATATGGCATTCAAACATGATGTGATGCATGTGCATTTTCACAGCTGAGGATCAAAAAATGGGATGCACGTAAAGTCTGTTTCTAGAGTATTTTTAGTGCATAGTGATTAGGATCAGTTTTCTTCTTTTTTTTTTTTTTTTTTTCCCCCCCTCACTTTTCTGTAAGAATAATTTACTGCTACCTAAGGAAAAAAATATCATTTAAGCTCTACACTTACTGGAGTCTTAACAGCTTTTGGACAGACTATGGCATTTGAATTTGTTTACCTATTAGGTAAGTTTAGCAATAATCTTAATGGGCTGGTTGAGTTATTAGTCTCATCTTCTATGAACATAGCTTGATTTTTAGCAAATAACAGCAGAGGTTTAATGTTTTGGAAATTGCCTATGATGATAAAGCAAATCTATGCAACTGACTGGAGAACTGTAATTATCAGAAAAAGTAACCCTACAATTTTATTGAAAGAAGGACAGCTGTTCTAGAGTCCATTAAGATGTTACGTGAGGAAGGGTTTGAAGAGTTTGGCTGACCCTTGACTGACACTGGTGAACCGTTCAAGCAGAATAGCTGGTGTATTGAGTAAACACAAATGTGTTCTCTGTACCAGGGTTCCATAATTTTACTAATGATTGACCTTAAATTTAACAGATGAAAATGTGAGCATAGTTATCTTATCACTTTTGAATTCAACACATTATTTGAATTATTGAGATCATTGTGCATGGTGACTTTTTCTGAAGCAATTATTGCTGGTTCAGTAAGTTAATTAATTAATTCCCTGAAAACCCAGAATATCACACCACTCTGACCTATATGATGATGTATATTCAGTTTTCCAAGCAATTAAATTTTTCCTTCATGGCTCTTTCTTAGTGTGGTTAATGGTGTCATATTCACAAGGCTGTGAAGTGTTCTGTCTAATACAGTTATTACTGCTATGGACAAGTCTTAAAATGTATTGATGCTGAAGCTTTATTGCAAAGCTCCTGGCTATTTTCTTCTAGTCTAGTTATTCTCTTTACTTAAGCAAGGGAAAGATACGCATCAGATTGGAGATGAGAATTATCTTTGTATCTAACTTTTAATCCCCAAACTTCAAGATGTCCATATTTGGGGATTTTCTATTATGTGGCTTGGTGCCTGGCATGGCATTTTGGTCTCCACTGAGTATCAAACACTGAACTCCATTCAGAGAATTTGGGTAACTTTGAGTCTGAGATATTGGGTTGGCCTCTTCTCTTATAAAAATTGGCTTCTCTTCAGTACAAAATTCTTCTCCTCTCTCACTTCCTGCAGAATCTCTCTCCAGAAGGATCAAAATATTGTTGTATCAGCATGGAAGACACTGAGTTTCTGAGGACAACTTCTTGTTAATGGGAGAAGAACCCCTGAGAAAATATTTATGCTGTAAAATAACCTTAATTTAAAGGAAGTAAGGGACTTTCCTTAGAAATTCAGCTATTTTTTTTTCCTCTGAAGAGGCACAAACTTTAGTATGAAAATGGGGATAGTTAGCAGAAACACCTTCCTGACTCTTGGCTCTGTGTAAATGTTTACCCACCTGATCTCTCTCTCTCACATTCTCTTTTTATCCTGTTCAAATTACTGTTTAGTATAACAATTATTTCACATTTTCCTCTTTTCACCTCTCTGCAAAGCCACTTTTATGCTTATGGGGAGAAAAAAGGTAGTATTGTTACCAATTCAGTTTTGCAGAAGAATAACCTGACTTCTCTTTTAAAAAAAAACAAACAAACAAAAAAAAAAACCAACCCCAAAACTCCACATCATCTACTAGTTAAACCAGAACACTAAATGTTGTTTCATTATCTGTTTATCACAGATAAGCCTTATGTCTTGGTAACAAGCTTCAGCATGTTGATGGTTATATGTTCTCTGTTTCTAAGAGCTCATGAAAGTGAGGGAAAAGTTGCAGTGACTAGAACCATTATACTGTGATTTTAATTAGGACATTGTAAACGTTCTTTACACCAAAATTCAAATGCAATGGAGTTCTTGCATACTATAGTCTTTGTACTTCTTGTCCTCTTCTGTGTAGAAGCCTGATGATTGAGACTTTATAGATATTTTTTTTTTTTTTTTGAGATGTGCTGGAACAGGGACAAGGACAAGATCATGAAATTTACTTTCATTTGTCATATGCAACAAGCTGGGAAACTAGCTCTTTAGGGGTAATAGATGACAGTGAGTTTGTATGTTAGCCTGTCTTGTATCTCTGATTTTGGTTTTTTTTTTCTCTCCAGGAGTATAATCATTCTGAAAGCCTGGATTATTCTCATAGATACTGAAAATAAGAACTTCGCTGACTTTATGTAAAACTACAGATCCTGCATTGTTTTTCACATACCACATCCAGCCTTTTATGTGAGCACTCTAGGAAAAGAACTAATATTATACATTTCTACAGTGAGTAAATGGTTACTCAGGCATTCTTGTAGCCTTTCTGTTTTTCTCTTTTATCAGAGGACAGGGCTCAACTTGTCGGTGTTATCTGTACATGCATGTGTGTTTAGGAAGCTTCTTAACTCAGTTTTTTTTATCAGTTTGTGAAACTAGACCGTACTTTCCAAGAAAGCAGATCTTTGGACCCCATGTTAGCCCATAACTTGGATGTGTCTCTTCTATACAGCCGAAAAGAGAACTCTACTCTAATTTGCTTTCCATCTTGAGATGTCTCAGTGAGAGTGAAGATTTCAAGTGTGTTGTAGAAACAAATTCTTTTCATCAGATAGTAAAAATGTACCAGGTACAGTTCAAAACCCCAGATATCCTTTAATGAGTACACCTGGAAATAATGCTGCCATCCATAGCATCTGTCTTGAACCAATATTGTTTAATATCAAATGTCTCTTATACCTATAAGTACAGAACATGTTGCAGTGTTTACAAATACTGTTCATGTAACAATTCTATAATGCAAGGAAATGCAATAGGATGAGGCAAAATCTGCATCGAATGTATTTTTATTTGAACAATTTCCCCATATAATAATTGAAAACTTTATTTACAGTGTTCTGCTTTACGTGCAGAATAGCAATCTCATCCTCTTAAAAGATCTGACTGTTTGTTAAATTTAACACTAAAAACCAAGACCTACCTCTCCCATACTCCTACTTTGTCCTGTCATTTTTGTTTGTTTGTTTCTTTTAAACCTTTGGTGTGTCAGATTTACATCTACATCGCCATCCTCCTCGTTACGTCAATTATTCGTTTCTCATAATGTATATAATGTGAAAAAAAAATCCAAAGCGACTCTTTTTTTTTTGAATCCAAAAGAGGAGTGCTTGGGGAAAGCCTGTTTGTACCTAATGAAAGGGTGGGTGGGTGGTCTGGAGCATATGATCAGAGTTTGGTCCTAGTCCATTATTCTGAACTTTGGAACAGTTGCAGTTTTTAAGGAAGATGTGTCACAGAAATAGACCTTTTCTCCTGACTTTAAAGGAATGTTTTCCACTACGTGGCCATTGTAGTCACTGGGGAATCTTTAGTCCATGTAAAAAGGAATAAATATATACTATGTGAATGGTTTACCATCAGTACTGCATGATGTAGACCTTGGACTTTTTGACACTCTGATTAATGAACAGCTGGACTTGTGCCTTTTGTAGTTCAATACTATGATCCTTTGTGCATTTTTATTTTATTAAATGGATTTTGAAGTTGGTGTTGCATATGTCCCATGGAGCACATGACTTATGAGGAGAGGTTGAGGGAACTAGGCTTGGTTAGGCTGGAGAAGAGGAGAATGAGGGGGGAATTTGATAGCAGGCTTGAGCTACCTGAAAGGGGGCTCCAGGGAGGATAGAACAGGGGGGCAATGGTTTCAAGTTGTAGTGGGAGTGGCCTAGGTTGGTTATTGGGAAAATCTTTTTCACTAGGAGGGTGGTGAAGCACTGTAGTGAGTTGCTTAGGGTGTTGGTGGAATCTCCATCCTTTGAGGTCCTTAAGGAGGCTTCACAAAGGCCTGGCTGGGATGATTTTGTTTGGGTTGGCCCTGCCTTGAAGAGGGTCACTTAAGGTACCTTCCAATCCTAATCTTCTGTGATTCTGTATAACTGGTGAGCTTCATCTGACTGAATTTGTCAGATGAGAAAGGATGTGATGCCATGTAGTGAGGGTTGAGTCAGATCCTAGCTTGGTGCTGATTTCCCTTTTCTAGGACTTACTGCAAAATGCAACCGAAGAGTGTAGCATGGGCAGATCGCAAGAATGAGAGGCAGGATCGCCTGTTATACTTTGAGCCAGGAGCATGGCATGCAGTCTTTCTCCCTCTGTTTCCCCATCTGTGAAACAGGGATAATATTCACTTGTGAAAATGCTTGTATTTTTTTTTTTGAAGCATTTTGAAAATCTAAATGGGAAGCACTATCACTTCAAAGTATAGGGACATAAAGTACAAGATGGGCCCATACATATTTGGGGTTATTGCTCTGGGGTCTTTCCTCTCTCCACTGTTGAAAATACCCTTAAATATCAGTGGAAAGGCTGAAGGAAAAAGTTTGAAAGAGCTCTTTTAAAAGGAGAAAATAAACATACTTTGCTTTAAATGGGAGCCTCTCTACAGCACAAATCAAACCATAACTACAGGAGTTCTTGAGCAAATAACTGTTCATGCTAAAATTTCTCACATGCTTGGTATCTATAACCATGCTCATGAATGCCTGGCAATTGTCTGGATACTCATGTTTCCTATGGTTCTTGAATCGGTGCCTTCATTTGTGAAGAAATCTGCAAACTTTATTAATATTCAACCATGTCTATTAAAGATCAACATTCATCTTCCTTTCCCTAAATAGTATTGTATTTAGAGTGTTGGTTTATAATGTCTGACTTCACATTATTCAGATGGAACCTCCTGGACTAGCTTTTGCTGTTTGGATGTTTGCCTTCCTTTCTGTTCCTGCAACCGGTTATCCAAATGGAAAAGTAAAAGAGGCCTGCAGTAGTATGATGCCTTTACATGGACATCCTCCTCAGCCATCACCTGAGCACTCTATGTCAGTGAAAGAGACTGAATTTAGACCAGGGGACCATATAAAAGGTATTGTGTCCAGCACTGCAGTTGTGATAAAATGCTATGGTCAGAAAAATTGCTGTATTGTCTTGTCTCATACTCCCTTTCTATAGATGCTTTGTGGCTACCTGGTTCAAGGACCCATAGACCACCCTATCCAGGACACTTCAAATTTTTCCGATAATGCTCATAAGCATCAATCCAAATCAGTGCCATTAACCTATACGATAAAGTTAAACTGTGATCATTGCTAAGACACAGGGCTTGGGGATAGGAAAAGCATGTTTTGTTCACTTTCACCTTTGCAGATGACTTTGGAAACATTTCAACACCCTTTTTTTCCCTCTCCTCATTTTAGTTACTTTATCTGGTCCCGTTTTTGAAGGATTTTTCATACAAGCCCGGAATGCGGAGGATTTGGCGGGCCCTGCAGTTGGCTCTTTTATGTTAGCTGACAAAAAGATTTCTCAGCTTCTGACATGTGGACATGTAAAGGTGCAGTATATGCTTCAGCCAGGAATTCAGATGCATTTGTGTTGCTACACCTATGGCTAAAATCCTCAGTATAAACATGGCCTGAGTCTGTTGGTCCCTCAGGTTCCATTTAGGTAGGGAGCTAAATGAAGTTGGGCAGGGACTTGCAGGTGGAGATGTGGCTCTGGCTAAAGTCTCTAGCTTCCACCAATGAGAAATAATTAGCACCAACTGTGGAGAGTTGGAAGGATATTCTATACTTCCTCTGCACACAAGTAGATTATATCTCTTGATTTCTATTAACTGTGTCAATATTAAGTAGAAAACAAAGCACTCCAACAGCGTATGGTGATTTACAGTTGCATATGTTGCAGCCATTGGTTATCTCCAAAGCCCAGTTAGAACTGATTCCCTTTCGCTGGCAAATCAGTTGGTCCTATGAAGTCAATATGGAGGCTTTCCACTGAAGTCCGTAGAAAGTGGGTTGTGAGTCTGTGCTTGTTCAGGACTCTAACTGCATCTCTGTATCAATGTGTTACCTTGTAGAATAACTAGGAGTGCTGATATGTACATAATTCATAGTATATACTCCTATGTGCAGGTTGTCTCTGATTCTGGATATATCTGTTTCAGAATTCTGCTGTCAGTCACACAAGTAAATCAAAAAAGAAACAGGTAGTGGCTTATTGGATTGCTCCCACAGATGCACCAGAACATGTACAGTTTCTGTAAGTAAGAACAATATTGGAGGTACTTTTTTATTAGGAACCCAAACTAGGTGAATATATAATGTTATCTTTGCCATAAATATTGATTATAACACCCAGGAAATGTGTCTGGGTGTGAAACATTAGAATTTCCTTCCTTTAATGGGCCCACTGACTGTTGCTTAAAAACTGGCTCTGCTGCCTGTGGAAAATCATCAAAATTCTTTCCTTTCTAAAGTGGGGGAAATTGCAAGGTTGAAACACTTGCATGTTTGTGGCTGATGCTGGCCTACTACTTAGGATTATTCTTGTCCATAGGCAATGGGTGACTTGCAAATGTAGTGATGGAAATATTTTCTGACGTGTGATATAGTTTAATTCCTAACCAAAACAGCATATGTGCCCTCCTGTTAGATGGCTTTACACTTTGGATCCAGGATATATGGTGTGAGCAGTGACACTTAAGTGCTCTGAAATAAAAACTAAATGCTACCCTTTTGTGATTGCCCTGAATCCGTTTCTGAAGCTGGATCTACTATATGGTAGATCCTCCCCCCTCCCACTCTGCTTCAAACACATCAGGTACTTGCCTAGATGCCAAGTTTGGAGAGACCAGTTGCATGATGCAATATGACAAGTATAATGTTCCCTTGTGATCAGCTTAAAAAAAGGAGTTTTCCCCCTCCTTTTTGTGATGTAATTAAACACCCCTCACAGTACTGAATATTCATGTATGGCTTTTTTTCCCATCCCCAGAGCCACAGTTGTAGAGAAATATAAAATCTTTTGGGTGAAGATTCCTGGTCCCATCATTTCCCAACCTAATGCACCACCTTTGACAACACCTGCAAGTATTGCACCAGAAACTCTACCAACTTCACAGCCAGTTTCCCATTTAACAAAATCTGTGAGTGTCATTTCTCTATTACGAGCTAAATTCTACAGCCTTTATTCAGTTCTTGTGCCTGGCTTCTCTAGGAGCCTTTCCTGAGTAGGATTGCAGTTGCATCTTTCTTAGCCACTGTGTTGGTAGAAGGTTGAAGACTGGAAATGACCTATCAGATTATTGTATGAAGCAGTGTTGTAGCTGTGTTGGTCCACGGATATTAGAGACACAAGGTTGGTTAGGTAATATCTTGGACAAAATTTTCTCTGATCTCATTTTTTCTCACCAACAGAAGTAGGTCCAATTAAAAATATTACTTCAAACCCCTTAGGTCTCTGCTATCAGATTATTTTCTTCTGAGGTGTTGGGAGAAAGAGAGTCAGGGAAGGAAACTCAGTTCAAGCACTGTTTAGTAAGAAAGTGAAAAGACCAATGCCTACGCTCATCTGGGCAGACTTGTCATGCTTTATACATAAAGAACCATGCTGATCAGTGGCTTCGTATAAATAAAACTCCTCATTAATGAAATGAGGGTGTGGAGTGGGTGGGAACAAGGTAGATTATTCCTGTGCTCTGTGGGTAGCCTTAATTCATTTATAACTGCTTGCTTGTTCACATGGGTTTGTCTTTGGACTTTCATTACTGGTTCTTGACACTCTAGCATTAGTTGGACAATATCCGTTATTTAACATGACCAGATTTAGCAATATGATCTCTTTTTTCCACTTATTGCTTATTTTGTATATGCTTGCTTTGAATTTGTTGTATTCAAAGTTCAACAATGTGTGTCTGGCATCTGTGCAGCTAACTTTTCTTGGTGGGGCTTTTAACTAACCATTCAGGAAAAACAGACAATTGTTCTCCCCAAAATGTGTGCTATCTGAAGTCTAGAAGAATCCATAATGGGAGACTCTTTACAATAATTTAAGCACTGTGATGCTGATAATGACTTAGAATAGTCCAGGAAAAGTGAGCCACCAGGAAGTCTGGGGAAAAAAAGGGAAACATTTTTTTAAACTTGAGTTAATTATAACTTATTTTATTAAACAGAAGAAAAGTCCTGGAACAAGAGAGGATTGTATTATGTTTTCAAAATTATAGCCTTGTTACCATTGTCAAACTTTCATTTAAACTGATTGTGAGCTTTGAATTCACCAATTAATAACTACTGTGACAGTGAATTCTAATGCTGGTTAGTAATCATTTGGTTTGTGGGGCTGGGGAAGGGGGGAAAGTGGGCATTGTTCTTTATGCATTTTCTGTGTAAAACCTTTGCTTCATTAGTTGGGACTACATTTAGTTGTAGAAGTATATATGTGGGATGGAGTGGAGAATGTCCAAGAATTAACAATGACCAGCTTGTTCATTTAACTTTAATTTTCTACTTCTCTGTTCAGTTTAATGCCTCAGGCTGTGGAAGTACAAAGTTCTGCATAAGGAATCCTTCAAAATGTGATCCTGGGGCTGCCTACTGTTTCTTTCTGTCTTTCAAACTAGATAACCACTCAGTACTTATTGAAATGAGTGGTCCTAGTGAAGGATATATAGCATTTGCATTATCTCATGACCAGTGGATGGTGAGTATCCATTTTACAGTCCAAGTAGCACAATAAATTAAGTATTCTTAGTTAAGAAATTGAGGCAGAAGACTGCTGTAGCTCCCCCATTGTAAGATGCATGTCCATCTGTTTAATTTATAAAATCTGATGTAAGAAGTTTGTGGTAGTCTACAACAGAAGCCTAAATTCTGCTGGAAGAGGTACTAGTAGTACATTCCCCCCCTCCTCCCCCCGAATAGTTACTCCCATGTGGTGCTTGAGAACACTGTTAGATGAAGGTGGCTTCTTCCAGGTGTGGCTAGAAAAATGCAGTCCCTGATGTAACACTCGCAGAGTGCCACAGGATCTTTAATGCAAGAATAAGAAGTACTTACAAATTTGAGACAGTTATATATTGTAGCATACCTAAGTTCCTGAGTAGCTTCTGTTAAAGGAGTTATTTTCTCCACTGCCTGCCTGTTCTGGAAAGAATCTGTCAGGTGCTGTTTGTTCACTGTGGTTTCTGTCCAAAATAAATGCGCAGTTCAGTGGTGGATGCTGTCATTCCTGGAAGCCTTTGGGAGATTTTTATGGCTGAAGAGTATTACAGTGTGAGCAAGTATTAGTCCATTAATTTGCATATCTAAATTCCTTACTGAACAGAGTAAACATTCTTAAAGCATTCCTATATCTGTCCATTGTCACAAGAAAAGCAAAGTCCTTCATGCTACAAATGCAGGAAGAAATAATATTCTTTTTTGTTGACCTAATCAGTTTACTCCAGTTTTAGTCACATAATTTGAGCTACTTCTGATTTTTATTTTTTTTTAAATCTATTTAAGCAGCTCTGGCAAAGTGTGTGGGAGATACTTCATAGAAAAAGTAATGCAGGAGTAACTTTTTATTTATAAACAAGCCAGAGGTGGCCTTTGGCTATTGGGGGGGCCCTAGGCAAAGGCCCATTGTGGGGCTCTCTATAAACCCATAGTGGGGCTCCTCTCTGTGGCCCCCACTCACAGCCACCCGCCTCCTCTGAGGCTTCAGCTCCCCACCACCGACCCCAGCTCCCAACTGCTGGTCCCAACCCCAGGGGCCAGCTGCTCGTCCTGCTACCAACTGAGGCAGACATGGCTTTTGAGGTAGGTGAAGCAGGCAATGGGCCCCCACACTGCTCGGGGCCTGAGGCGTGTGCCTGCTTCACCTATCCCAAAAACTGCCTCTGAAACAGGCTAGTAATTCAACGTAAAATTCTACCCTTTTTGGCACCAAGATGTTCAAAAGGTCAAAGTGAAAATACTTCTAGCATCTCCAAAGCACTGTGTCAATGGGCTGTCAGATAGACCATCCATGATTAAACTGTTTTGTAGACTATCCTGGTGCTCATAGGGTAAGTCCTTTATACTGTACATGTATCACTGACCCCTGGTGAAATTCCAAAGGGGTACTTTCCTATCTTCAAAGCATCTGACGAAGTGGGATTTTCTCCCACGAAAGCTCATGCGATTAATAAATCTGTTAGTCTTTAAAAGTGCCACAAGACTCTGTTGTCTGACCCCTGGTGGTAAGCCTTTATCATTTCAAATACTATATTTTACAGTGTCGTCTGCTTTGTGTTAGAGCAAAATTTTTAAACTAAGGTTCTTCAGTTCAGTTGGAAGATTGACATATGGCATGCAATTAAATAAATTTTAAAAATAACATTTCTATTTCTAGCCAATGTATGAAATAACAAAATCAAATGAAAAACTATATATTTTTGATCAGTTTCAATTTTTACAATACTACAAGCCTAACTCTGTTTAGTTGCATCATTTTAAATCTCTTGTAATGGCAATGGAGTTACTCTAGGTATAGAGTAGGGGGAAAGGAGACCTTGGAATAAACTATTAATCTACATATGGCTTTGTCCACTTACTGTCTAAATTAGAAAAAATTATTTTCAGGGTGACGATGATGCATATCTGTGTATTAATGAAGATCACCGTATTAACATAAATACTGCCTATCTGAGTGGGCGAAATCCTCCTGTGCTGGACTCAGAGGTATGGTGTGACAATTGTAAAGTTTTCTTTTTTTTTTCTTTTTCAACAGCTGGGGCCTAAATCATCAATATTTCACTGATGTACCCTTTTTAAAAAAAGCAGTAGCTCTGAATGAAGCTAATAAGGGAGTAATTCTATAATCTGCTGTCTTTGTGATAGATTTCAGGATTTTCCCCTTCCTGGACCCATTGACCCAACTCACATAGAAGGTGCTTTATTTCTGATGCATAAGAAACATCATCACTTAGATCTGTTGCTGGCTTCTTTGTCACTTCTCTATGAACAACCTATGGGGTAGTTTCCCTGTGGTCCGAGGAACTTGCCTATTATTGCATTCTCTCTGTTAGGGAAACTTTCTAAAAATCTCCTGCCATTGCTAATGCTGATGGAGCTCCACTGGTGTAAGTGATTTTGAGAGCCTCGCAGTGATGTTACAAAAGGCACTAAGAGTAAAAAATGGTAGTGGGGGAAGTGAATTGTGAAAGATCATACACTGAGATGGCAGGAGAATGGGTCATAGAATGCAAACTTCCTGATTGTTACCTGGTGATGCATTTTTGTCTTTATCCTCATGCTCTGTCATTCAACCTCTCAGTGCTCATGTGCATCTGTGGCCTTTTAAAAATAGGTTTCTATAAATACATCTGCGTAAGACACAACCTTGCTAGTCACCATTTTGAAGACAATGCCTTAAAATGTGTGAAAACCTAGCTCTGCAGCTGTTGCCTAGAAACAAACCACACCATTAGAACTCTGATTCTTGCTGGCATTGCTGAGCGGGCGCAGCGATCTCTTTTTATGAGATGGGCTGTTAAGAGACAACGGCCATGCTTATGACCGTAGAAAGAGGCCCACAGCCAGTGATTTTTTTTTTTTTGGAGGGGGGAGAGCTTGTGTAGGGTCTTTGACTTGAAAACAATGAGTATTAAATGTCTATTGTGTGTTTCATAGAATGCCCTTGAAGCTCTCTCCTGGAGGGTGGCTGATGGCGTTGTTCAGTGCTCTTTCCGAAGAAACCTTCATGTTCCTGCTTATAAAGGGAGGTTTAATCTAGATGCTAATTATTACATATTTATGGCAGATGGGGAGGCGAGTGAGGGTAAGTCTGATTCACGATATGGTGAAATAGTCGCATTTCTCAAATGATGCCAGATAAGGACTACCCCATATACCGTGTATTAAAAATGAACATGAAAAGTAATTGACTTCTGTTTCAAGTTTCATAGCAGTATTGTAACATGTAACCAGTGAAAATAAGCATAATGTAATGAGCACTGGCTGATCTCTGGAAATGTAACAAAAATCT
Source organism: Pelusios castaneus (assembly GCA_007922175.1). Taxonomy (NCBI): domain Eukaryota; kingdom Metazoa; phylum Chordata; order Testudines; family Pelomedusidae; genus Pelusios; species Pelusios castaneus. Next base: position 6,034,780 of record ML685795.1, on the reverse strand, counting down.
AGCTGGTTCTAATCTTACTATAAATGTGTTCTATAATGCTCTGGTGCTTGGAGTGGTATTTTTAAGAGGGAATGCTCTACAGATTTTAATGGGGATTACATTAGTATGGGGTATGAAAACTAAAGAGTGCTGTATACAAGGTGCTCTTCAAAACCCTATAGATCTGAGAGAACAATATCTTTTCTTTGTGTGTTTATATTTAAAAAAAATTGGGGGGGCAGTGTTGAACCCTAAAGATTCCATACAGAATCTGCAGAGAAGACATATAGGGGGATTTTTGTGTTTGTACAACGTGGTGCTCAAGTCAGAGCTTGAATTGTAAACAAAGAATGGGACTGGGAAAGCAATTAAGCATAGTGACTTTCATTAGCCATCCCTAAACTACTCTGCATCTTTGCATAGGTGGTCTAATTCACAAACATCAGCAGCAGCCTCTGATCACCAAAGGAATGTACAATGTCACAGGCTCTCCAAAGGACATAGGAGGATCTCGCTCTCCACTTCTTATTAAAGTCCATGGCAAGTTTATAGCTCTAATTTCAAATACTAGGTTTGCTCAGTGCTGAAGAGGCTTCTGTTGATTTCAGACAGGGGATGGAAATTGTTGTAAAGTAGCTATTTCCTGTGGCATGTCAATCCACTGGGGCATCTGCTTCTCCTGATCTAGGAGGTGGTTTATGAGAGCTGGTTTTAAAAAGAAAGGCGTTTTCATAGTTTTTTCCCTAATTTTTCAAGTTGTGTTTTTTTGTTTTTGTTTTTTTTAAAAACCTTGAAAAACTGTAATGTGGTTTTGCAGGATTCTGCTCACCCAAAGAGAGGAACTTATTTTATTCATTTGTCAAGCACTGCGCTAGCTAAATTGTTCTTAAAGGCATTCTATTTCCTTATTTTTATAACTTGACAGTCTAAATTTAGAATTCCATCTCTACCCTGGTGAAGTTCCTTTTTTCCATATTGTATAAAGCAAATGCAAGTTGGATGGTGGGTTAGTGCCTGATCCAAAGCCCATCAGAGTTCATTGGAGTGTTTTCCATTCACATTAGTGGGTTTTGAACAAGGTCCTTAAACTGAATGTAAATTCTGCTTTTGATCAAAGAAAGAAGACCTTCTTCAAATTAACTTTAAAGTTTTGCAACTAAAGTCTAGCTCCAAAATCCAGTGTCTAAGACGCTCACCAGATAACCTGTAGTCAGCAAGAAAAGCACAGGCTGTTTATTACTGCCTCTGTTTTTGACTTGCGCTATGGCATAGTGAAACCGCTCATGCAGCCAGCAGTAGATTGCCCTATGGTTTGAATTCAGACCTATATCCTTTCCCTGACTTGGCACTGAATTCTCTAGTGTTGTCTGTATTGATTAGTCCTATTATTGACTGGTCTCTGCCAGAAAATAGACATGTAACATTGGTGTACCTCTTTGTGGGAGGCAATTTTGTATTTGGTCCACCAAGTACCTGCAGGATTTGGCGCTCTACTCTTAAGCTTCAAACTTTTAGTATTAGAAGAAGGTATCCCCTGTAGTATTTGGTTGGTTGTGTTCATGCCAGTGATGTAACCAGATTTTCACATGTGGATGTTTTCTCCTTCAGCTTCATTAATGTTTGTTGCATGGATGACTACTGTTAGCATTGGTGTTATTGTTGCCAGATTCTTCAAACCAGTTTGGCCTCATTCGTTGTTTGGAAAGGAGATTTGGTTCCAGGTGGGTAAAAATATATGCATAAAAGTTTAGCTGTGTGTGTTTGTCATATTACAAATAGACTAAAAGAAGAGTCTGTCATGTTTCTTAAATTACATCATCACTTATTTCTTGATTTGGGGTGCCAGAATAGGTCAACTTTCATTTGGATTTGTGAAATTCGATGAGCTTCATTAGGTATTTATTGCCTCTCATTTACAATGGACTTTGTCTTTGGCATGTAAGCAGAGATTACTAGTAATGTAATGCAAACTCTAACCGTTTCCTCTGTTAACGCTCCAAAAGACACTGCCACTCGGTGAATTATTTTTTTTTAAACCCATTTAAATATTCACAGGTACATCGTATGCTGATGTTGACCACAGTACTGCTTACAAGCATCGCTTTTGTTCTTCCTTTTATATACAGAGGAGGCTGGAGTGAAGTGAGTAAAAATTTTTGGGCTCCTCCTGCGATTTGAAATCTCTTATTTCCCAGAAAAATGTCATTTTGAAATATGAGCAGATCTGTTATTTTAATGTCAGTGTCATGGGTAGGTAGTGAATTCTAAAGAAACTTTGCCATGAAAGAAAGCTGTTACCTCATTGGCGTGTTTGAGTGATTTCTTGAGGACAAAATTGTGTGAATAAGACATTGACCTTGTTTGCCCAATTAACGGCTTCTTCCAGTTGAAAAAAATCACATTTAGTCACCTTCTGTTTTTTTTTCTTCTGTATCATAGCCTTGGGTTAGAATTATTCTTCCTGCTGTTAGCCCACTTCATTTTTCTTTTTCCCCTCTAGTTTCACAACAGAAACTAGATGTGAAAAAAGATTTGTTAGATCCTGAGTCAGTTTGCTTCTTCCTGTTTTCTCCCCCTGCCATCCAGCTAATATGGGACTCTTCCGTGTGGTGGTATTTTCTACGGCTTTATCTAGCCTAGTTTTAATTCCATTTTATAATATTTGTCAACAAGTTCATTCCAACCCTCAATCTGAATTTTCCTTTTTCCTAACTGTCTTTTACTCTTAGTTCTGACCCCTTGTTCTGCTAGTTTTATTTTCTGTCAAGCTGCCTTCTACCCTAAATTAAGTTAAAATTGATGTGTATTTCTGAAAACATACCAGAGGCGGGAGGGAGAGACTTAGACTTAGACCAGAAGGTGTGTAAGATGGGAACTCTAGTAGCTGAGGATAAGGGCTTGGAATGCACCTGAATGGTATTAAAATAAGTCTTCACAACTGGGTATGGTTGTTCTTGACCTGTTCCTTAGACTGAATGATGTTTGCATTGTTTAGTATGAATGTCACAGTATAAATAAAAAGAAATCCTTTGTTCAGCAAGCAGGTTTTCATCCATACCTTGGCTGTACTGTGATGGTTCTGGCAATCGTTCAGCCTCTGATGGCAGGTTTCAGACCACCTCCTCATGCACCAAGGTACTTAGATATTAACACTCATTAAAGTGTCGTCGTGTACTTCTCCAGGAGACTACACAGACTGTTTAAAATTTTTAAATTTATATATAGTTACAAACTTTATACTTTTCAAGATATCATGACATATTTAAGGATCTTTTCCTATCCTTTGAAACGTTTCATGTTGGTTAACTACTTAATATAACATTTATTATTTCTTTATCTTGTAGAAGGCAAGTATTTAACTGGGTTCACTGGAGTACTGGCACAACAGCAAGAATACTAGCTGGTGAGTGACTGTAATTTTTTCTAGGCATATCTAATCTACCTCATTGTTTATAGCCTGGCTGTAACTTGCTTGGGCATCTTGAGATAAGCAAACACTGAGCTTAATGGAGAGTTGACTCCTTCAATCTCATTAATTGCCCAAGTGGCCTTAAAATAAGGGGTTTGTATGTATGTGTTGTATAAACCAGACTGCACCCTGTACAATAGCAAGGGTAAGCAACAGTGAGGCAAATCTGTACTATCTCCTTTCCTTTCCCCAAGTCTCTATCTATCAATATGGACTATTGGGACCCCTTAGGTGCTTTTATTGTCTCCCAGGGACTCTAGTGGTCCACCTTCTTCAGGTTCTGTATCTCTTCACGCCTCATCTTGTAGTTTTCTGGGGAACAATTGGGTTTTGTTTTGGCTTGGGTAGGTTGTTGTGTGGGTTGGTGGTGGCTTTTTTTTTTTTTTTTTTTTTTTTTTTTTTTTTTAATTCTCTAGCAACTATGTAGAGTTTTTTAACCAACTGGGGTCCTCCATTTATTGGGAGGCATTTACCATTGTGACTGTATCACATTAGTGATGTTTTCTAAGCCTCTTTTTCAATTAAATAACTTGGAGACATGTATTTGGAATTTATATTGTAAAATAGCTCCAGACTTTGAAGTTATTTCATAGAAACAATGTATGGAAGGAGCATGGTTATTCTGAACTGCACTGTTGGAGTTACTTGAGTGTGCTTTTCCACATTTAAACCTCCAAATATTTAATTCTTGATAACCATTCACCTATTAAGCCATAAATTTGCCTTCCTTTGTTTTTGTCATAGTCTCAATATTGTTTATCTTTAAATTCTGACTTTGTTTTAATCACAGTGGTGACTATGTTCCTGGGAATGGATCTACCAGCTCTCAACCTCCCAGACCCATGGGACACTTACACAATGATTGGTTTTGTAGCTTGGCATGTCGGTATTGATGTTCTCCTGGAGATACATAGCTACTGTCTCATTCGCAAAGGTACAAACTAAACAATATGGCTAGTGGTTACTGCCTTTCTTGCAAAGTAGGATTTTCCAGATGAAATGCAAAAACCTAATTGAATGAACTAAACCAGTGGTGGGCAAACTTATTAGTCAACTGAGCCAAATATCAACAAAACAGCGATTGAAATTTCTTTTGAGAGCCAAATTTTTTAAACTTAAAATATATAGGAAGGTACATTTGTCATTAACTTAATAAGGGTATTCCTAACCATCTCAACATACCTTTCTCAATTCTCGACACTACATCTTCTTTCACTCCACAACGTTTCCCGTATTTGTGTAAAAGACAAAGAGAAAAAGAAAAAAAAAAAAGGCAGGGAAGAGGCAGGGCAGGGCAGAGAGAAGAGAAGAGAAGGAAAAAAAAAGAGAGGCAGGCAAAGAAGGAAAAAAAAAGAGAAAGGCAGGCAAAGAAGGAAAAAAAAGAGAGAGGCAGGCAAAGAAGGAAAAAAAGAAAGGAAGAGAAAGAGGAAGAAAGAAAAAAGGAAAGCAAAGGAGAGAAAGAAGGAAAGAAAAAGGGAGAAAGAAGGAACGAAGAGAAAGAAAGACAGACAAATAAGGGAAAGAAAACAAGGCAAGGCCGTCGGCGGGGGAGGACCCTACCACGGCCCTGGGAAGCCGCCGGTGGGGGGGGGGGAGGGGAAGCAGACCCCAGCCCCGGAGGCTGATCCCGGTCCCGTGCTGGGAGGCTGGGGCCATGCATCAGCCCGGCCCCGGCCCCAGCCCCGGAGGCTGATCCCGGCCCCGTGCTGGGAGGCCGGGGCCGAGGATTAGCCCGGCCCCGGCCCCGGGCTGGGAAGTCGAGGCAGTCCGCGGGTGGGACCCCGGGAGCCCGCCGCGGCTGCAGCCACCCCGCTGCCCTGGCTGCGTGGGGTAGGCAGGCAGGCCCACGCTCCTGCCCCCGGCGCAGGCCGGGTGTGCTGCGGCAGAGCCGCTGCCCCGGGGGTTGGAGGGAGCGGCAGGGGCTGCTGGGCTGTGCGGTGGTCCCTTACGGCTGCACGGGGGGTGTGACGGGCACCCGCGCAGCTTAGAGGGAACACTGTCGCCCGGCCCCCGAGCTTACCTGGCCGGAAAGCTACAGGGACGTCCGGCGGGCTGGCCAGGAGGCTGCTCCCGCCCTCAGCATGCTCTTTCGGAGCATGCTCAGGGCAGGAGATTTAAAAACTCCCCAGCCCGGCTGGTGGCCGCTGCTCACAGCTGAGCAGCAGCCTGCCTGCAGGGCGGGGTAGGACAGAGCGGAACATGCCTTCCGCTACAGTCCTCTGGGTTCCTGGGTCCCCGGAATAGATCCGGGGCTCAGGCTTTTCTACCAGGGGCCGGCGCCCCTGAAGAGCCAAATTCAAGGGGCTAAAGAGCCGCTTGTGGCTCGCGAGCCGCAGTTTGCCGACCTCTGAACTAAACTATCTAAGGCCTTAAACAAGTCTCTAATATTGTACTTGAAAAGACCTGCTCTTTTAGGTGATTTTGGATATGTGAAATAGACACATGGATGGCCACTTGTATATAAATATGGCAACCACTCTTGAAAACTGGTCTGAATAAGCGAATTATTTTGACAGTTTTGGTTAGCATTTCCTGGCTGTAAGGACTCCTGCCACAGGACTCCTTGTATGTCCCTGTGTCATAAAATCCTAAATCTAGTGCCCGTTGGCAACATGCTAAATAAGATGATTTTCTAAAATGTGCACTCCAGGAATCTTCTGTCTGTCAATAGCTTAATGGTAGCAATTATGATGTGATGGGGAAAGTCAAGCTTAGGATGCGGGTAGACTCAGTTCTTTGAATCTAGGTAAGCAATAGTACCTGTTGTTGCCTTGAGATCCTCCCTTGTAAACCATTGTTGTAATTACTTGTGGCAGCCTATGTACAAACAGACTAGTCAACATCAGAGGTCCTTAAGCACAAACACTGTTTTTGAGCTTAAATGGGTATCTTGTTAGCTGTTAAATATCGGGGGTGATATCCTGGCCCTGTTGAGATCCATGGGAGTTTTTCAGTTAATTTCAATAACTTGGGGTGAAATTCTGGCACTGTCTTCATTTTGGTCAGTATCACCAGGAGTCAAGATTATACACACTAGTATATCGTAGTTATCAAGGAAATCGGATAAGCAATTGTTACAGGAGATGAGAAGCGTGATAGTTGTACAGCTCTCAACCGCTGGGTCAGGACCCATCACTGTGTCACCCCATAGCACTAAGTGTATCTCGGAGAGTCGGGGAGATGTCTAGATTCGGCCTGCGGGAGAGGGGCTGGTGTGTCCTGTAAGGTCACGATAGACTGCCAAGTGTGTCACAACCCGCAAAGGGTAGAGAACCACTGACAGAGTGCAGAGAAGAGGACCAATTTAGCTATCGTGTGGAGAAGTGACAGGAGTTAGGTCCTGCCTGTATCGGGAGCTGATGGGGGAGAAGAGAAACTGTGTGACTTCTCTTGTTAGTCAAGCCAATATCCTAGAATAATGATATCAAATGATACAAAATAATGGGGGTGGAGGAGGGTGAAGGAAAGAGGAGTCAAATTCCAGCTGACTCTGAGAAATCGAGGAGACGGTATAGAAACCCTAACCAAACTGTCCTCTTTCTCAGGGTTGGGTTTTGTTGTGTTAATACAGTGCCCTCTATTTACATTAACCTTTTATCCTTACTTTTACTTACTATGAACACTGAAGTGTAGGCCATGAAATGATGCATGGGATGAGGTTTTTCAGTGGTGTTTCAAATGAGCTGGAGAGATGCCTCCTGATCAACTTTAGTGTGGGACATGCCTTCCATTGAATTATTCAACCATCGGTCACAAAGATGCATGTGTGAAACATTGTCTCACTTTATTAAATATGGGGCTAACCACACATTTGTCTTGGTTTTACAGTTGAAGTGATTGATGATGATAGGATACAAATTCTGCAGTCGCTTACATCAGCAGAGGCAAAGGCAAGTTGAATCTTGTAAAGAAAAATGGGTATTGTGAAATACTTTCCAGCACTGTAATTGTGAAATATGTAATTTTTTTTTCCTTACAGGGTCATACATTTAAACAGACTGTGTTAACCATTTACATCTGTGGAAATACAGCATTCCTTATTACCTTCCTGGCAGCAATCAATCAGCTATGAAAACTATGGATTTCAGGCTCGGACATAAACGTGGGGCACTTGCAGTGAAATCAAGAGTGAGGCCACCACTTAAAGAACACATACACGTACAACTGTTGCCTCAAAAACTTTCCAAAGTTACACTTGAAGAGTGTGCACATGCACAGACATCATCTGCCTGCACTCTGATGATTATCAACGGAGAGAATGAATGTTCAGATTCTAGGGACTGATCCTGCGGTCCTGCCCAAACTATCCTTGATATTTTTTTATGGGAGTCTTTTTTTTTGTAGAGTAAGGACTGCAGTAATTTTTTAACTGAGTAATTCAACTTGTTTTTGAACCTTGTAGGCTGGGAGGGCATGATTAAAACTATTGGTTGGAATGGGTGGAAGTGTTTTGTGGTTTTGTCTATTCAGTATACCAATAATGTAGGTTAAGAGAATTATGACAAGTTCCAAATCTGCTTGTCATATACTTCAGTTTACCACGTTGCTGTCTAATGTGCTGTCTAAGGCTCTTGTTTGCAGTATGTAGGGTTGAAATTGTGTCCTCCAAAAATCTGTTCACAGAATAATTGTCACAAACACAGGCTGACACATAAGCCACATTTCTTTGCACTTAAAGGCAAAAACTACACGTTCTGCTCTAAGAGAAGTTCCATATAACATTCCAAACAGTCCTGTAACTTTTGTCTTCATTTGCATAAATCACAAAATATTTTTTAAAAATCCTTAGAACAAAAAGAAAAGGCAGACTTCCCCCCCTCCCAAACTCATGTAATGTGAGCCATGTATGTTTTAGGTTGCAACTAGATGCTTCATCTGTACATGAGAAACTTTTAAGGAAATTGTGTTGCAATGTATCTATGTAGTCATAGTATCTTCTGGCCACTTGTGGCTTGAAACACCATGTCTTAACCAGTGAGTGGCATTAGAAATCTGCTTGTCAAGCAGAAGTCAAAATAGCTCTGATTTGTGGTTAAACATGGCACTATTAGTAAAATAGAAATGAAATGTTCCACTGACCTATTGGTTAACCTGAGAATCTGCTTTCCCCATGCGTGTTTTTTTTTTTAAATGAATTTGCATGTCCTTCCAACAGGAGACTGAGATTTTTTGCTTCCTGTTCATGGGAAAGACTAATGATATCTTCTGTATGGGATTACCCCCACCTCCCGAAGCAGTAAGGAATTCCTGTAAGCAATATTGACTAGAGAAAAGAAGTGGGGATTTTAAAAATTGTTCTTTTTTTGTGTGGGTTTGTCTAGGGATGGCAGTAGTTCTAACTATATGGTCCAAGAATTATATAAGCAATGTTTTACTAGTATCCTGCTGCAATGCTACCCCCCTAGAACTCTGAAAAGCTTGCTTTCCTGCTTTATTCAAGTTCCCAATGTTTAAAAATGCAAAGATCTAAGTATGTTTTGTAATAGAATATTCTACCAACCGCAGCTACTTGAGGAGTGAGATTGAGGCTGAAGAAAGATACATGAAACCCAGACGTATTCCCCCACCACCCATGCTCTTAGCAATTATGCTATAGCTGTGGAGTTTGTCACGGCTGAAGATTAAGTAAAGTGGTAGCTATCTTTTGTCTACTGAGTAACCTATCTGTACTGCCTCCATCCTCCTTCTGGTACCCACAGTTGGTTACTGGAGCAGTTTAGTGGAAGGCTGTGGGTCAGGTTGATGGTTCAAGCTTCTTTTTGACTCCTTTAGTAGCTAGTTTAGCCACATGAACGTGTTTTTCAGTCCCAAGCTGTTGATTGGTAACCCCACCCCATGATGCAATGGTAGCCTTCCAGTGCGCCTAGGAATGGGAAGGAAGAACCATCAGCAGCAGAAAGGGTGAGGGTGGGAAAGCAAGAAGAATGGATACTTACAAAAACCCCTAGGTGTTGATACAGAAGGAAAGCTTTAGCAGGAACTACACCAAGATCTGGAGTGAAGGAATGTGCGTGTGGGAATTGATTGCAGTGGAATGCAGAGGTCTCAATCTCAGGAGCTTGGGAACGCTCTTCTGTCCTTATGCTCCTCTCTGTCATCTGACCAGATCTAACATCATTGGGATTCTACATACACATATAGTTCTCTACAGAAGAAAAGCTGTCAAACCAGATGTTTCATTGGGTATTTATTCTTGTTAATGATCAGTGTCAACGTTTTGGTGGTTTTTTTTCTGGATTTTTTTGTTGCATGGTTTTTACACTGATAGTTGTATATAGTGTGTACTCTGATACCTCAAACCTTGTCCTTTCTGGCATGTAAATGTGAACACCTTCTTGACTTTAAAAAAAACAAACCAAAAAAAAACCGCAAACCCATGTATATAAGTACTCTAATTTCATAGTTTGTTGCCTATCTTTTAAATGGGGTAAAGACACTTCAAAATAAAAACAAGAGTAGCTTTATTTAGAAAATTCCCCTTTCATTTGATGTTGCTTTTCTCTAACATCACGTTTGTACAATTATGAAGTTATTTTCTTAATTAAAAATATTGTGTAAAGATTGTTTTCTACAAAAGAGAACCTATTCAACTTTAAAAACTTAAATGTCTGTTGTGTGGTTTTTTAATATCTGTTGCACAATTGGCTTCCAGGGTCTACTGCTCATGTTACCTCCCAGATGAAATTAGTAAGACTAACCTCCTTATTCACTCTTTTTGGGGGGAGGGGAGAAATCACTGGATCATTCTGCTAATATTATCACTTATTTAAAATCTCTGCACCATGGGCCTGACCAACACCTCTTGAAGATGATAGAAATGTCAATAACAGGTATGAACGAGGTTCAGCACAACTAGGAGTACAAAACACTGCTCCAGTGAGTTTTTCTGGCATTTGCTTCCCTCTCTGCTTTCATAAGTCTGTTTTTTAAAGACTGGTGGACCATCCCATCATGGCAGAACAGACACTGGCAGGTTATTTCCAATGCACTGATTCCTATTTACTATTCCTTTCCAGTCATTTGGTAATCTAGGTTTAAATAAAGGTGGGTGAACTATTGTTGGGTTGTATCTTTCTAAGGCTCTGTCTTGCTATTAACAGGATTAAGAACTAATTTTCTGGGACTGATGGTAGCACAATCAAACCTCTCAGCTGAAGTTGAGGGGAGTTTTGCCTGTGTAGGGGAGCATAGAATTAGGCAAACTGATTTTTTTTCTTTAACCATGCCATACATTTCAAGTTTAATATACTGTATTATTTTACTATCATCATCAAATCCTGCTTCCCTTAATCCTGTGTAAAACCCTACTGATTTCAGTGGGGTTACTCCACTGAGAAAGTTAGCAGGACCCCTTCTTTCCAACACTTACATGAGACAAGATGGAATTAATCACACAAATAGTTTAGTTTCTGGCAATGTGTTTCTCCTTTTTGGAGTTGGTCTTGTTTTAAGCAGGGGGATTGGACAAGATGATTTCCTGAGGCCCCGTCCAACCTTAATTGTCTCTGATTTTATGATATGATTTTATGGCCATATTCAAGCTCCACTTTTTTTTTTTTTTTTTTTTTTTTTTTATTGATGTTAACAAACTGCCCCATGAGTTAGTTTCTAGATCATAGCCTTGGTCATAAGTCATTTCTTCCACAGCCTTCTGTTATGCTGAAACACTGTCACCACCAATATTTCCAAAAAGGAAACTAAGGATGCTGAGGTACAGAGTAAACCCTCCCACTCCAAGGTGAATTCTGTTTCCAATAAAGTTAACAGGGCCACATTTTGCTCCTGGGGCAAATAAACAGAATGTACAACTCCTATTGCTGAAAGTGTTTTTTCAGCCTGATCGACTTTAGAGGAAAAATGACCTGGTGAAAATACACACAAATAAGCTATAAAGGTGCTGGAGCCTGTCAATTCTCTTTACTATGAAAACTGTTTAAAGCTATGTTTTTAATTTAAATTTGGATGTAGTGGTAGCTTGTGCACGTTAAAGAAAAGATTTCTTCCTCCCAATCCACTATTGCTACCTCCATGGTTCTTGTCCAAAACTACCAAGTGGTAAATATACTGTATTTAGAATTATTGCTTCATATATCACCTTACACAGGATATAATTTGAAACTGGGGAAAGTTTTCTCCTCTTTCCTGCTCACTGCAGCTTTTGTGACACTATGTGGCGCTCTTGTTCAAATAACATGAAGTCATGTTTGGTTTGGGGTTTTTCTGTTTGTGGGAGTTATTTTTGTTTTTTTTTTGTTATTCCCCTCCCCCATTTTTAGAACGTGTCTGTAAAATGTGGGGGCAGAGGCTAAGTATGGGAGGTATGAACAAGAGTCAATAAAAAGAAATTGGCCTAAAAGAGAAAATTACAACTAGTCTCAACATACTAAATAATGGGGCAAATAAACAGAATGCATTTCATATAGATACATGTAGTATTTACTTAAGAGGTTAAACTGCCTGATAGCTTTACAGATTTTATATTTTCACTCAAATTACTTATACTGGAACTTAACCCTAGAGTCTTTAATGGTGAAAAGTGTGAGGATGTGGAGACTTTTGTGCATGATCCTGTGTGGTTCTCCTCCCTCCCTCATTCCCCCGCCCACTGCATAGAAAATCCGTGGTCTTTTTACTGTTTCTTTTTCTCCCCCCTGTACACTTCAGTGTAGCGATGCGCTGAGCTCTTGTGTTGCTGAGGGGAGGGGAGATAACTCATTTGTTGAACTTCGCTACCACTGGAAAACTAATGCTGCTAGTGATTGTTCTGCTGATGATAATCGGGCCTCGGGTGTTGCGGGTGAGACGGGCAATGTATTTCCACCAGCTGTAACAGCATTTGTAGAATTCTCACAGACACCACTGTGAGTATGACATTGTACCATGGATTTTCCGTGAAGTCAAGCACTGTTTATGTTCTGTTGACTAATTTTGGATTATTTGTCTGAAATCTATTGAAATTGGGCATTAATACTGCAGCATTTTCCTTCCTTTGTGAAAAATATTTTGAAATGACTTAATAGGCCAAGTCATATGTCATCAGATGGATTCTGGCCTCCTAAGTGTTGCTTAATATACATGAGCAATGTTACTTCAGAGAGCTCCATCTTCCTTCTCTTGTTGCAATGAGCCTATTTCTTTTCTCTTACAGGGAAGGAGTGGATCTGTTGGCCCCAGTACCTTAACTATAGATATTGGGCCCTTGCTGAGTGTGTGGTGCTTGCCCATAACGAGCTCTGTCAAGGCTCTGGTTGTCTGTTTGCAGTTAGAGGCTACATCTGCTGCTGGTCCTTACTTCTCCACCCTTATCCCTTGAGAGAGGGGGTGCATGAGAGCTAAAGAAGTGCCTGCAGTCATCACAGTCATGGAATATTTCTTTAATTGCCTCAGTCTGTTGAGGATTCATGCGGCTGCTGAGCCAGGGGTATATTCAGCAGCCACACTAGTATCTGAACTGGTGCCGTATGGATGGAGTTGTGCCCTTTTTAATGAGCAAATTTATCCCAACTGTAACGCCAAGTGAGTTGAACATCCACCAGATTTAAAGCGAGGCCAATCCCCTCTCTAGGCCTATGACTTCAACTTCCTTAGCCCAGAACTTTTGCGATGGTGAATGTGAGGTGAAAATGGGGACTTGAAGTCCCCTGGTAGAGGAGAAAGGAAGGTACTCCATCTTCTCACACTAGAAACACCTAAAAGAAAGAAGATGGCGCTAGAAGGAGCATGGGGGAGGAGAGGGTCCGATTGGAATGAGAAAACAGAAAAGGGAAAAGCAAAAGAATAGAATGTAAATAAGAACTAGAGCTGGAAGGAGAGAGAAAACACTGAAAGGGGGGAAAGAACTGCTGCACAACAGCTTAAAACTTTTATTTCTGGTTTATTTGCTCATTTTCCTGTATTTAGCCAAGTCCTAAAATTTGAGACTTTGCAGCCCCGCATTGTAAGCGCTCATGTGTATCTTGCAGATGGTGGTGTGCCAGGTCTGATGAGAGAGCAGTGGAAGAGGGGAAGCTAAGTAACAAGAGCGGTGCTTGCCAGGCAAAACAGGGCACTTTATCAGTTACAGCCATCTAAGTCTAGGACCAGACTCGGCACTAGCTACTGCCTAACACTGACCATATGCAAGAATGCAGATGTGAATGCCCCATGACAGGCAGCCAGCTTGGTGACCGAGAGTTACTACCTAATGAGAGAGGAGGATCTGGATTTGCTTTTGCAGCCCTGCTTTGGAGGACTGCTGACTTGACAGAGCCTCCTGATAGGAGGATACAGCCTCAACTGTGATTATTGATTGAAACATTTTTGAGCAAGGTCCTCCAGCTGATGTCAGTTGCCATCACTTCATCAGAGACAATAGAGCTACATCACTTTATGCTATGGGAGTATCGGTGTATATCTACATTCCATCATACTTCTATTTTAAATAGCCCGGGGTTTTTTTAATATAGTGACTTCATAAACTTTCACCAGAAAAAAACATTGCGGCAATTAGGCTGTTTCACTTTCAGGTGTGTATGTGTCTTTGGGAAATTGAATACTCGAATTGCTTATTGGTGCTCTATTCAGAGCTCCTATTCTTTATTCTGTGTATGTGCTGGTGCATGCACGCGTGAAGGTATATATCGGTATGCTCATATAGGACCAAAGTTGACAGTTCTTATCTGGGCAAATTTCCTATTGACTTCAATACTAGTTTTTATGTAGGTAAGTCTTGATTTGATTTGATTTGCACTGTTTATATGTTGATTGTACAATCAGATCCAAGCAGTAACCCTTTATGTCTGGGGGAATCCTAGTGAAGCCATTAGATCTCTGCAGAGGGACAGGGCTGCATGTGTATAAATATGTAATATTTAAATTTTAGAATAAGCAAAAAGCATTAACATCCAGAAAAGAGGGGTAAAGGATGTCTTAATTTTATTCTGTATTGAATAACAAAACCTAAGTGTTAGTTCCATGTCATTCCAGCAGTTACATCACCTTTTTCCCCAACTTTGCCATTCTCATCCTCAGAGCTGTGGATAAAAAAAGAAAACAGAAAATCTCAGCGACTAGAATGACTAGATTTTTTTTTTTAATTCTAAATCTCCTTGTGTTGAATAAGGAAGAATGCACTTACCCCCAAAGATTATAGATCCAACAGCCTAAGCATTATTTTAGTATTATAGAGAGAAATCAGTAGAAAGGATTAGTTTTGGTAATTTCACAGTATGCACAATGTACAGACAATGAATCCATTAACACTTTTAGGAAATAGCTGGGCTAAACTTCAAACCTTATTAATTCTAAATTTTTTTTTTTGCTTTAATGTTAATGCACAGCAAACAGATGGTATGATTCTTGACTGGGTGGGTGACAAGTTTAAAAGAAAACATGAGTAATTAAACTAAACTTTGTTTAAACCACTAAATGAATGCAATAAACACTTGGAAGTGGCTGTTTCTTTTGAATTAACATACATAGAAAATTTGATTCTGTTCCCACAGGAGTAGGGCTGAGACAGTAGTGTCACAATCTTATCCCTAACTTCAGTTTGTCATGGCAATGTAGTTTCTGTATAAGTACTGACAGCCTGTATTATAATGTGTGATGGGAGGTACAGTAGCTCATTTCAAAGTTGCAGTAGAAATGCAGGTGATTAAATATTAAGGTTGTTTCTAAAACAATGATACAATAGACAGGCATTTCCTTTAAATAAGTGTCTGAAAAAGCTACAGTGGGTGTTTAACTGTCATCTCTACCAGCATGTCCTATTTGTCTGAGCATCACTCAGGCTCAGAGGTCTTACCCCTCCCCACCCCCCATTGCATAGCTCCATCTACCGAATGAGAATTAGGGTCAAGAATTCACTCATCTATTTATCTGATGAATGAGGATCAGCAAGTGTTCTTTGGAAACCCTGAAGTGTACACTTTAAAATTGAAAGTTATTGGTAATCATATTCTCTACAAATATGGGGAAAAGAAGCTTGGCAGACTACAGTTGTGAACAGCCTGGGGGAAGCCAAGGTCCAAAGGTTCTGTAGCTGCCACTTTCAGATCTAGGAAATTTGGATGATGAGTCAATGCTATCGTGGTTTGGGAATATGATCAGTTAAGCACTTGATTTAATCAACCATCTTGATGTGTGATGCCTTTTGCCACACAGAAATAGTGTGGAATGTTTTCTCTTCTGTAATGAGGTTTTTCTGTGTATTGTTTTCCTTTACATGAACGTCATTGCACTTCAGTTGTGTATTCCAACATTTCACAACCGAACAACCGGAGTCCTGTGGCACTTTTAAAGATTAACACATTTATTTATGCTTTGACAATAAATTAAATGTTTAGTCTTTAAAAATGCTACAGGACTCTGTTTTGCTGAACTAGACTAACGTGGCTACCCCTTTGGAACTTCACAAGAAAGTAATCCATGTGGAAAACATTAGCATGGAGGTGTGCAGGAAACTCATGGTTCCTCACATACATAGGCAGTGAACATGTCTCATGTGCCTCCAAACTGTCCCTGACTAGCATTAAGCTCTACAGCAATTTACTCCAGAGATTCTTTCCAAAGTCATTTTGCCATAAACATCTGCTCTCTAGTCTCACTCACCATCCTCCTCCATTTTTAGCACCCCTCCCCCGATACATCTTCTTTGTGGGCATATGCTGCCATTGGCTCCCCAACCCCCTTGTTTATTTTCCTCTCTGTGCTATGCTATAGCAACAGACGCAGAATTACTGGTCTAAAATACAAAACAAGATCTTAAAATGGTAAAACAATTAATGGTCATGTGCCAGAATTATCGCTGGTGTAACTCTGTGGATTTCAATGGTGTTATCAGGGTGAATTTTTGCAGCGGGGTTTGAGAGAATTGCTGATTTGTAAACAGTTCTTTCTTTAAGTAGTTGCCCTTTGTAACATTGTTACTTCAGATACAAGAGGTTTTCCTGGTTTTGTTTCATTTTTAGAACTAGCAGTATGCCTACAAGGCTATTGGGAAAACTTAGTCATTTCCTGGTTTTTTCCACTATCTAATAGGGTAAGGGGTTGTGTCAAAAAGAGAAGGGAAGGAGAGGGATGTGGGCCTTCTCCAAGTTCCATTGGGACCTTTAAAATATACTGTTAGGGACAGTACTGCACATAGTGGGTGAAATTCTGGCCCCACTGAAGTCAATGGCAAAACTCTTACTGATATCCATTGGGCAAGGATTTCACCCAGTGACTAGTTTTTCCTCTCTCTTCTGCAACTTTCAAAGCAGTGGAATTATGCAAAGTCAAAACTGGTTTAAAAGAAAGTGGAGCAGGTTCTCTGCTTTTACTATATTTAAAGCTTGCCTCGATTTCCGCTGAAGTCATCATTAGTTTACTGTTAAATTCAAAGGAGGCAGGACCAACCCATTCAGCTATTTCTGCCTGCCAAAAGAAATTTAGCTTCTGAAAGTGAAAAAAACATTGACTTCAAACTTTCAGGCTGCATGATACATGAATGCACCATGACAACACTGCTCTGAGAGGTAAATAAAGTGAATGCACCCTTTCACAGCAGCTATACAGACACTTCTCCAAAAACACTAATGCTCAGACAGTAGTACTTGAGATTCCTAGCCTGATACGATAAAGTGCCCATGTCCTTTGGATATACATATAAATGGCCAGTCCTGTCATAACATCCTAAATATTGCTAGATCATTGCTGGACCATAGCATCCAATCTTGCGTGTCTTCTGCAATCAAAACTACCAGCAAAATATTGAGAATTTTGGGGAGTCGGAGGGTGCAGGTTCAATGCCCTATTGAATAGAGTTGAGCTATACTATGTCTTTTTCTTTTAAATGTAATAGAACCATTACTAGCTGATTAAAAACATGCTCCTCTTATTCTTTAAATAAGTAAATTACAGTAAAACACATTAGCTTACTGTTTTGATAGACAGTTATTGCTATTGGAGGATGTTTCTTTTAAACAATGCTTTTTATACAACTTTAAAGCAAGAAAGTATATGTTAACAGTAGAAAAAGAAAGATATTTTAATAAATACAGATAGACAGACAATACAGACAGACAGGTTAACATACAGATCGAAAAACAGCATTTTGTCCATTTAAAAATTATAAAAATAAATCAGGCTAGCAAAAATCATTAAAATTTGCGTAAACATAGTCAAGGTATGGTAGGCAAAATTGATCCAAGGAGAATATAAAGCTGTTTGTTAAACAGACTTTCTAATTTAAGGCATAAATTAGATTATACAGGAAGTAAGTAGAACACAGGCACAAATGCCTCAATAAGGAGATAAATATTGTAAGAAATAATGTTATTAGTCACCCAGAAGCAAAGTGGATCTATTCTTATTCAAAAGGAGAAGTTTAATTTGGCATTTCCAGAAGAACCAAGAGTGTCAAGTTTATTTTGTTAATCTTTGAAGATTATGAAAATAGTTTTTTGGAAATAAATTTTCAAAATTATCATTTCTAAATATGGTAACTGTTGCACTGCTGAAGGTGGGGGGGGGGGGAGTGGAGAAGAGCATTCCACAGTGCTAAAAATGCAGATTAGCATACATTAACCAATAAAGAGTAAAGAAATTGACCTATAATTGTCCATAAAACAGTAGAGTAGAAAAGGGAAAAAGGATTCATAGGAAAAAAGAGTAATAGAATCAGTTTGTTACATGAGTGAACAGCAGTGACATGACTTTCCTTTTTTATTACCTGTTAATGAGGGATTCTCTGTACCATCTCCAGATATTGGGCCATCCAGATGAGTATGGTACACAGGAGAGCTTAAACTTTCCTCTTGTTCTTCCAGTGATATGGAATTTTTGTGGGCTGACTTATTCATGTTTCCACCGAGGTGGTTCTGTGTGATCCTTTGTGGAACTTCTGCTATTTGTTTGGTGGGTGGCTGATAAACTTGACTGTAATGGCCTACAGGATGATAAGATGCTCTTTCAGATTTGCTATCATCTTCATCGTCGTCATCATCAATGACAACCAGTTCTGCATGTATAATTCCATCATATCTGGACAAATTTTTGTTTGCTGCTTCTGCTTCATCATCTACATGCTGATAACCCATGAAAACCATTGTAACAGGTTCTGTATCATCCACATAACATGGTACAGCTTGAACAATGCTGTACCTAACATCATCAGCATCCTGAGTTCCAGGAGATCTTTCACTGCTGTGCTCTGAGTTCATAAACATTGCCTCACAGTGGGCCTCTTTTGTCTTCTGATAGGGTTTGAAATCCCCTTGCAGGACTCCTCTTTCATCAGTATGTATCATCTTGTTTTTTGGATTAATGTGTTGCTTTCCCTCTGTTTGCTGAGACCCTGGAGAGGGAGACTTTGGCAGTGTTACCTTGGGAAGACCGTTTTCTTTACCGTATTGCCTGTTGCCTTTGTTATAGAACGATTCATTTTGATGAATGCCAAGTTCATTAGTCTCTTTTTTAACAGTGTCTTCTAGCTTTGGTCCAGGAATTAATTTGTCTTTCTGAGGAGTTGTTGGCCTGTAAAACTGGTTTGCGTACACAGGCTCATGGTACTCTGTAGGAGATTTAGCATTTTTTTCAGTCGCTTTTCTTAAAAGATCCTCCACTTCAACAGGTGCAAGCTCATCTATGCCATTGGGTGTTACACCGCCATTGGACCACATTGCATAGACTGACTTTCTACCATCATCATAGACTTTTACTCCTGTACTTTTAAACTCATCAGATGGGAGTGGTATGGTAGACAAAACTGTGCTTTCTCCAGTCTTCATGTCTTTCTCAACTTTAATTTCCATGGCAAATAATGCTGGCAAGAGAAACAAGAATTTAAAATAGATAACATAGTAGCTGCAACAAATATCCTTATGAAATAAGGTTTGGATAAACTATCAAATCTTAGTTCAGTTTTTAGTAGAGACTAGCCTGTGCCACAGAACTTGGATCCTGAGTCTAAGGCTCCAAAGAATGAAGCATGCACTCAGATCCAGGCTTTTGGTTTGGAATACCATAGTGAAAAATGGTCAACCATGCAATCTGAGTCCAGATCTGGGTTCTGAGATTGAATCCCCACTGCACCCCCTCCTGCCTTCCTCAAAGTTTGAAGATACTCAGAAACAGTATTTTAGTTGGGACCCATCTCTGATAGGACATCAGCTATTTCAAGCCCCATTATGCAAAACCAAATGAGAAAGCCAGGCTTAGATTTGGTCTCTTACGGCCAACTCCTGCAAGGTGCTGAGTAGTGGGAGCCAATGGGCATTGAGGGAGTGCAAAACTAAGGTAGTGTCTTGATCTTAAAGATAGTGAGGATGAGGAACAGTGTGGAGGTCAAGGAGCGATTAGGTCTAGGTCACACAACAGGCATAATTGCTCACAGAAAATGTATTATGTGTACTACTGGGGGCAGAACCAGATAGGTGTTACATCAAGTACTGGAAAAAAGTGTTCAAAGAAGAAAAGTGCTAAAAAACATTGGGTTTCATTCTCAATGGTACACTAGTTTTATAGCAGTGTCACACAATTGATTATAATGCAGTTACTGTAAGTAAATTTGTAAGTAAAAAGGGAATTATGCCTATTATCTATAGAGTTTCTTTCCTTTCCCTAAATAAATTAGCTTGAATTTTAAGAAGTTTATGCAATGTTACAAATCTGCACTCTTTCTAGAGTTACTACCAATCTGTACCTCTTCTGTTTTCTTCATCATGCTCAGATCCTGCATGTCCTGCCCTTTTCAGCGCAGAAGGTCTGAAGGATTTTGGAAGGTCAGGTATATTGGTATATATGTAATCCACTGGCTCTGTTAAAAAATAAATAAGAAATCCACAATACATTTCATTGGCTTCATGCAACAAACATTCTAATTTTTTTTTTTTTTTTTTTTTTTTGCATAAAATACTTTGGTTGAACATACCTTCTTGAATTTCTGCTTTTCCTGCCTTCACAGACTAAGAAGAAACAGCAACAAAAAAAGGGATGTGATTACTGCAGTTTTAAGATTAACTCAGAACACAAACTTTTCTACTATACAATTGTTTTAACTTTTTGTGTAGATCAGTTTAAATCTGAAGGTACCTGGAAATGGAAACCACCACTCAACAGGACAGTTGCAGCTTGGTCCCCCATTGCACTCTGTCAGCATGCCTAACCTATCCCCTTAGAGTCTGGCTCCTGATTGCCTCTCTCATGGCCTCATCCGGCATTGGAGAACAACCCTTAGATATGCACATTTGGAGTGCAGAGGACAGAGTGTTCTTATTGGAGAGCCCTCATTTTGGGAATTACTTCCCCCTCCTCCAGTACCACTTTTGACAAGCATAGGACAATTGTGGCTATGAGAAGTCTCATTGATGTCAGTGAGTCTATTTACATGAGCTAGAATTGTGCAATCTGGTCCTAAGTGTGACTGTCATGACACATTTCTGGAGTCCTGCTTAGTTAGGGTTTTCTTGAAGTTACGGGGTAAGTGTTCTTTTTTCTTTCAAGTGGGAGATAAGAGGGTTTTAAAAAATTCTGTTAATGTTTTATCAGTGTATGACTAATAATTGATACCATAAGATTTTTTTTTTATTGTAAGAGCACATGGGATCTATGACAGATGCACAATATAGTGTAGCTATGGCTGTGTCAATCCCAAGATACCAGAGACACAAAGTGGGTGAGGTAATATCTTGTATATCGTAATAGTTGCTTGGAGTGACTACCTCAAGTATTTAGGTAGCATAGTGTCTGTGCTCATTACTAATTCCTTGCCCTCTATGCTGTGACTGCCTGCGAAACTGCCAATTGCAGTGTGAGTTTTTGAGATGTGTGGTAGATATTTTTCCACTGAATAATCAATGGGTTGAAACACCCAACATTGCATTGTACCGTAATCTTTTAGTCACTCTTCTGTGTTAGACTTGAACTAGTGACCTTAAAGGTGAAATAATGATACAGACTATCAGTCCCACGATCCGTTAAATTCTTCCTTAATTCATTATAACATTTCAATAAAAAATCTTGTTTCTGAAGTGTTTTAACACTAACCTTTAAGATATCTTCTGCTGTTTTCTCAACCGATTTAAGCTTCTTTAAAATTGCCTTTTCATTAATTGAGATTTTCATCTCTTCTCTTTCCAGAGCTTCAATTTCCTTCTCAAGTCTGCAAGCATAATATATTTTGTATAATATTTAAAGAACAGGATTAAAAATGCAATTATGTTTACAGTATACTTCATAGAGAGACCAATGGGCATAATTCCTCTCACACTTAGGCCAGTTTTACACTGGTGTAACTTTGCTGACTTCTGTGGATTTGCTCTTGATTTAGGATGGTGTGAAATCAGAATATGCCTATTGTTTTACCATACAATGTGTTTGTCACAGATATCTTCAGAGGCTACTTTGAAAAATAAGCGGATTAAGGCACCCTGGTAAAGTTTCCTTATTTACTTTTTTAGAAGGGAAGGGGAGGAAAGGAGGCCTCTAAAGGATTTCTTCACCTTCAGCGAAACTCTCAAACATTATCACAATTAAAATGGTGTTCTTCCCATAACAACGATGACGTAGGATGTCAGGACTGTTGTTCGCTGACAGTGGGGTGAATATGTGTATTTGCTCACTCCTTTCATTCTGGACCGCTGTTCTTCCATGTTTTAGAACAAGCTGAGCAATTGGGTTGGTGATAGGAAAGCTATGAGCAGTAATTTATAAATTATTATTAAAGGGCCAGATTTTGACACTTTCCATGGGTTTATTAGTCCTTTATTATATAAATAGATGCAAGGAGTTCAGCTGGACTTTTTGTGGAGTAAGGTGTTACTCTTTGTGAACAAGGGTGGCAGAAGTGAATTCAAAAGAATGGAGGAAAGGTCAGAGAGCTAAACTGCTACCCTTGGTGATAGAATTGCATTCCTTCTGTGTAGCTGGCACACAGTGGAATTTGGATTATGAGCACTTGAGTGGCGTTTTAAAATCCACCTACAACTACTGAGTTCACTTTAATGGTTTACTTTAGTTCTAATAATCAGTGTCTAAAGTCATACCTTTCTTTCTTTAGTGTGATTATTTCAAATCTAGAAAACAATTGTTACTTCAAATCATACTGGCGATGATGATAAAAATAGTATTTTAAATTATACTAGAAGAAATGCTTCCAATCAGTGTTAATTGTGTATCAGGCAAAAACAATGCCACGCACATACAAAGGCTTCTATATAATCTGGGATTAAAGCTTTCCTTTTCATTTTTTTGGGACTAAGTACAACTGATTTACAGATACTCAGTGGATTCATATTTTAACACTTGCACCTCCGAGGGGCTTATGAATGTATGTGCCCAAATCCACATGTAGAGAAAGACTGCGATTCCATCTGTCTCACTTTACTATCTGTAAACAGGCTGTTATAATATCTGACTCCCATGCATGTTACTGCATGAGTCTTGATTAATTTTGAAAGGAGGAGTGATGAATAAATGCAATATTGTGATGATGGGATTTTAGATGTGGCATAGCTTAGTATAAGTAGAGAACTGTGTGCATACAATCCACAGCTTTAAAACATTGACCAAGTTTAAGCAGATGGAGTCAGGGGGCCATGTCCCAGCTATCGATGGTCTCTCACTCCTCCTTCCTGTCATATTCCCTTTACTATTCTAACTCAGTTATACTTTATGTCCTGCTCTGTGGAAAAAATTGCTGGATCCACATCTCTAGAAGTATCTCTTTTCAGAAGAACAGTAATATGACCAGAAATGCTGATTCAATGCACCAAGGACAGGCGACCCAGAAAGCTCAACAACATTTACTGTGCTTGCTGATACAGGGCCTCAGATGTACAAACTAAGAGCCTCACAAATGCAGTGTCAGTTTGCAAGAGAAGCTTGTTAGCTTTGATAAAGCAGGTTAGATGTCAGTGGGCTATGAATAGCCTCCCCTTTCTGAACTTTCCTGAGGTGTTCTGCAACAAGAAGGTAATTTCAAAGTACACATTTACTAAAGGAAAGTCTTCTGAGGGTAACCAAAAACCTCTATAAACAGATTAGATACAATGAAAGCATAAACTCAAATTGTTTTGCAAAGAGTACAGATGTTCCACAAATATCTAATATACTATATTTGAGTATTAATAAGACATTGGCATCTCCCTCCTTTTTTTGTTGTTGTTGTACAATACTGTATGTTATAGCAAAACTTTTTACTATCAAAAATGCTGTTTCAGGAATAGATTAAGGCAGGCTCTTTGAAACTGGGGCTGCAAATCAGAAGATGCCCAATTAAAGCAATGCCTGGTTCAGTAAACAGTACAGCATACAGCTAGTTGCTGCTGCCTACCTGCCTGTGGGGATAGGCTGCTCTGCCTCACCTGGAAGAAAGATCAAGGACCCAGGAGTAGAAGATAAACAAGAGTTTCTAAGAGGAAAAGCCAATTCAGGGAGGGCTAACTTGTTTTGGCCAATCCTAACATTTTAGCAGCTCTGGGATCTACCTTGGCATAACTTCTCTTCATAAATAACAGCATGTTTCTGTTTAGTTGAAGCCCTGTTAGCACAGCCTCCACATTACCTAAACACCATCCTTGTCTTGCCCGATGAGATATGTGCTGCAGACAAATGAGAGGATATCTCTCAGGAATCCTATGCTGGAGTACAAGGAAGGGATTCAGATAATAGATCAAAGACCATGGGCCAGCACTAGGAGGAGGAAGAAAACTAGACTGTGGCAGCAGGGAAGGCCGCCCTGCTGCTGAATGGTTCCTGAGGTAGAAGGAATGAGGAAGTGGGGCCATGACAGCAGAGCTGCAGACGGCTCCCTGGTTGCTGCTTGGCTGGGGACACCCAATCCCTAAAAGTGTAAGGTGCAGGAGAGGCTTCAATTCCAGGGGCAGAGCAGAAACCCCGGGGCAGGTCTATAAGAAAAGGGTAGAAGATGAGCCCTGAGTGCAGGGAAGATCATGCTGTTGCTGTTCGGCACCTGCTCTCACAATTTTCCAAATTCCCAATTATCTGAATAAACTCCACATTCTCTGTGCTATGTGAATAATTGGGTGTACACTGGATATTCCCAACTGGCTGGGTTGTTTTTGGAAACAGGATGTTTGTGATTTTTTTTTTTAAAGATAAGTTGTTTAGGAACTAATTCCACCAAGAATGAACACTGTCTGCAACCCAACTGTCAAGTTAAGTGACAAAACATGTCTACCTGATTCTGCAGCCTGAGCTGAGACTGTTTGGCTTTATGCCCTGTGACCTCTAGCATGTAAAGGGCATATTGTGGGATAGATACTGTGAGGGCTATTATTGTTCGTAAGCGAGTGTTGAACTACTTGCCTGCAGGTTAATTGTTCAGTATTGATACAAAGAACGGAACTCTCTCATTTATCTAAAAACACAGAAATCCTGCTTGTGTCCTAGGTGATTAACAGACACAACTTAACCCTTGATGGGACCTAGTGAGCACCTCAAAAAAGAAATGCATCAAACTGGAGGTAAGAGGGAAAGATCCACGCACTCTCTATGAACCTGCCTGCAAATGCAAAGAACTGGAGTCTTTGCAGAAACAAACTGGTAACTGAAGAAATACTACATCATTCCTTAAAGGCACTTAATTTTTTTCTTAAAAAAGAATGAGAGAGAATCACAGAATAACTTTTCTCTTGATAGCATATGTGCCACCCACTCTCTGCACAGTTTAACATTCAGACGAACAGTAAAATTCTTTTTCTGGAATTTTCAATGATATATTGTTACTCAGGGGAAAGTGTACACATGGGTAGCAAATCAGTCGTCTTGTTCAGGGATGTTGGATAGGCTGGTATAGCATAGCGATAGGAAGATTAAACTAGGACTTGTGAGAACTACGTTCAACTTCCTGTCACACGTTGATTTCCTATGTGATCATGGGCAAGCTACTTAGAGCCATTGATTTCAATGGGAGTTAGGTACCTAAAGCCTTCTGTAGTTCTGGGCGTTAATCTACCTCACATGCTCCAGTTCTCCATCTTAAAATGGGGATGATAACCCCCTGCCTCTCACAGGTGTTGTGTGAATAAAATTCATTAATGAGGGTGAGGTGCTTATGGGGATGAGAGCAATATAGAGAGTAAAGGGGTTTTTAATATTAAGGTCCTGAAAACCTTTAAAGCACAGCTAGATCTTCACGGATGGTGGACAGAAATATTACACCTGCATAATGCAGAACAGAAATCCTAGTGGCTGGGAAGTCTGACCAGGAATAGGTCTTGCTATAGCTTCTTTTAAAAGACGTAAGTATACTTATTTGTAAGCGCTTACCAGTGTGCAGGACGGTTGGACCATAGCCACACCCATTCTGGCCTGGTTAGTTCTTTTGAGAGTGCCAGGAGGTCACTGTCCTTTATGCTTCTCATAGACTTTAAGGTCAGAAGGGAGCAGTACGATCATCTAGTCTGACCTCCTGCAAAATGCAGGCCTCAAGACCTCACTCACCCACTCCAACAATAGGCCACCAACCTATGACTGAGTTATTTACCTCCTTAAATCAGGATTTAAGGACTTTAAGATACAGAGAATTCACCGGTAGGGCATTCACATGCCCTGTGCTACAGAGGAAAGCTAAAAACCCCCAGAGCCCAGGCCAATGAGCCCTGGGGGAAAATTCCTTCCCAACCCCAAATATGGCAATCAGTTCAACCCTGAGCATGTGAGCAAGTCTCAACAGCCAGTTCCTACACCTAGCAGAGTTGGTGAAAGGATGGGAGTTTCTTATACCCTTTGGCACATCCATGCAGTGCCAGTTACAGATCAGCTCTAAGGGGGTGAGGCTGTTACTTTCAAATATTTTAATGCTTTTATGCTATGTTTTGCTTTGCATGGAATTTTATCTTGTTACAATTTGATCAAACCCCAAGTAATCTATGGCAGTAGAAATTGATATTCATATCATGCTTTCAACAGCTAACACCATCTTACTATACCTTTGTATTTCCTGGAGCATTACTCATTTTAGCTTGATTCCTGCTTATTGCCTTTTAAACTGTCTAGGGATTAAATAGTATTATGTCAGTATTGGGTGTGACCCTTGGTACTCCTGTATTCACACCCTACGTCCTATTGCAATATTTGTGCAAAACATGTCTTGTGAGGGATCATTTGAAAAATAACAATATTCTTGTGAAATGCACTTGACAATGCTGAATGCCCTCTGATATTTGGGGTTTAATATCTACATTTCAACAAAATAGAAAAGAGGTCTGCCCAGGTGCTGAATACAAAGGAAGTAGGGTTGATCAGAGATGATAGGATTGCAATTTACATATGTGGTAACCAGACCCTTCAAACTGTGATTGAGGAGTCACTATGTCTGGATCATAAAGGAAGGATATTTCCCAGTCACTGGGCATGGGGAATTGCTACAGGAACAGTTATGTTGTGAAACTGCAACATACTGATACACACCAGGGGACACCTTAATTAAGATGGAGTTGGCCTCTTGGAGGAGATAGCAGACTGAACCCTAAGGAATCAATCTGACCTGGGAAAAAGAGGCAGACTTTGATATACTAGGATACACAGAAAGACTTCATTATCCTTCACCCAAGGAGACAAGGAAAGCTAGCATACCTTGGACTCTTTGGGGAGCCTGGCTATGTGCTAGCCAGCCATTGCTGGAAAAGGAATATTGGTGAGGAACCTATCTTGAGCAAAGAGTGTAACTTGCTAAGTTAGTTCTTAGATCTTCAGAAAGTATACTTGTCCTTTTGTTCATCTGTAAACCTTTCTACCTTTATTCCTAGCATTTGGTATCGCTTAAAACTTGTGTAACAAACTTGTTTAATTTTTACTATAAACCAGTTAGTGCTGTGACTGAAATTAAAGTGTCAAACACCAGCTAAACTAATGAGCCTAAGTGTATTGACTCTTTAAAGGAGCAATGAATATAGTATCTTCTGTGGACATACAGTGTGCATTGAAGAGAGACATCTCTGAGAAGCTCAGAGGCTGGAGCTTACTGATTGTTGTCTTCTAGGCAAGGTTAAAACAGGAATAGTGTTGTAGAGTTTGCTGGTGAGGAACAGATTAGTGGGACAGGGAGCTGAGACACACACTTATCTCCAACCATGCCCTCTCTTGCTGAGGTAGAAAGGTAACACAATGGCTCACAGCTCTAGGTATCCCGATCAGTGTTTTACAGTGGTTTTGAATGTAGTTCTTTGGCTGCCCCATGTGTTAGCTTTAAGAATGTGAGTTATGTGAAAGAGACCTATGTCTTTGTGAGAGAGAGATTTCTTATGTACTTCAGTTCACTCATATGTTTTTGGTAATAGTTTTGCTGAGTAATAGCACCCATTCCTTTCTACTTTCTCTTGA
Source organism: Pelusios castaneus (assembly GCA_007922175.1). NCBI lineage: Eukaryota > Metazoa > Chordata > Testudines > Pelomedusidae > Pelusios > Pelusios castaneus. The sequence continues at coordinate 6,007,026 of ML685795.1, read as the reverse complement.
AAACACAGCACGTTCAAAACAAAACTAAGTGACATTTACTGACTCTTATTCTATTTAAGTAGCATTGCATCACCGCTTGATCTTTTCTAAAAATGAGTACAGTGAATCTCTCTGTGTTGTATTTTCCTTGGCAGTTAACCTTTTGCATTTTATACTGATGGCATTTGTATCAGGCTCTCTTTGCACTCCAGTGAATGCTGGGATATTTTGTATGTGCATCAGGAAGAAGTGGAAGTAATCTGGAGGCAAAAATGACTAGCAGCACTTGCCAAAAGAAGGTCAAAGGGAAGGAAAAGTTAGTTAGGCCACAAAGTTAAATAGACGACACAAATAATAACAGCACATAGCTGTGACAATGTCCACACCGCACTGCAAAAGGTTGCCTCCCACAAGAGCATATAAAATCAGCAGCAGTTCTAGGTTCACTATTCATGAGTAGCAAAATGAAGTAGCCTAACACAAAGAGAGAGAGCTTTTAATGTGGGGGGACAGTGGACAAATTTTCACTAATTCTAATTTCACTGATTTTTAACTAAGCTTCTGATTTTGCATGTGTAAATGATTGTGGGTGCAATTAAAATAATTGTGCAATCTAAATAGCTGATTTGTGGTAATAGTCAGATGCTTAGATACCCATGGGGATGTTAATTGTACTTGTAAACAACTAAAGGCTCAAATTTGCTTTTACAGTTGCTCAAATCTAAAATTTTTAGGCACAGATATAGAAGCTAGCTTTTAAAAAACTGGCTTCCTTGTATATAAGAAAACACTATATTTGGGATAGGAATTCTCAAACGGATCTTCAGTGAAGCCTGAGTGGAAACAATTAAGAATTCTCAGGCTCCAATCCCAACAGGAATATAATTGGTTTGTATTCTATAACTAAGCTATTTGATCATTTTCCATTTTTTTAACATCTACTAGTAGGAAACAAGTTCCAAAGAGGTAGCCGTGTTAGTTTAGTTCAGCAAAACAAACAAGGAGTCCTGTGGCACTTTTAAAGACTAACAAATTTATTTAATCGCATGAGCTTTTGTGGGAGAAAATCTCACTTTGTCAGCATCTGAAGAAGGACTCCACAGGACTCCTTGTTTGTTTTAGTAGGAAACAATTAGAGATGGGCTAGAGACAAGGAAGTCTTTGGATCTGTGTTAGGGAGTTACGCTTAGGCTCAGGTTGAAGGCTGAATCACTTCAAGATTGTGGGTTAGATGACACTTATCTCTATTAACTGGTCTCACATAATGTTAGAAAACGTGCAAGAGCAGCTGTTCTTGTGAGATTTTCAACATCCTGGAGGTCAAACTTCATAAGAATTGTTGTTGTGAAACTTTGACAACACCTGAAACAGAATCACACTCTAGGCTTTGATCGATATAGGATATAGCATATGAAAATTGCCTAAGTGATTTAGGAGCTTGATGGCCACCTTTTAAAATATAGTCATTTAAAGATGCAGGAAAGCACTTAGTGGGGTTTTCAGAAGGACCTTAAGTCCTAGTGAAGTAAATAGGAATTTAGATGCATATGTGTTTTCGAAAATCCCACTAGACTTACCTGCATCTTTAAGTGCCTAAGCCACTTTTTGAAAATGGGACTTAGGAACCTAAGTCACTTGTACACTTTTGAAATTTTTACTCATCTACTTTAGTATTCATCCTGAAATGAAGACTAGGGGCATGTTTAACTCTGATTCTAACCCACCTCCCTGAAATACAGGGAAGTATTTAGTGCTGCTTTGGAGGGGGGGTTCTCTACTTTACAGTATGTTGGCTTTATAGTAAGAACAGTGACAAGTGATATGCAATAGAAAGGACCCATATGGTGCAAAAGAAAGTGTATTATCAGTGTGTACAATCTCCGTCTGAGGAAATAATGGCTATATTTTGACCTGAGGCAGCATCAAAGGACAGCATGTACTCTATAATGAGATCCTGCAACATCCTTAACAGTCCTTAGGAACCAAGTATTGTAAGTGATACAAAACAGTCATTATTACACATGTAATTCTAATAGGATTTAAGCTTGTTAGAAACCTAGTTAAATCAATATTAAGAATGTAGAATCTTTTTATTAGTTAGTTAATATTCTGTCCATTTATGGTAAGGAATTAAAAACTTCCTGTAGGCTTTGAGCTAATAGTGTAGGAGTTGTTTTGATGCTAATTCCAAGTCCTCCTTACTGATAAGACACAGAAGAATTGCAGCCACGGTTACCGTGACATCTGCCAGATACTATGAGCTGGGCACAGAGAGCACTTAATATAGGTTGGTCAGGTGACAAATTGGATTTATACTGTGGAGTTACAGTACTTTCCTGCTGGGTGTCTCTCGGTCTCCAAGGCATTTAATCTGTCAGGAGTTCAATAGCTCTCGTTTTAGCTTTACTGCTATTCACAGAGCTGCAGGATAAGGGCACTCTGTTCTTTATTTAGGTGCTACTGAATGAATTTGAAACAGTGCAGAGGATGGCTACAGGGAGAAGAAAGACAAACATCAGCATTCTTGACCTGATTCTATGACTTTAAAAATAGCACATAAAAATTGCCAGGCAGGCTAGGTTTATTTCTCCCAAAGCAGAATTAGATGCACCACTCTTACTGAAAGTCACTGAGCCTTTGAAAAAATCTTCCCTTAATATATCAGAGAAACAATATTGTTATCCTATTATCCTATCCTATCCTTAACAATAGGAGAGCAACTCACAGCATGTTGTATGTCTTTTGCTTTGCTCTTGAGCCTATCCTTTCCTGCATATACATTTTATAAAAAAAACAAAAAAACAAAAAAACAAAAAAAAAACCCTGTCACCGCAATAAAGCATTCCACTAATGTACTCAAAGTGATTCTCCTTGAGAAAAATGTTTCATGGAAGGAATCAGTCTAATTATGGGCCACAAATGACAAAGTTGTGCTGCCTGTCAGCAAACAAATATCACTTGTGTAACAATGAGACAGGTTTGGTGGGTGGGGACCCTGTAAGGCCAGTGGGGGTCTAACAGGGTGCAGGGGTGGTGAGGGCCCACAGTGGGGAGGGGGGGGCTGGGGAGCCCAGTAGGGGTCCAGCAGGGGGCGAGGACCCCTTTGAATGAATGGTGGGCTGGGAAAGCCCCAGTGAGGGGGGTAAAAGTCAAGATGGGGCCCCCATGTGGTGTGGGGAGCCCCATCCTTGACTTTTGTTCCAGACTCCAGAATCACGCTAAGACTGCTCCTGACAAGGGATCAGGTTATGGAGGCTACATGTTCTTTAGCTAAAATCAAGAACTTCTTGGTTATCTTAATTTTAAGTGTGTATTATCTGACTTACTAACTAAAATGTTCATTCAACAGTTGCCATCTCTGAGCAAAATATACATGCTGGTGCTTGCCCCCAATATGAATGGTGAATTTGGAGTCAGAAAAACAGATCCTTTAGGGCTGCTATAGAGATCTGTAGAAATAATGACCTACAAATGCTGTGCTGCAGAGAGTTGTAGAAGCCCTTAGAGTGTATTAAAGACTGTCTTGCACTCCTTGGAATGTAATAACAAAGGTAAATGATTAACCTTAGCTGATGCTTCATTTCACTTGTAACAATGGAGGGTGGGAGTGGGGACCTCTGCTTTTCCTCATGCTTTTTAGAATAAACCATTTTAGCGGGTATAGTGGGGCACAACGAATTTGTGCTGTACCTGAGGATGTTTTGTGCCAGCTTGTTGGTTCGTTCTTGGTCTTCCTTATTTTGCTTTTGCATTTCTTCTTGCTCTTTTGGAGTGAGAGCGCTCACTCCATCCAAAAGCCATTTCTCTCGAAGGGCCTTTTTCTAATTTCAGGGAAGATAAAAACAAGCATATTAAAAAGGCTAATTAGTAAATTTCTCTATCTACGTCCTAGACTCTTTGGGGGAGGGACTATGTATTTGTACATTGCCTAGCACAATGAAACTTGATGAGGGCGTTTGGATTTCCATAATAGAAATATAACTGAATAAGAATAAACTGTTCAGTGACTGGTATAATGATAGAGTAATTAACAGTAAAACATTTGCATTATCAATCATTCTGTCTTAAAAGATGGGCTGAATTAACAGAGGAGCAGACCACATGTCACTTCTTCACTGTGATGGTTAACATTTCTAAATTGACCCAGTGACTGAAAATGACTTTTTTTTAAAACTCAGTGAAGTATTTAAGGATAGGAACTACAGGTTCATGGGTAGGGCTCCATTCATGAAGTCATGTGATTAGGAAAAACTCTCTCACTAGGAGGGTGGTGAAGCATTGGAATGGGCCACCTAGGGAGGTGGTAGAATCTCCATCTTTGGAGATATTTAAGGCCCGGTTAGACAAAACCCTGGCTGGGGTGATTTAGTGGGAGTGGTCCTGCTTTTTAGCAGTGGGTTGGACTAGATGCCCTCGTGAGGTCCCTTCCAACCCTATTATTCTATGATCTGACTACATATCTTTGTTTTAAACAACAGTTTCCAGCCATGATGGTTGTAAAGAAAACCTTGGAATAGTGTAACTGATGCAGTGATGCCTGCCTGAGTCAGCAGACAGCCTGAAATAATAGCTCATTTGGAGATTGAATGTGATATAGAGTGGGAGTGCACTGTGTTCCTGTTCTGAGAAAACTGAGGGAGGGGAGGAAAGGACGGCAGCGTCAGGTACAGAGCCTAGATCTGATATGTTTATGGCAGAAGGGCACTCCCTTCTGGCTGGTGAATTCTCTGGGTAGCATTTGTGAGTGCTATGAATCCTCTGCACACCAGAGCAGTGCAAAGCCTCATGGCTATCTGTAGAGAATCTTGCCCAGACTTTGTAAATGAAAGACATGTACTCTGACCTAGAGTGTGGTGTGTAGGTAGGTATTCATCACTGAAATAAAAAATAAACAAGAGGAAATCTGTTAATTTCTCAAAATGCTTCTAAGAAGCTAAAGTTTGTATTTTCAACCATATATAAATTTTCCTTTACTGAGTACATTCACTTTCAAATAGACATAGGTTTGAGCTAGGAGGACCTGATCAGCATTTGAAACTTCTGCAAGCCAAATTCAATGCGCTTTCACTGGGAGGGCTGGAAGAATAGCCATATAGAAGAGAAGTATCTAAAGTGTTGTCATGAGGAGGAGGGAGAAAAGTTGTTCTTAACTGCTGATTATAGGACAAGAAGCAATGGGTTTAAATTATGGGAAGGGAGGTTTAGGTTGGACATCAGGAAAAAATTCCTAACTGTCAGGGTGATTAACCACTGGAATAAGTTGCCTAGGAAAGTTGTGGAATCTCCATTATTGGAAGTTTTTAAGAGCAGGTTAGACAAGCACCTCTCAAGGATGGCTTAAGCAGGTACTTGTCCTGCCTTGCGTGCAGGAGACTGGACTCGATGACCTCTCATGGTTCCTGCCAGTTTCTATGATTCGGAACCAAGGAATCTCATCAGATGCATATTCTACTTTCCCAATCAGCAAAATGCAAACCTACATACTATATCTTAGAAGAGGTCTGAGTTTTTCACATTTTAACAGCATCCAAAAATAGGGTCACATACTATTCTCACAGAATATACCCGTTGGATGGTTAGATATGTGACCAATCTCCAGGAGACAGCACTCACGGGATGAAAGACACATTGAAGTAGGGATGGGCATACAGGGGCTCAGCAGGTAAAATGAAAGGGTCCATAAAATCAGCTGGAAAATCTACCTTTAACTATGTGGGTCCCATCCAGTCTGCACATCAGCCGCAGCAGTACATCTCTGATCCTGGTGCATTTCCCCTGTCTTCTCAATGGGAATGATTCTAGGTGGGAGTTACTGCTGGCTGCATCAGAAATCACTCCCATGTGAATTTTTTAATGTGTACTTTGAAGATGGAGGCATGCTACCCTTGGCCCCAAAATATCCTTTCCTGACCTAGGGAGCCCAAACTTAGTTGATCTGGAGAGAGATTGCTGTAAGGGGGCTAATCCATAAAAGCCTCATTCAGGTTTGGAAGCTTAACTGTCCTGTTTTATTTCCTTCTGTACCACAGTTCGAACAGGAGCAAGTAGCCCACAGTTATGGGATGGAGAAAAGTGATGAAGAGCAAAGCGATTCAGTCACTGCAAAGCCACAGTGCTGAAGCTGCTGAACCAGATCTAGAGGTGATGGTGAATGGCAAGTGAGACATTAACTTGCTGTATAAGATGCAAGCAAATCAGGCCAACATAATCGTGCTTTGCATATTGTTTGCTAATGCTTCCAGTCATGAGACGGAGTGGTAATCCCCCTCCATATGGCTCTGCTGTGACCACACACATAATATTAAATTCTGTTCTGACACTTGATTACCAGAAAGCCACTGATAAATTAGAAGTAGATCAGAGAAGAGCAAGCAAAGTATTTGGGGAACAGAGGGATTGATTAATGGAGAAAGATATAATTAGGTCTTTTATTAGGTTAGCTGAAACTACTAAAGTGGGACAGGGTAGCCAACAATTCATTAGTGTTTATACTCTTTAGGTAAGAACCTGAAGTGCTTGGGCTAGCACTAGGGAGTACACACAGGAATCATAGGACAAAACTGGAAAGGAAACATTCAGAGTATTAGGAACATCTTTGTTCCATTGCGTCGATCATTGAAAGGTAGGGAACAAGTTTGAAAGTTAAACTCTCCCTTGTGATTTTCTGACCCATCTGCCAGTCTTTTTGTGCAGCATGAACAATTTAAAGTGGCTTCTACATGGTTTCTAGTTCAGTGTCCAAGGACCATGCACAGCTAATACTAGGTTAGGAAAGTATTGTTCCTAAACGGAAGAGCCCTTATAAAGTCATTCTCTTCTCTTCTCCCTCTCTGTCACTCAAACCAAATGTGTGGGTGTATCTGTACCCATATAAATTTGGGTTTTGAAAAAAAAAAAACCCAGCTCTGAAGGATCAGACACTCTGGTGTAAGCCAATGTGGCCGATATATACCAGCTTACAATTTGACCTTTAATATGTACCTGTGCAGTGCAGTGTATGCACTGTATTTTTTAACATAAATGAGCATAGGTCATTGTTCCTGCAATATAGGGTTTGTTTTTTATATATTTTGAAATAAATACCAAGAATAAGGGAAAAGAATCTCTGTCAAAACTGATGCAAATTCATGTCTTCAAAAGGCAGTTGGGGGGGAGGAGAGGGAGGCACCCTCCAATTTGCCCTAGTCTTAATAAGAACAAAAGGGATGCTTGGGTTCATTCCTATGAGGTTAGAAAATAAATAGTGTTGACTGTACTGCAATGACATCATCTCAAATAAAGGCACACTCTTGTTTGGAGTCCTGTGTTCTGTTTTGGGCAGCATATGGAAAGATATATTTGAGTTTCATTAGCTCAGAGAAGGGCAAATAGGATCTGAAGATATTGCAACGTTTAGATATGATGGGAGACTCTAAAAAAGTATTATTAGGAAAGAAAAGCTAGAGAGGATTTAAAGTTGGACTGGGCATTGCCAGCCACCGGTGATTTTGAGTCCCATTTGCCATGCTGCTGTGACCGCAGGACCACATGGTATCTCCTTTCTTCAGTACAAGACGGCATTTCAGGTACTGCAAATGCTTTGGGGGTAGTGAGACAATTTTTTTAAAATCCACTATTTGTTTGAGTCAAGATTGGGCCTAGAGGTACCAATCAAGAACACAGTCCACTGGCGATATCAATATTTGAAGTGTGTAAGACCAGAGTGTTATCACCTTTAGTAGTTTACAGGAATAAACTAACAAGGAGTTTGGTGGCACTTTTAAAGACTAACATTTATTTACTGCATGAGCTTTCGTGGGAGAAAATCTCACTTCAGATGCTTGAAGAGGGAGAAGCACAGATGAATTGCAATAAAAATAAATAAATAAACTAGTATCCATACATGTGACAGTATTGCAGATTATATCAGGTTATTTTACACACCCTATATGTCCCTCCTTTGCACACTGTATTAAAAAAGGACATGGAGTCACTCAAAGTTAATGGGAGGTAAGTGTGAAGCAAATCAAATGAAATTACTACTCATGAATCTGTGCTAAAACTGAGGCAAACAAATGATATGCTGCAATCTGTTAGCAGCAGGTTCTGTGGAGGAGAAGGTTTCTTTTCCCACATACAACACTGCACAACTGGCCAGGTTCATTGTGGTTATTCCCACCTTCATTTAGAGCTACTTGGTGGAGACATGACTCTAAAGGAGGTCATGATTTAGCATGGCAAACTCAGCTTCCTATGTTCTTGTTTGAGTGATTACAGGAAGGTGAATGAGCTCAGGTGATAAATGCTTAATTTGAAGATGATTCAGTTTTAGATAAAATTTTGTGGTTTTTTGGAGAGCAGACTGTGTAACTTGTTCAGGAAAGAAAGTCAATACACTAGTCTTGAAATCCATACCCCTTTTTGCTATATGTTTTCACCCATTCACATAACTAATATAGGCCAAGATATGCTTAGAATCTTTGTGAGAGCAGAATAGCAATTTTGCAGCCTATCAAGAAGCAAGCATTATGTCTTTTTAAAATTACAGGGAGTGCCAAACTGCCCTAGACAGATGGGAAGCCTGGGAAAATACTAATTCTATTTTTAAATAAATAATGTGATTGAAGAGGTGGACCATTTGATTCATCAATGTTTTGAATACCATATTGATGTGAACTTGCCAAGTCTGACATAACTGCAAAATTTGCAGAGGCTTCTCCTGTATTCTTCCGACACAGGGTCACAACATTATTTCAGTTAGGATATGCATTAAATAAATGGATAGATGTTTTGCCAGATGATAATGGTCTGCTACTTGATGATTTTAGCAAGAAGCTGCTATTTGCCATTTGGCTGCAACCTATGGTTATATTGCATTTTGTGCTGAAATTATAAAGTGAACAGACGCAGTCTGCCAAGTGAAGCCCAATTTTAAAATGGGATTATTTCTGGTTGTGATCTCATCTTAAGGTACAAAATTATCAAGCAACATTAGCCTCTTTGTGTGAAGTTTTTGATGCACAATGCCTATTAACGTTAATTGGTAAAACTCAAAACAGTTCTGCAAATGTAACAGTTAAATGTGACTTAAACCCATAACGTAAGGACACTTACATTTCAGGATGAAGCAACACTTGCCTCATGTTACTTATTTATAGCAGTCTTGCCTAATGTTAATAGCTGGGCAAGGACTTTCCTTATGCTTATTAGTTAACTCATAGATATTCTAAATGCTGACTCATCTAAGCTGCTATTGACAAGAAATACCTTCAAATGCTGGTGTTTTAATTTTTCTTCTTCTACTTTCAGACGCTTCTGTGTGATTTCTTCTTGAAGTTTTCTTTTCTCCTAGAAATTTAAAAAAACCCACAAATTAATTTAAAAACATGACATGCCCCTGCTTTGGTGCTTTAACTCAGACACCTTGAGGGGAATCCTTTACAGCCGCCACCACCACTACATCTTCCTTCCTATATTTACAATGCAGAAGTCATGGGTAAGGAAAAGGGCTATGCCTACAGTGTTCCGCACCCTGGCAATCCCCACCTCTAGGATGACCTCTTGGAGCCACAGATCACTGCCATAATATAAAATAGCTTAGTGGCTACTCTACCTGTCATGAGGGGACTAGTGATTTGATACCCAGTGGCCTCCAGAATGAGGGGAGGACATTCAGTGATGATAGAGGACTTGATCCAACTCCTATTGAAGTCAGAGGAATGAATCCTATTGACTTCAGTGGGCATGGAATCAAATACAGAGTAACTTAGTCCATTACAAGCATCTCTAATGGGTCACCCTAATGCCATTCACTGCTTTCACAATGTATTTCTCTTAGATACAACAACTTTGGCATCTATTCATTTATATTAACGTGTAATAGGGCAGTAATAGACTCACATCTCACCTGCTTTTTTTTATGCAGCAGCTGATACTCTAGTGGAAGAACTGACAATGACCAGAGATTATTAAAAGAATTGTAACTATATAGGGATGTATTTGCCTCCCATATGACCTAGGAAATGGAGGACATTGGCCCTTGAGGACTACCTGACAATCAGAGTTGCCAAACCGGGTGGAAAGAACTGTCAGCTGTGGCTTGTCGAGCTGCTAGGGGGAGGAACTGACAGCTGGGTCTGTGAGTAGAGAAAGACAATAAAAGGACATGGCATCTGCCAAAGGATTCCTTAATCTCTTTGGCAGGGAAAGTAGCTGGTCTTCATTCTACTGTCTTGCCCCGGAGGTGCCTGATCCAAGCAAGAAAAGGAGTAGATAGGGGAATAGACAGATGAGATGAGGCCAAGAAAACACAATGATCTAGAATTGTTCTCATGTATTTCCACTATTTATTTTCCTGCGGCAGGGAGGATTTAGCCCTAGTTTATGTCTCAGTATCAGTTTGCTACAGCAAATATTACAGATTTTACTGTTTGGGGCAAGTACTTGCTTAAGGCAGCAGGCACAATAAATAAGAACCTAGCTAAAAACCAAAGCCTAACTCCTCAACTCTGATAAGAAGCAGCCACATGTCTTTAAAAACCGCTTCTCAAGTGTTTGTGACAATAAAGTTTCAACAGAGGCAACTTAGTCCAACCTGTACTTGGGGTTCCTCACTAAGCAGTTCTGTTTCGCCAGGGCTTGTGCCAACTGTGAGGAAGGACATGATATTGCAGAGTGGCTAGCAATGAGAAATCCCAACCCCCTGTCAGCTGCTCTGTTACCCCTCAAAAACCTTCTCAGCTTTGAGACTGTGTGCTTGAAACAAGGTTTCAGTTTAGAGTAGTTCACACCCCATTAAAGTTAATGAAAACACATCCAAGACTTCAGTAGGGAATGGATCCGGCCTTAAATGTATATGTTTTTAGCTGGGCTTTCTAGTAGATGGCTGTTTTATGAAGCAACAAGTAAAAAACAAACAAAAAATCCCCCCACCCCCAGTTCAAGTTCAACTCTTTATCAGCATTTTGTTGAGGATTGTTTACGTTTGTCCATGGTGTGCTTAATGCTGATTTTTTAATGCCATCTACTATTTATTATGACAATGTAATCTGTTTTTGACAGCTAATTTCAGTATCTAGTAATACTGACCTATCATGTGTGGGGGAGAACCCCTTGAAAACAAAGATGTCACTTAATAGTTGGCTGTAACTAATCAAATCTGAACTACCTATTAGAGATTTCCTCTTCTTTTGTCTCATATGGAACTGAATTCTGCCTCGGTTTAACCTCTCTGTAATCTAACTGATTTAGATGGGGGTTAAATCAGGGTATTGTAGATTTTTGAGTGACTTGACTTTTGCAACTTTAGTTGCCTTGTTTTAAAGAGATCTAAAAGTTCCCCCATAAACATAAACTTTCAAAGCAGAATTCTGTTTACAGCAGGAATGAAGGAAGTGTCTTCTGTCTGGCATACATTACATTCTATATACATATCCCTCAATCTGTTGTTCTACTTGAAAACTGATAGCTTGGAATTCAGTCAGCCCATGCTGTTCCTTCTTACTTTTATAATTTAAGCTTTACATTTGCAAAATTACCAATCCCACAGTTTTATTTCACTCTATGATATAGAGAGGCAAAAAGCTTTCAAGGCTCTGGTTACTTTTTGTCTGAAATATGAAAACTTGTTAGTTTCACAGCTTCTAGCTCAAGAAAACCTGCTTTTTGACCTGCTGTCCTTCAAACACACCCATTCGGTTATGAAGACAGCATATATATATCTGAGATGTAGTAATAATGACTTCAATACACTGGATTTAGTCTTCAAATCTAATAAACCATAATAAAACCAATACTGGTAAATTTACTGCATCACAGCATGTAACTTAAAAAGCAAAATAAATGAACAGTAACCATTGAAAGCAGAAAGAGATGCATTTTCTTGTTCCTCTGTGGAACAAATATTTCTTCAGAAAACACACATTTATGTACTAATAAATGGCTTTTTCTAAACCTGTCCTCAGGAGTTAAAATAACTAGAAGCACTTACTGTTATAGCATGGAATCGTTCCTTCAGCAATTCAGCTTCTTCCATTCTGGAAATCAAAAACAGATAACTGAGTGGTGAAGGGAGAAGAAAAGATATCATAGGCAAAGAGCCACCTGTAAGGGTTTCAAGAAATGCTGAGTGGCTTGTGATCTAATTCCATAGCAGAGAGAAGGGAGAATTCCTGACTGATCCAGAGAGTCTCTAAACAGATGAGCTGATCAGCCCAGGCAGACACTTGTAATGAGGTTGTGCTGGAGAGAACTGGCACGAGCTGAGTGACAAGTTTGAACAGTGGAGCACAAGCCCTTTTCCTTCAGAAGCTGCCAACTCTTTGTTTTAATGTGCACAGTTAGCTTGCCATAGTTTCTTTAACTATTTCATGCCCAAAACACTATGTCCAGGAACATGGGTGCAAATGCACTCAGACAAGTCATAATTCACTTTTCCTTATATGTACATCTTCAGTGCAAAAAGTTTAAAGCAATATGTCTGCTGTAGCCGTGAAATAATTTCACATAGGAAGGAGTCAGATCTTCAGGCTTCAAGAACTACAGGGTCAGGAGCTCTACTTAAACACCCCCGTGAACCTTTTAGAATTCCACTGCTAATGTTCTAGCTCTCACAGTGGATGGCTATTCAGCTGATTTGAATGAGGTGTGCACGTACCTGTCATGTGCCTTGGAACTTAGCTGAAAGTGGTATGTTGTGTAAAGGAGGTTGGATGTTTTCACCTTTCTGGACACACGAGTGGGAGTGAGCCTTCTAAAATCAGACCAGGAAATCTGCAAAATGGGTGAAACTGCCTTAAATAAAATCCGCTCCTTGAAAAAATCCTAGCACACATGTGAAAACTAAACCTCAGTATTCATTAAGATGTAATGTGAGTCTGAAATCACTTCAGACCTTAGCAACATATAGCTATAATCTCTGCAAAGACATGTGTATGCAAGGCTCAGTCAGCATTTTAATGCACAGACACTAAATACACCATGATTCAAATCAGGGGATTACTAATGAATGAGGACAAGGAAATGACTTTCATCAATGCTGAGGAGAGACAGGTGTGACTGTTGCTCTGACCTCCCACTCTGTGAATGGTAGGTGTGTGTGTCTTTCTATGCCCTCCTGTGCCAGTATTGACAGCTGGAAATGAGGCAGAGTATAAATCCTCCCTCAGTGCCACTGATCCTCCCTCTTTTCAGATGCAAAAGCCTCCAGTACCTTGGTTTCACCATCTTTCTCTCCCTCCTCCCACTAAGTTCCATTCTGAGTCAGCACCACTACCTACCTATAGTTCATCACCTGAACTTTGCTCCTGGCCCACATGCAAGATCCAAGCAGCTTCCAATCCTCCCCTGTTGCCTCAGGATCCTGACTTAACACTTTTTATTCCCCTGGCTGGGTCTAGAAGCTGCCACTTACATAACTAACAGTACATCACCATAATATAGGCCAGCTACTGATGAATGCTGAGATGCAGCAGAACTGATAATTTACAGGTGATCTAGCCAGTGAGTGACTTCTTCCTCCACAGATCCTGAAACAATTCAATACTTAATTGCATCTCCCTTCTTTCAGCTGGGCCATTGTTTGCCCATGCTTCTCAGTATGATGCTCCCTACAGGCAGATGTTAGGATTAATGTCTTCAAGGTCCACCTTGAACTCTTATTCAAAACTTGAAATTAACTCATGTTCCTTGTGTGATGAAAGAACTAACTTGTTTTTCTTTCAGTATTAACACGTTCTGCTCTTCCTAGTTTGGGTCAGCACCTAAAATTGAAAACACTACCACAAGAAAGGCAAAGTTTGCTGTTAAAGCCCAAAGTCCTGAGCTATCAAGAGAGTCTGACTTTGCAAGGGTGATAGGCCATGGAGGTTTGGATATGTTCTCTTCATGGATTTCAGTAATATCCCACTTATACAATCTTACAGCAAGACAATCATTCCCTATAATGTTGTATACTGCTATCGAATATATTACCTCTTCATAGAATCCTACTTGGTCATTTTTTTGAAAGCTACTGCTGATCAGAGGCCCCTTCTAGCCTTATGAATCTATAGGAATTCTCTTAATTTGTGAATACTTCCCTGAACATTAAAACCATATACATTCCTAAAAGAGATGAATGCTACTGATTAAGATGAAGCAGGTTCGGGGCCAACTTCTGTTCTCTGTCATCAGTGGAATTCCACAAATGTAAAACCAGTGTGGATTCAGAATTGAGTCTAAATAGGAGAATCAGGCCCTTTGATCCCATTATCTTGTTATCATTCACACCTATAGAAAGAGGCTACAAAATACTACCATTCTGAAGTGGTTTGGTAACACTCAGGCCATGTACACACTACAAAATTGTTCTTCAGCAAGCCCATTGTGGAGTAAAAGTCACATGGTTTTTATTGCACTTTCCCCTGTCCACACAGCACTCTTTGTAACGAAAAGGAGCGTTCACATGCTTCTGTGAATTTTCATTACAAAGAGCAGTGCATGGTGGGCACCTATCTCACCATGCCCTGTAGCAGCCAGGGTTCTGATCCAGCAGTGGAGCTCCAGCCGTCGGGGTTCCTGGGTCCCTAGCAGCAGCAGAACTCCAGCTGCTGGGGTTGCTGTTAGAACAGTGAAATTGACAAGTTTGACAGCTCCAATGTCTGGGACATTTCCGGAGGCTGTTTAACACGCAGTGACCATACACACACGCTGTAACGCAGAACAGCTGTTCGGCGGAAACATCACTACTCTTGTTTAGGTGGTTTTCATGTTGCGTGGCAAGAGGGCTGTTGCCGCGCAACAAGCAACGTTTGTGTGTGTACGCTCTCAGTGTTATTGCGCGGTAAGGAGCACTCCCACATGATAACGCTGTAGTGTGTACAAGGCCTAACGCACTCTGGAGAGGTATAAATGACTACACGAGGTGCAAGGCATTGAGAACTAGGCCCAGTGGAGCTATTGATGTGATGTTTTTCAGCACCAAGCCCCAAAATAGTAATTACATCTTGGCAGACAACTGGTGTGCGGTGATTCAGCTAGATGTATTTTAAGGTGGTCAAGTGAAAACCCCCAGAAAATTTATTACCAGCCTAATTTATAATCTGTATGTCCATTTTATATATATATATATATATATATATATATATATATATATATATATAT
>ML685795.1:5965245-5991917 GCA_007922175.1 Pelusios castaneus | reverse complement strand
ATATATATATATATATATATATATATATATATATATATATATATATACAGTAAGCTGGAAAGAGATTTTAATGCGCTAAATCCATAAGCAATCTCTTTCTGGAGGAGGAATAGCTCTGAGAAGTGCCCATTTTATACAAGCTATTGGCTCTGATACTACCTTGATCTGCCCCTTGTGTTGTTCTTTGCTTAGTGGATGTAAAAACCTGTGACTCAGATTTGGGAGTATTTTATACTTAGAACAGTGTAAATGTCTGCCTAAGGTGCATGGGAACTGAATCAGGTGTTCTGTATCTACTACACCTCCAGCTGAAGGAATGAGAGGGGATTTCCGTTGGTGTCTATCAGTATCATTCAAACTTCAACGATAGTAGGGGCTCTCTGTGTTTGTAACATTTTTTAAAAGTGGCTAAGACTTTCAGGAAGTAAGTTCCTAAATCACTTGGTCTGCTGGTGGGATTTTTTAAAAGTGCTTTTTACTAGATAAATGGCCATAAAGAGATGTACTAGCTAGGATTTAATATTTTCTTTCCCTCATCTATGTTGTAGAGTTCAAGGTTACCCTAAAAAGGAAATTCCAAAGGGGTAGCCGTGTTAGTCAGTTGCCTTGGGGTTAAACAGGGACTATGGATTTTTCTCGCATTACATCAAGTGAATTGACCTCCCCCCTCCTCTATGTGCTGTTCCCCAGTGTTTTGAATCCTAACACCTACTTTGATTTGCTGTTACAGCCTGACCTGATGCTATGTCATACACTCCCCTGCATTTAATTTCCTCCTACTCTGTAACTTTCCTATCTTCAAAGCGTCTGACGAAGTGGGATTTTCTCCCACGAAAGCTCATGCGATAAATAAATCTGTTAGTCTTTAAAAGTGCCACAAGACTCTTTTGTCTAAAAAGGAAAGGCAAGTATGAATAATGCTACTGGGCTCTGTAAGTGACCGTTATTATGAAAGTATTTAAAGTGTGTTTCCCAATTAACCTGTTGCTAGGTAGACGTTTTGATTCAACCGCTGGGTTATTTTCCAGTTATGTTAATCCTATTCTAAACTGGATTTACATGGCAAAAGAAGAAATGGGCCAGCTGTCACTTTGTCTGCCCTTAAGCCTGCTTTGCCAATGAGTGCAGTAACCAAGACATTACATATTGTCAGATCAGTGAATCCAAACAGCTGTGCTTTCAGTCTGTAAGATTCCTGGAACAAGGTTTTTTGAAAGCTGCCAAATATAATAATTTCCTCTGGAAATAGCTTACCCAGGCTGTAAATTTAAAGGAAAAAAATCTTTGAGTGGAAAAGAGTATTTTACGTATCTTTTCTATTGCAGGTGGCAAACGTGCATTTCTGCTTTGGCTGGACTGATATTTTGAGTTACTTAGAAAAGGATTGTTGTGTCATGCAAATCATATTCTTTTGTGCTCATCCCCTTTATTCATTCATTTCTCATTTTGCCACGGATTCCTAATGTAGGAGTCAGATTGCCTAATGTGTATCCAAGGCAAGTGGTGAAACAATTGCATTCTAAAGTCATGTAATGAAGTGGGTGGGAATTTATGGGAACGGAACATTGTGATCAAAGTTCACAAGTGGGCCTGAAGAAACACATTCACAGCTGGAAATGAATATGGATCTTGTTTCTGAGATAGGTGCTCCTGAAAGCAAAGTCTAAAGAGCAGCACAGAAAAATCATGCCACATCAGAAATGCTACCAGCTGCTCCTTCACACACTTCTCAACACACCTCCATGAATATCTTTGCTTGTGGCTTTTAATGTTAATTGTAAAAATAGTGTCAAACTGTGTAATCCAACATAACTGAAAAGGGGCTCTGAAAATGAAAATTGCACTCTGAAAGGAAACACTATACTAAATCAAAAGAGAATTCTGTACATTGGTGTAGGAGTTATGGAATAAGCAACTTCTCTGAGTGAACAGGTGGTAACCCCTTCATTTATTAGGAAATAAAAGTTTGACTACAATCATAGGACCAGATTCTCTGCTTGGAAAGTTCCTATTAACATCTCTAGAATCTAGTCTATTTTTCCTGGTAAGTGTAGTTCTTGTTTTAAGAGAGTAAACTTGCCTTCACTGTTATCTACATGTAGCTTTAAGTCTGTCTTTTGTCAGGGTGGGGAATAAATTCTGGAGTTGTGGGCCACTCTTACTGAGAATGATTTGCTATAAACTCTTGTTAACTAAACCAGAAGGCTGATGGCCTCAGCTGGTCTTGCATACCATAATACCACATGAGGAGAAGGCAGTCTCTTGCATAGCCAGGATCCAAGCAATTTAGTTCTTTATAGGTGATAACTAATACAAGTAAGACCATTCCCATGGGAGATTGACAGGAAAAACAGCAATGTTGAAAATCATGTCAAACAAACCAAAGAGGCTTAGATAAGAATTGAAAACTTTTGGGCTATGTCTACACTGGCAAGTTAGTTCGAATTAAGAAAGCTTAATTCGAACTAACAAAAGCCATGGCTACACTAGGCTTTCATTAGTTCGAATTAAAGGCTTCCTTAATTCGAACTAATAAATTTGAATAGGGTATTCGAACTAAGGGTTAATTCAAACTAGTTAGTTCAAATTAACCAATGTGGCCATGTTAGTTCGAACTAATTGCTTAGTTCGAACTAACCGGCCCATTGAACTCAATACAATTTGCTAATTCGAACTAAGCAAGTGCCATGAATGGCACTTGCTTAGTTCGAACTAAATTTTTCTAGTTTGAATTAAGTTAACTTGAACTAACTAAAATTAGTTCGAATTAACTAATTCGAACTAACTAATTCGAACTAACTTTAGTAAGTGTAGACATAACCTTGGAGACTTATCTAAACAAGCAGTGCTAGGGGAGATCTGCCCATGTATATTTTTTCACAATATCCTCTAGAGGAATAAAATTAATCCACTATGCTCACAAGCCACCCAGAACGTCTTTCAAGGTTAAGGGCCAATTTCACATGTATTCTGCAAAGCACTTCCAGCTGCTTCATCCAGATGTGCTTTAAGACTGGCATGGCATGGGGCAGTTTTCATCCAAGGATATTCCCTGCTCATGTTACCCCATCTAATACTCTTTTAGAGTTTATAGGAGCTCTTTCTAATAAGCATGCCACTGAACAGATGTTTCACAAGTAGGACAGATCAACCTGCAAATGAATTGGAGATTGGTGCACTGGTAGACTTAGGCAATGAGAGATGACACAATTCCAGTAAATATAAATTCTTAAATGCAGGGAATGGAAACAACACAGGGACAATACAAAATGGGGGAAGTTACCAATAAGCAACACCCAGTACATTAAAGGGAGTTTATTTTCATCCCATCTTGATTCTTCCTTAGGAAAACACTTGTATCTACAAGGATTACAAACCAAGAAGGATTGGGAGGGGTAATGGGCCATGGATGGATTCCATAATAAGAAATAGTCCGAAATATGAGAGAGCTTTAAAACAATGAGAAGAACTAGGAACATGTGACTTTTTATTCACCGCTAGTAATGATCTATGGTCTAACGGTGATATCAAACAGTTCATGGATATTACAGTGACTTGTAATATTACATATTTTGAAAATGGAATGTTTTTAACCATTCCCATGGTATCATCAGGCTGGGAGATTTGCTCTGACTCTCTTTAGCTACTGCTAACTTGTTTGCAGATGTTCCCTATTATATTTTACATGACAGTAGTTTATATTCTTAAAAGTATCCAGTAGGTCGAAGATATTACTCCATATTGGCTTTTCATCATATTTCATAGTAATTAAATATTTACCTCTCTTTCCATCTTAGGTAATAAGGGTGAAGTCCTGGCCCCACTGAAGTAAGTGGAAAAATGCTTAGTCAAGACAATAGAGTCAGGCATTTCCAGAACTCGGTCCAGACATTTGAGTGCTCCACACCCAAAATGTTGAGCTCCCTTGAAAAATCAGCCCTGATGGCCTTTTGCTCCTTTTGTGACATTTTTTCCTTTTTAAAAAAAAACAACACTGTTTATCCTGATCCATTCACTGAGATGAAAAAATATCAAGATACTGGCTGGGTTTGCAAGTTAACAGGCCAAAGCTTGCTTTCCTTTCTTGCC
Source organism: Pelusios castaneus (assembly GCA_007922175.1). Lineage (NCBI taxonomy): Eukaryota > Metazoa > Chordata > Testudines > Pelomedusidae > Pelusios > Pelusios castaneus. The sequence goes on along the minus strand of ML685795.1, from coordinate 5,987,828 downwards.
CAGGCAGGCCCACACCCTGACTCCTTGGTAGGAAGAGCTCTGAGTAATTACGTTTCTGTTGGTGGAACTCCCTTCCTATTTCTATTCATAGCCACCAATTTGTTTTAAAAGCAAGCTAAAGAAACAGCTGTTTGCCTTTGCTTTTTGATTTTCTTAAAACTTCATCATGTTTTATAGTAAAATACCTTGTCACAATGGGTATAAGTTGATACATAAATGTTACATTGCAAATGAACTTCTCTGTAAAAATGTCCTAGGAATATTTGCTTAGTATAACACATCCTGTAGAACAAACAAGGAGTCTGGTGGCACTTTTAGGGTGCATCTACACTTGTAAATTAAGTCAACTTAAGCTTGCTTAAGTTGACTTAATTTACTCTGTGTCTACACTACACTTTCCTTAAGTTGACTTAAGCAGCTGCTTAAGTCTACTTAAGGAAAAATTAAGTTGACTTTGTAAAACCTAGTTTAAAATCGACTTTGCTGGCTAAGTCGACTTTAGAAAATCGACTTTGCCAGTGTAGACATGGAGTAGCCCTAAGTCGACTTAGGGGACTCCAGGGCTTCCCCACTGCCCTCCCTGCCAGGGTGGCTGGCACAGCCACAGCCTGGTGTGCCCCCCCCAAAGGGCAGGGCAGAGCCCTGCCCCTATGCCCTACCAGGGTCCCTGTCCCCCTTTGCCCCATTGTAGCCAGGTACAATGGGGCAAAGGCTGAGATCCCTGGCACTTGGCAAGGGGTGCCCCCCTGCCACCATGGACCTGTCCCAGGTCCACCTAGCCCCTAGAAGTTGACCTAGGCGTCCAGTGTGGATGCTCTAGGTCGATTTTCTAGGGTCCCCTCAAAGTCGACTTAAAATTTAAGTGTGGACATGCTAAGTCAACTTAAATTCACAAGTGTAGACATAGCCTTAAAGACTAACAAATTTATTTATTGCATGAGGTTTCGTGGGAGAAAATCCCACTTTGTCAGATGCTACCCCTTTGGAACTTGACATCCTTAGGAGTATCTACTCTATATATCTGGATCTATATCTAACATACCTGTTATTACACAGACTAATCAACCTCAAAAAGCTATTATACTAGATGAATCTTGTCCATATTCTTCTAGGATTAGTCAAGAAAGTGACCAAATATATTGTTCTTTTTTTTTTTCTTCATTCCCTTGGTTTACCTTACATTCCTTGAAAATATAGCAATTTCTGGGCCATAAGTATCTGGAAAACCATTTATATATTTCAGAAAATATAAATTCATCCAGAGAAACTAACAAATTATTTCAATTTTATACTTAAATGTCACACTTCAGCTAAAACTTTAGTTTAGAATAAGTTGTTCTTATGATAGAAATATTGGCTTTTGAATAGAAATTGTTCAAGTGCCTTGGGCAAGGATAGGCACTTTTTATATAAATTGAAATAAAACCAGGAGAGCTGACAAGAATATTTAAGATAGCAGTCCTTGAGCATGTTGTAGGATGTGTTGATTGCAACGCAGCATTTTCCAACTGCAGCAGATCCATCTAAGAATAGTGCAGGACTTAAAACTCCGCACAGCCAACTGTGCTGGGAATTTTTAGCAATGCACTCTGAGACACAAGCTTTAGTTGTTGTGGTGTAGTTGTTTCATATTAACTGAAATCAAATGCCCAGTAACCAAGGTCAAACCCTGGGCAATGGATATGGAGCGAAGCTGACATAAAAGCACTATGTGGCATGCATACACATATATTACAGGGCAGGAGAAAGAACACCTGTGTTCCAGCCAGCCTGTGCAACTGGGGTGCAGCTATTTAAAAAAAGCACAAGGGGAACAGCAGATGCAGCCTGTTGTTGCCTTTCCAATGGGGTGTTGGTCAGTAGATCTTGGTAGTATATGGGGTGCACAGTTAAGGAGCTGTAGAGATCTGTTACTGAGATCTCCACAATGCTTAGGGATGTGCTGAGTCCCTCTCTCTAGGAGCTCTGCTGCTGATGGCCTCCATTTCATGGCTACTCTGTGTTTGTGTAAGGCAGAACAGGATAGGGTTTCAGTACAAAAGTTAGGGCTCAGTCCTAATATTCTTACTTGGGCAAAATTCCCACCGATTCCAGATGGAGTTTTGCCTTAGCACGGGAATGAAGGTAAGTGCTCATTCTCGTTCTCTCCAGCCACAGCTCTTTTAGATGCATGTATTACTGATTGTGGGATGCTTCAACATACTGAAAATATCCAAGGAGTTGTATGGCCTGCAAAAGTCTTACACATCTAGCTTCGTATGAAATAATGTCTTTTGATTATCTGCATTTGGGTTACAGTGTATGGAGACTTTCCCAATAGTACTTTGCTTGAACCTTCCTGAAGCCTCAAAACATTGTTCTCATTTTTGGAGTCTTGTGTGGTAGTGTGTCAGCTGTGTGGCAGTTGTCTAGATACTGCTAACTTCCTTTATACACCCAGCTGTTTGTTTGAAATTTAAAACTCTCTCAAAGTATGCTCATTACTTCAGACATCTGTCAGGCCTTCCCACGCTCCCAGCTCTGCAATATCCTGTAGAGTTAGAATAGTCAAAAAACCATCCAACACGTGAGCCACTTTGCTTAAACCTTTCTTTCCTAATACTAAGGAGAAAAAATAATGACTAGAAGCTGATGTATAAATTTAATGTCAATGGAGCTGAACAAATTATTTGTAGCAAGTAACATTCTCTGCAAGATAATCCTTACTGATATATATTCGATATTTGTAAGTATCCACCAAACAGGCTGAGAACAACTGTCAGCCTATGAGTCATTCTCAAAGAATTCACTTCAACTCTTCACTGTTTTTTATTTGCAGTGCAGTTTGCCTTACCTAAATTTCACAGGATTGTTTCTGCTTTCTGACTAGTTGACTGAATCTCTCTAAATAATGGAACAACGAATAATCCATCATTCATGCTAACTTTTGCAGAAGATTCATGAATATCTGAAATAATCTAAATAACCATGAACAACAAATGCCATCATTCCACAACTAACAGCAAACTGAACTTCTGACTTTTATCCTCTAAAATAGAAACAAGTTACAAAATTGCATATTTATTTTATCCAGCTTTTGCTGCGAGCAATGTCATAGAATAGTGAGAATTAGAGCAGCCAAGAATGCACAGTTTAATGTGGTTTTCCAGTACTAACCATTCATGACTTTTAGCATCAATATCACAGACTAAAATATTAGCTATTTAAAGCACTATCTTGGGTAACCAGATATTATAGCTAAGCGCCAGATATTCCTCTCATTTTCATTAGCTGAAATTAGGAGACACCCCACTGAAGTCAGTGGAGTTACCCTGGTTACACACAATTTGTTAGAGAATAAGACCAAGTATATTTACGAGAATAAAAATGTGCAGTATCAACCGAGAAACCAATCTAGGTGTTGCTAATGAATTCTAAAGCCTCTGTCACCTGGTTTCCTGTCCAAATCCCTTTTCCTCCAATTAACACTGGGGAGGGGAGATATTTGACCTAGTAGGGGGTTGGATGCCCCTTCAGGTAGCTCATTGCCTCAGAACATACCTAGGGATCCATGGACTGAAGTGAGTGGAGTAGAACAGCACCACTCTAGACACCCATTGGCTGAAGGAGCTGATTGGCTCCCTCAAACCTGCCTTCCCTGTGTTTAAGCATTTCTGGACACACAGTAGCCATTCTTACTGCTGAAAGTTGCCCTGTCCTACCTGCCTTATGGGCAGCACAGCTGTCAGAGCTGTTTTTTCAGGCTTGCTATCAGTTAAGAACAACTTTTTTTTTTTTTTTAACCTCTGGAGAAGATATCCAGTAACCACATTCATCTTCCTCTCAACACTGTGTAGTCCAAGTACATGGGGACAAGAAGGATAAGATTTAGGGTACATCTACACTGTAGTCATAAGGTGTGACAGCAGTTTGAGTAGACACATCTGAGGTAGATTTAATCTAGCTAGCTCAGGTCCCATACAGTGAAGCTGCATTCATAGTGTAGATTTATCATTTATTTATTTGAGAAAGTTATCACAACTTGCAATCAGTCTGCAGTTGGGAAAGGAGATTTCAAAAGGCTTGCTCCTAGGTTAAATTTGAAACATGACCTATTAGATATTCATGTATCTGCATTATGCTCTTGCATTTTTATCCAATGTAACCCAGGTTAGTAGTGATCAAAATGGTTATCATATGATGGTTGTTCAGTGCCTAGATGACAAAAGTTTTATTTTCTTTGTCCAGTTTTTAGTGAATGGGCATCTATCTAACTATATCCACTGCAGTCAGCATGAATTAGATCCCAAAGAGTAATCTTGGAAGGAAAGTCAAAAATCAAATAGCACGGACTGGACTGTCCATTTACTGATGGAGGTCATGGCAGCAAGTTGGTGCTCAGACACTATAATGGGGGGGCATGCGTTCCAACGTCCTTTAGCAGCACAAACACAGTAGATCATATGTTGACATAAACTTACTCAAGCACAAATCATCAAAAATAGGTGTCTCCATTTTAAAGACCACATCTGGTGTACAGCAAAAACCCAAATGTGGGGAAATAATTCTCTGTTTGAGAAACCCAGATTGCTTAGGTTCATATTGAAAACATATTTTTTTAAAAAGAGTAGTAATCATGTTATACTTTCAGTATTATTCCTATTTCTTCCACGGTGGTAAATTTTATGAAGAATGCGGGTGAGATGTGCTACTACCCCTAGCTTGTTCATTACTTCAATGGTGAAAGGAAATATTCAACATAATAAGACTCACTAAGTCTTAGGACTAATGCTCATATCTTAAACATATACATTAGAAAGTCAGAGATCCAAAACTGCATTTTCTGTTTTCACATAAAGAACCACAATTTGCTCTCCTTCCCCCACCACCCAAATCATGAGATAAAAATAAAATATCAGTCCTTATTTGCCTTCTGATTGGTTTTTAAAGTTCATATTCTCAAGCTTTTCTTTGCAACAAGGAAACCTACATATACCAAATTGAGATTTTCACATAGCCATTTGTTCCCAGGAGCTGAGCTTTAAGAAAGAGATCAAACATTTCAAGAACCAAATAGCTTGATTTTTATTGCAATAGTGTTATGTGTGTGTGTGTGTGTGTGTGTGTGTGTGTGTGTGTGTGTGTGTGTTTTTCTCTCCTTGGGGAGCAACCTTAAATTGTGAAGCAGCTCGAAAAAGTTCTTATGGCAAATTATCTTATTTTATAAAAGTACGTACACATTTTAATATCCCTGGAGACTTGGAGACATAGTGCCATTAGGTTCCTTTCATAATGCACTCAAATTGCATTCTGATTTCAAATGAGGCCACCTAAACAGAGCCTAGCTTAAAAAGTTTCCCTGTAAGTAGGGACAAAAATTTTGTTTATAGGAAAGAAACAGTATACTTCATGGGTTTGGAACAATGTGGGGCAATAGACTCTGCCAGTATACATCAATCTCCATTGTAGCAATTCAGCAAGGTGCTTGAGTACTAGATGTATTTATATGCATGGATATGTGACTTTTTTCTATTGAGTCAAGAATGATTTTATATGAACAGTCTCTCTTGCCTAGACAGATAGATGATGGATATATTGAGATCTCCAGGATTTGAAATTAGTTCTAGATTCAGTAGAAACATTTTTTTTTAACTGGGATCATTTATGACATATGTAAATTGCTATCTGTTATGTTGATATTGCCTTCTTATTTAAAAAGGTTTCTTGGAAATTTAGGGTGGAATAAGATAGTTAATGTGCGACTTTTTAACAGTATCAATTTAGACAATGATGCACAAGGTTGAAGATATTTCCTGGCGCTTAGTTACCATCTGGAAGGACTTCATGATTTAAAACACAGCCAAGGTACCTCATGTGGCCACGAATCCCCAGGAAATGCCCTACATCAAGGTTATTATTATTATAAGATGATTATTTTTAACCAATATAATTATATGGAATTTTCAATTTTTAATATAATTCTGACAGTTTAGAGGAGATGGGACTGAGAACAACTGGACAGCCTTGGCCAAGACAATGTATTGAAATTTAAGAGCTAAAATTTTCTGTTGGGGGACTGCATCCTAACCAGGCAATGAGATACAATCCTCTTTCCGGTAATAAAGATGTATAGTGTGTACAGAACACAATGTAACAGGAATAACAGGACTGCTGAGATGACTTAATGAGTGACCTTAGAGCAGCAGGGAGAGAGAATACCATTTAGAAACAGAGGGAACAGCAACGCAGAACATCAGCTGGGTGAAGCTGTGAAAATCCCAGTGACTGGGTACCCAGCAGAACTGAGTATATACACAAAACAGGCTCCTAGAGCAAGTGGATTTACAGAGACAACCCCCATCTTTTGCTATGAGTTTTGTATGAGTTTCCAGAACTACTCGCTCACATCCTCTGTAGATTGTCCAAAGGGGGTGATTTGAAACCCCTGCCCCCACTCCAACACCTCTTAAATGAAACGTAGAACCTCAAACTTAGAAGCTAGTTAATTTTGCCAACACATCTCTAAGCCTCTTGTTGTCTATTGCCCCATGAGAGTTATCACAGGACTGGAAGGGACTTCGAGAGATCACACATCTAGTTCCCTGCATTCATGGCAGGACTAAGAGTTATCTAGAAGATTAGTTTGGTTATTCTGAGTAACTAGATTATTCAGGTCTGCTGGGTACCCAGTCACTGGGATTTTCACAATTTCACCGCTAGCTGATCTGCTCTGCTGTTCTCCCTATTTTTAAATGGCACTATTTCTCCCTGCTGCTCTAAGGTCACTCACTATTTTTAAATGGCACTATTTCTCCCTGCTGCTCTAAGGTCACTCATTCATGTCACTTCTGCAGTCCTGTAACTTGCTGGGTCAGTAAAATGGCCTCACCAGCCTTTAAATTAACGGAGCTTCAGAAACAGCATCAAAATAGAAAAGGGGAAATTGGTCAGCTTTCAAAAGTGAAGTTAACTCTTCACACTCTGCTTGAAAGTTGTGGAAGTGGGATGTGTAGCAGATAAGGAGCAGTTTCTGCACACTGTGGGCCACGCTCTTGAAAAGTTTGGAGAAGCACAAATAAAAATGTAGGTCTCCATCTCAGGGCTAAAGTAGGAGTTGAGCAGCAAGGGACTTTTCAAAGTTGGTGTTTGACTACACCCAAATTGCTTGGGCAACTGGGCCTTGAATCCAGGCCAATTACCTGAGGAGTTATAATTGAACAGAAACCTGCCACTTGTTAATTAGCACATCACATCTGAGGCCTGGATAGTGGTGGTGGCAGTGTAAAGGTATGCTATTTTTAGGCACTGTTTAGTCACAGGATTTGGAGCAGGGATAGGTGATGAGGGAGACCGCCGAGAGGATAGGGGACAGATGAAAGGCATCTCATCTATGGAGACTAAGAAATTCACACTAGAGTGGCAGAAATGAGCCTTCTCAGTGATGAGCTCCTGAGCAAATATTTGTGAACCTTCTGTGCTGACAGCATGTAGAGTCTGTGCCTTCAGGCTATCTCCAAGATAAATGCAGTATGGGACTATGGCAGGATATAAAACTTGTGACATGCTTTTGGGTAGATAGCCACCATAACTGTGCACACCATCTATGCATGGAATAGGTAAATGGTCTATTTATCGGCTGTATTGTCTCCCCTCGGTCCCTTTGGAATGATGTTGTGTGCCCTGCTCACAGATGGGTAGATATGCATGGCAAAGAATAACTATGTAATTTGATGTTGGATCTGTCTGTCCATAGGGAATCTTAAACCCCTGTGAATTGTAGCCGTTAAGATGCCCTCTGGAACAGAGAGGCTCCTTTGAAAGGATGCAGTGATCCTGACCATTGTACAGAAGCCATGGTTCACCTAGGTCTAACCCCATAGCTCCACCTTCAGCTACAGAGATGCTGGATGACTTCAGCAATGAGCATAGGCACAAAAATACCACTATGTTGAGTGTGGAATGAGCACCTGAAATAGGACACAGAAGAATAGTATATATCCCTATGTGACTTGTACCTAAGGATGATGAGAGTAAATGCATCTCCTCCTCTGAGCTCTGCTTCCATCACCTCCTGGCCCCTATCTAAATTGTCTCATCATGCATCAGCCCTAGAATGATCATGTGCTGCACTTGAGACTTTTCCTGATACTGTTCCCTTAACCCACAATGTCTCTTCTCTGAGTCCCTGTTCTTCTACCTCCTTTTCCACACTGCTCCTCATCCTTCCTCCTTCCCCCATACTAATCCTATAAAATCTCAACAAACCTGCCCGCCTCTTTCTGTGTCTTTCAAGTAAGTGTGTGTGTGTGTGTGTGTGTGTGTGTGTGTGTGTGTGTGGGTGGACTGCTAAATAGACACCATAGACTGTGCCTCCTGGCTTAATTTTATCTAAGATACAACTGATTTTTAAGCAATTAGAACTTTGAAAATGCCATGGGCAATGAATGAGGGATAGATGAATGGATGGACAGACCTCAATAGATTACTCATTTAAGAAAGGTTATTAGGATTTGGCTTGTGTTACATTGAGCCTTAAAAGAAGAATTGATGTGTAATGTGAATCAAAAGATGTTTGACTTCAGAAAGAATTTTTAAGGTCTCTTCTTAATTCAAAATTTATCTATATAAACTGCTCTTTTAGTTAGTAATTTAGTTGATTTAATTGTTGCAGGTAAAACTTATTTGTATTCTTATCTATTCCACATTCTGAGTTACAAGCCAATAAACTTTGGTCTGGTTTATAAAGAAACTCCCACTGTAAACAAATGACTAATTCTATGCAACTCACACATCTGGTCCCTAGCTCTGCATAGCTTCAGATATGAAAGTGGGATAGGAATTGTTTTAATACTCAGGTTTGCATAGCTTTGATTATTTAATTATGTTATTCAATCATCCCAAATAATTGGATCTTCCTGCACAAAGGAAAAAGCTTTACAAGGATTCTTAATCCAGGTGCCGTCTCTTCCTTTGAAGTAGAGAGTGGATGTGGGGATGGCATTGGAAACATAATGGGAGCAGTGTGTCATGAATTACCTTTTATCTGTAGGCTAAATTAGTAATCAGTCTAGTTTAATCGCTCCATCCACAGAAGTTTACAGAGAAAATCTTTGATGGCATCTGTCTCCAATCTGCTTAATTATAAAAGCATTAGGTTTGTCTAATAAGGTCTGTGTGTGTTTGCTGGCTGGTTGGGTTTTGCATTCCCTATACTGACAACATACACTGTAAGGACAGATAAGCCATATGCTTTTTGGTCTCTTTTGGGTACCTAAAACACCAGGAAGATTCTTAACTGAAGAGATTGTTCCTTGTCTTTCCTTTGTCAGCTCTGACTAGATAGGGACAGAGTTTTTACAACTGCTCTCTGTGCAATTAAGGAATGAAAACCTTGACATAGAAGGAATAATGTAAAAGATGGTAGTTGTCTCATGATTATTATAATTCCCAAAATTAAATGCTTTTTTGGAGCTAAAATAGCTGTACAACATCCAACATGTTCATGTCACTATGCAGCAGGAAAACTATTATGTATCTCAAATTATAAGAGGACATTTGTACTATGCAATCAATTTGGCAGTGGTGTGCATTTTTGTTATGTTTTTGTTTTTAAATAGAAATTGATTAGAAGCAAAGAAACCCCAAAATATTTAACATGGTTGGCAAAGGCTTCCCTGTTAGATTTCTCAACTAAAGTGGCATGTGCTTTAGGATTAATAGAGCAGTGGTGGGAAAATACTAGCACCTCTAAACATATATCTTTGTTGCATTTTGCTGCTAGAGTAAACCACTATATTGATGATGCAACTTATTTTCATTACTATGGGAAAGGCCTTTTTTCACCACTTATACATCACAGCTTCCTCTTGCAAAGTGACAATGCTTTAGAAGAATTCAGAGTAAACTGAAATTAATCTTCCTCCAGCAATTCAGGCGATCACTGATCAGTTTAGAATTCAAAGTCTAGCAGCAGAATGAAACCTGGATAAGGGCACCAGTGTGGGGGGAACAATTTGCATATCCACCTATCTTTCCAGGCACTGTGGCTACACAGTTTAGCATGTTCCAAAGGGGTAGCTGTGTTAGTCTATTGCAGAAAAACAGAGTCCTGCAGCACTTATAAATCTGTTACTCTTTAATTATTGCATGAGCTTTGGTGGGAGAAAATCCCACTTCAACAGATTACCATGTGACTTTCTACTTGACTATGTTACTCTGCAGCTGGACTTCTGTGGCATTAAAACCAAACTTAAAAAGTCTTGGCCTTGGTTCTGTCTCTTTTGATGGGACTAATAGTCACTATTTCTCTCCTCCCTCCCCCAAATCTCATCTTCTTAATCATTCCCTGGAGCATCCAGGACTATTCTATTGTCATCTTGCATTGGAGCCATTTATTGGGTGAGTTGGTGTATGACTGACTGAAGAATACTGATGAACTCATGGCAAAAACTCTGAAGTGCTTTGTGCATTGTTGTGTGTGGGAGAAATACCAAAGTACAGAGATGTGGAATTGTGCTCTGAGATAACACTTGGTAAAGCTATTGTTTCAGGCTCTCTGCTGATGACACTGAATATGATAATATCTGAGGTTTTCTCTGAAGCCATAAAGGCAAAAAACCTTTTTTTAAATTGAAAGGTAAGATTCTGGAGCATAGTGCTTTGGTAGGGGGTGATTTTTGTGGCAAATCCTGAAGAATACACTGGACCCTAACTACAGGCACATAACAGGCTTTAGCAGAACTTGAGTGCCATCTTCGTCTCCATTGTTTACCAAGGATCACAGCTGGTCTGCAACTCTGAGGGATACAGAAATATCTAGTAGTTGAATAAAGAAATAAACCAATTAAAGTATGTATTTTCTAGTTTCAGACTCCATCTTCCTCTACTTCCAGAGCCAGAGTCTTTTTTATTTGCAAAACAAACAAGGAGTCCTATGGCACTTTTAAAAACTAACAAATTTATTTGTCACATAAGCTTTCATGGGAGAAAATCGCACTTCGTCAGATGCTTTGAAGATGGGGAGCTTACAGAATGGGAGGAAAATAAATGCAGGGAAGTGTAAGTGTAAGGATCAGGTCAGGCTGTAACAGCAAATCAGAGCTGTTGTTCAGATTCAAACACTGGGGAACAGCATAAAGAGGAAGGTGAGGTCAAATCACCTGTTGTAATGAGAAAAGCAGGGTCTCAGTCCCTATTTTCTTCTTTCTATTGCGTCATTTCTCACCATTTTTTCTACTTCCATTACACTTTTCTCTTGCTCCTGTATTTCCATCTCTTACACCCAGAACACATTTTTTTTCATTCCTTCCCTCAGTGGAACAGCTTAAAGATCTATTTACAATTATGGTGAAATGGCATGAAAACTTGACTTTTGTGGAGGAAAAAAATAATTATTTTTGCCTCTCTCCTAATCCTGACTGACTTTAATCTTTTGGATAATGGACTACATTTCTGCATGAAGAGACACCTCATTCTGGAGTCTCAATACATTATGATGATTCTCATATCTACTGACGTTCTGAATTTAAACCGGGGAATTGAAAGTGTAAATATGATACATGTACAGATTGCTCACTTACATAACAGAATGCCATTCATGTTTAAGATACTTACCTCCAATCATCTCTAAGAACCTCTGTTGTTCCCAGTTTCTCTAGAACAATTTTTAAGAAACGATGACAACTCCTAATTGTCCCCAAGAGTTCTCAAACATTAATATTTGGTTCTAATGAGGTATTTTCCTTGCCTTCCTCTGAGGAAACATCCATCTAATGACTGACAGGCATGAGCAATACTGCAAGTAAAAAAATGGCTTATTTTTAAACTAAGTTTAAATATGGCTAGATGTGAAAACTAATCTTATAAGAACAATGTATCCACTGAATATAATTATTTCTCCAGCTACTCCCTTAAAGAAGATTAGTATTAGCTGACAGTTATTAATTGTAGAAGAATGAAAGCATTCAAAATTAATTATTCAAAGTCACTAGGAACTGGCAAGTAGGATGGTATCTTGGGTTTTGTGACACCGCTGACACTTTTAAAAAAAAACTGTGAAACTTTTCAGTTTCATGAATTTTTCTTTTCATATTTGAAACCATTATTTTCCAGGAGAAATTTTTAATTTTAATCTTCTCCCTAACATATTCTATTAACATGCCCTGTGCTGTGTACACATAAAAAAATCATATTTAAAATAACATTTGCCTGACTTCTAGCACAATCAGGAAAATAATCTTTAAAATTCTATAGGCTAAAGCTTGCAATATGATAAAAGCAAATGTTATTCTTGATGGTTAATTGCATTTATTATAGTAGCACTTAAGGTCTCAGACAGGCTCCCTTTGGACACGTCAGTGCGCTAACATTTAAGAAGAGGAAGGTGACTGCCCCAAACTGCTTATAATCTAATGCATGGAACCTTGTACATCTTGAGTTCTCTTTTAAATCTAGAGCCAATGGTTTTCAAGTGGGGTCTGACTCTGGGAAAAGAAGTTCTGTCCTCCTTAGTATTGAATTAAAAGCACAGGGTCTGAGTCTCCTCTCACTTTATTACTGTGAGTGTAAATTGGGAATAAGTTATGGAGGTCAATGGAGCTCTATCAGTGGAAAAACTGAGGGGGGAATCGGGCCTGCTTCACTACAGACTTCAAGTTGGACCCTCGTCAAGTCATTTGTTCACTCTGGGTCTCAGTTTCCCCATCTGTAACATGGGCAGGTTAATAGCTACTTCACAAAGGGGTTGAGGACAAATACATTAAAGATTGTGAGAGGCTCTGATGCTACAGTAAGGGCTGCATATATGTGTGAAATAGCCACTGAATCCTCTTTTTCTTTGACTAGAGTTCTAACAGTTTACAAATAGTATAAAGTTCTTCCCCTTGAGATTTCAAAACACTTCATATATTGTGTATAGAAATACTTCACTCATGAGAGTAATGCATTCCACCCATAGAAGACTCTGATAGCTATTTAACAGTTCACTGCATGGCAGCTGAGGCTAGGAAATGAAGAACACTGAATCCAGCTGAAACTACAGTTTGTCAGTTGGAAAAACAAATGTACTTGAAGAACTGCTGCAACCAGCCTTCTTGGCTTACCAGCGGTCAGGCTGAATAACAGTAACCTTTGACAGTAAAGAGCTAATTATTGATTGTCGCTGAAATTATTCCACTGAAGTAGCTGATCTCAGAAATTATTGTGACTTCAATAATTCTGTTGCTGTATCTCACCCCAGGCCGAAGGAGCTTTAACAGGTGCTTTAACTCCCACTGAAGCGAATGGGATGGAAGCGCCTGCTTAAAGGTAAGCACTTCTCTGAGTGTATCAAGCCCAGAGTGCTTAGTACCTGTCAGGATAAAATGTTAACTTGTGATTGACTGATAAATCCAAGCCCTAACATTTTCACTAGCTTTTAAAATGACGTTCGTACTTCAGAACCCTTCCCTCTTGACACTAATCTGTTTCCAATGCAGTATACTAATGGTTCCTAACATTTCTGAGTGAAATCTCAATAGTTAATGCTAGGTAAAACATGTCACCCCTTCACTAGCCATAAACACATATAACTCCTATAAACCCATATAATAATAATAATAAAATCACTAAGCTACACCATAATAATAGTAATTAACAATAAATTACTCTGACCCAAGTTAGAAGCTAAGCCTTCCCTGGCACAGCCACCACCACAGGCCCTATTGGCTGCCACTTCCCATCCCTCATGGACTGAGGGTAATAGATGCCGGCTCGGGTGGCTTGGCTGGGGCTGCTCCTTCCAGCTGGGTATCTGGCCAGTGCAGTATTGTAGGCGTGGCTGCTCCTCTGCCCTGGCTGGTGCAGAGCTTGAGGCTGCTGCATGCAGCATGGAGCTTGGGGGCTAAATGTTCAGTATTACTAAAGTCTCATTAACTCCCTGGAATCTTTGGTGCCCCCTCCAGGGGCTCCCCCTCCCCGTTGGGAACCATTGCAATATACCACTGTGCTGTTGGCATCTATAACTTTTCTTAATGAATTGCTTGGGAAGAATCATTCATTGAGAAGATGGCTCAGTCGCAGTCTCACCACATAAACTATAGCTGTCATTAGCAAATGTGATTTGCCCTTGAACAGACTCACCTATGCTAATCCTTTCATGATCTCATCATCCTTTTTTAGTAGTAGCGTCATTGAATGAGTGCAACTTGCACCTGTCACTCTGCCAAAGGAAGGTCCTGTCATGTGATTTAGCGACTCTGAAAAATTTCTCAGTCAGTACTGCTTGGCTGGCTTCTCAATTCTCTGCACACTCAGGCTGCTTGAGTACAGTAGTTTGCCTGTCTGCTTTAAGGGCCACAGTTCAAATAATTTCTTAGCGCTCTCGTAAGTCAGACCCCAGACTGATGTTAGGAATTCACGGATATCAGAAGCTGGATTTGGTACTGAATTATGTTTTTCACTTGCGGCGAATGGAAATTCAAACAGGGACTGCATAGCTATTGGAGAAATCCTAAACTTGCACAACAGTCACCATTTTGATATGGTGCGTGGGGAACATAACTAGTGATCAGGGCTTAAGATAAATCTAGTGTCAGCTTAAGTATATTTGTCTCTAAAATGGTTATCTTGATGAGATGATGATGGATGGTAACAGGGAGAAAAGAAGGATGCAGATACACTCATTCAGGGGCACTACAGATTTTAGTATTAAGCGACTGCCTGCCTGCAGGCTGCAAGATCTTTTGCAGGATAATACACAAGAAAATCTTTTTGATTTTGTATAGCTCTTGTAGCACTCCGACAACCGTTTTCAGAAGTCATAGTGTGGGCATGAGGGGACAGATTTTTCAAGTGCTCAGGATTCACAACTGAGGATAGATATTTTCAAAAAAATCAGTTCCCATTGTGTCACTTACAGCCTGACTTTTCTAACTATTTCAGCACTCAGCATGCTTAGCTCCTTTTGAAAACTTGGCACCTACGTGAGATGTGAATGCTATGGAAAATCTGCTTTGAGTATGGGTGTCAAACTTCTGAAAACTTGCCTCTTGTATAACAACCCCCCATTTTTTGCAAACAACCAAATGCAGTTTGCTTTATTTTCAAAGCCTTGGGTAACTGTGTTGGATTCTGAAGTGCATGTGACATGCCAATGCATAGAGGCTCTCAATCAGACATATAATTGCATCTGGCCCAGTAACTGGCTCTCCAAAGACAGATTATATCTCAGGTATTTATAGAGCACAACTCATCACAGTATCTAGGAGATGTGATAGCAACATGTTACTCAGTACTAGTCACCTGCTTTCTGTGCATACTGGGAAAAATGTGTCTTTGCACTTCAGGCCCTGAAAAATGATTTTTTTTCTTAGACATATACCATATAAGTAACCTCTTATTTCTCCCAGACAACTGTGCTGTACAGAGCCAACATAGGTTCTTTATACACCTACAAGCCTTGAGGAGGATGGGGGTCCCATAAAGCTAAGGGTCCTAAAATACAGGCAATCATCTCTGCCCTGATGAACTTAGGTCTGGTTTACACTACACTACAGAGTTTTGTCAACAAAACTCAGCTCAGGTGGACAGGCACCACTGACTGAAGGGGGTAGTGTGGATGAACGTCAATCACCCCAATAATCAATGTGGTGGCTGTAAGCTGACCTATCTTAGTAGTGTAGACAAGGTTATAGGCTAAGAAAAGAAAATCCTTCATAGAGCTCTTGCCCCAAAGTCCTCAAGCCATTGGGTTTGAGATTCTCTTTCCAAGCAATAAAGGAGGCCTTATCTACACTGGGGAAAGTTCAGTATGTTAGAACATGGTTAATGCACTTTAACTAACACAGCATGGTTTTGGGCTTAGTGTAACCAAGGGCTGTCATATATTTTAAAACATGTTAGCTGGTTATGGTAAATCCTGTGCTTCCTGCAAAGTTTAATCTCAACCAGATAACATACTTTTAGACCCTACTCACATTGGCTGCGAAGTTGTTTTGCATCATGTTAGAAAATGTTAATAAACAAATTGTAACTAGAATAATACATTTCCCTCCCCACAGCCCTGACCTGGCTGGGTGCTGTAGACCTTATTAAATGGAATGGGGAGAGACTCTGAGTCAAGATCCTGGACAAACACAATGTAGACTTAGCCTGAAGATATTTGAGATGGCAGATGGGTTGGTGACTGTAGGGAATTGGCAGGTGAGTCAATCAAAGGGCAAGTATATCATTATGGGAGCCACAGCAGTATTGGTAGTATTGACAGATGGCTCTTGGTAGGACTGAGGGGTGGGAAATTAGCTCAAAATGGATAATGTGGGGCCAGCAAAATAATACAAATAAAATGAAACCAAAAAGCAACCAGTCTGCTTCCTATTTCTTGGTTTCCTTCATTTGAGTTTCAGTATAATAGCTTAGCCATTAAATCTGCTTTTAACTTTGGCTCCCAGACTCAAAACACTAAATACCTCCTGAAATGCTCAAATAATACATTATATTTAGACAGGGTATGACAGTGTATGGAACAGATTTTGGAGTTTTTATTACTCCAGGAAGTGGAGCTCTTGGGAAGAGATCATAGATTCTAAGACCAAAAGGAAACACTGTGATTGTCAAGTCTGAATATAACACTGGCCATAAAATTTCACCAAAATTATTCCTAAAGCATATCTTTTAGAGAAAACATCTAATCTTGATTAAAAAATTGCTAGCGTTGGAGAATCCACCATGACCTTCCAACTGTTGATTTTTCATACTGTTAAAAATTTACTCCTTCTTTCCAATCTGAATTTGTCTGGGTTCAACTTCTAGCCTCTAGGTCATGTTATACCTTTCTCTGATAGATTGAAGGGCTCATTTTGGCCCTATAGGGGCTGATCCAGGCAGGCCCTGCTGTACCCCCCGAATGTTCCCAAAGGGTGGGATGCCCCACAGTTTGGAGACCGCTTCATGAGGGCCTGTTTTCTAATCTTTTAATCATTCTCATGGCTCTTCTCTGAACCCTCTCTAGTTTATCAACATCCTTCTTGAATCTTGAGAACCAGAGGTCACACAGGCTGTTTGGAAAGATTCGATGGGTAGCAGTTTGCTTGTGAAGCAGTGTTCACCTTCTGCAGTCTGGTCACTGTGCAGTGTCCAAAGCAGATGAGACATATCAGAAGTAGAAAGCTCTCTGAGCAACAGTTCCTGCTCACACCCTGAGAATAAGGCAGGGCAGCTCGCTCAGCTGATCTCCCCATTTTGACAAATAAATTGAGTTGCTGGTGTTGAGGAAAACAACTTAACCCTTTACTATCAGGTTTCAGCAAAGTACCAAATTTATTCAAGCAATACTTGGAGAGACAGTTAACAGCACAATGTGTATCTCTTTTCTCACCTAATTTGGTGCCTTGCTCAAACCTAATGATAAAGACAACAGAGTCCTGTGGCACTTTTAAAGACACAGGACTCTGTTGTCTTTCTACAATAGACTAACACGGCTACCCCTTTGAAATTTGACTAATGATAAAGGGTTAAGTTGTTTTCCTCAACACTGGGCAAGCAATCAGCAAGATCCACTGTGGCATCAGGGAGAGTAAGAGTGGAGGTGTCAGTGACAAACCACTGTTTGTAGCCGAAGTGAGAGAATGGAAAGGATGACTGACAGCTCACTTGGCATTGCCAATTCAGCAGGGGTTAGAGGCAGCACTTCCAAAGCAAAAAATCACAGAGGCTGGCAGCACTGCGGAACGAAACTTGCCAAGTCTTGCAGACTTGCTGTGTGTAGCAGATGGGTAGATTCTATGCATATCATATGGCAAATCATGGTACGTTCCAGTGCTGCTCATAAAGAAAGCTGTTTTGTTGCCACACCATGCAAGGATGGAGCTTCATGTGGGCTGCAGCATGGCTTGGAAACAACACAAGGGCATAATCCCCAGGCTATGCAAAGCCTATCGCTAACGGAGACATGCGGTTTGAGCTGAAGTGTTCAATAGTTACAAGTGACATCCCTCTTCTGAGTTCCTGAAATGGTGGCTGTTCACAATGACAGCTGTCAGCAGTCATTCCTTTCATTCTCATTATACATTTTCATGATGAAGATGAAACCTATTTTGCTAATATATATAGCACTCAGATACTACGGTTTGGGACTCTGAGTTCCGGGATGGCAGGGGATAGATATCACTTGTACTCCAATAGCATAAGAAAACTCCATATATTAATTGTAGTCTTTCCAGGCTATGTTGTGGTGGAAATAGTATTACCAAATGAATCAGCTGAGAGCAACTTGGCAAAGATGAAATATGCTAGGCCTGATTCTCCACTCCTTGACACCAGTTCAAAACTAACTCAACTCCATAGGCTTCAACCGTTCCTTCAGATTTACATGAACATACGTATGTGAAGAATTGGGTTCTCTGTGAATAAACAACTAAGAGTGTTGTTAATCCCAGGTCTGAAATGTTAGGTTCAAAAGAACTTAAATCCATTGATTACAACACTTAGCTGGCTCTTACTTGGAGGGTGGAAAACTGTAGCTTTAATTATTTGGAGAGAGCAGTCTCATTAAGAAAGTTCTGGCTGTGCAGCATAATCTATCTTCTTTATAGAATCCCTGGGGATGTTCCAGGAAGCTTGGAATAAACAGATTAGTAGCTATGGTGTGCACAGGGGACTAGCCACAAGGTAACAGTTATTAACACTCAAAAGTGGACTAGGAAACTAGATTGCATACATTAACTTTCAGAGGAAGAAACAAAGGCACATTTTAGTCCATGGGTAGGCCCTTTGGGATTAGTTTTCTAAACGAGTTTTCTTTCCTTGGGTTAGCTATCCAAAACCAAATATCTAGTCTAGGTACCTCTAGAATGGTGTCTGTAAAGAAAATGAAATGCTGCAGCTGGTTGCTTTGATAGCTATGATGAAATTATACTACTCATGATAGAAAATCCAAATCTTTCCTGCCCCTGTGACCTTGAAAAGCTGTGGGAAGTATCACTTCTCTTTTCCAGCTGAATTCCCACTTTAGATAGGAAGGTCCCCTCTATGGACATTGTGGGATCATGGTGAGGAATGAGGTGCCTTGCGTGAGCTACATATTTTGAAACAACTCTTTTTGAATGCATGCATGTATGTCCCACTCATAGGTTTTGGTTTCTGGCTATCTCTACAGTTTCAACTTCACATGTCCCACAACAGAATTGTCCTAGAATTGTTTAATTCTAAAGAAAAGTAAAGATGGCCCTCTAACTATTAGATCAATTTAACTGTCAGCTTGCTGGAGTGAAGGGGCTTTCTTGAAAAGTGAGGAGGAATGAGAGCTGTCTCTTACACGGGGCCTGTTATAATGAGCACTACAGTGAGTTAACAGGTTATTTAATTTGCTGTCTGATTTTTTCCTTAGACTACACAGACCTATTCAAGAGCAGACGTGGCACTTCCTTTGCGATGCAGTGCCTGAGGAGTTGATGCTGGAGTGCTTGCCAGATGCAAAGATCCACCCATGCAGATCCAATAGCAGCCTCAGGGCCATGGCCTGTCCTACATGGCCTTGATGAGAACAAATGGCAGCAATAGTAGGATTCAGTCTGTAGCAGACTTCATTTTGGTCCCAATCCAACCCCCTGACAAAGTACATTAGTTTGTTAGTAAATTTCACTGCACTGTTTACATTACTCTTCAGCAGCAAGGACAATTGAAGAGGATTTGTTCGGAAAGGATGCATCTTTGCTTTCTAGCAACAGCATGTGAGCAAATGATAGCCAAGAAAATCACCAAAGGCTTTCTGAAGCTGCCTGGGAACTCTCTTGTTTGCATACAGTACATTAGGGGAAAGGGAAACCTGATTGGTTTAGTACCTCTTGAGACTTTTTAACCTACTGCTTGGAATATATTTGTGAAACTGGAATGACAGAAACTAGCTGGACTAAATTCATCCCTGGTGTAACTATTGAAGTTAGAGTTATATAGCTGAATTTAGCCCATATTTTCTTAGTACTGAGGATTCAACTAAGCCCTCTGGGAGGATACATGTTGAAAGCTTGTCTTTAAAGTATTGTATTGTGGCTCAGTCCCTTTATTATTCAGCACGAGTCACCCAAGTACCTCTTTGTAAGTCTGATTTGCTGTGGATATATGTGACTGTGTTATCTTATTATTCAACAGAATACAAATCATATGAAAACATTTTAGCATTCTGATTAAACAGTCACCATCCTGTAGGTTAATAAGAAGACAGGCTGTTTAGGATGGAGGGGATTTCATTGATACTATTCCATTTCTGTTACAGCATTTAAAGGACACCAAATGCCCAAAATACAGCATGAATTTTTCTGTCAGGACTGATTTGAGAGGGAGTGTGCGTCCTATATGGGCTCTGCAAGAGCTGGAGTGGACCAGGTGGGTCAAATTAGCTAATAAGGCTGCAAATGGGGGGAGTTTTGGGTTGGAGGCAGTTAATGAGAGAGAAGCTCACTTGTGAGGAGGGGCAGGCAGGGTTTCTACACAAGACAGGAAATTAGAAGTAGAGGGGACTGCAGGGATGGAGTGTGCAATTGCTCCCTAGAATGAGGGAGGAGTGTTTGGAGGTTACACAGACAAGTTGCTTACAGTTGTTCCCTGACATGAGTGGGGTAAGTCAGGCTGGGAAGTATGAAAACAGTTCAGGGAAAGGCAGCAAGGTACAGGAAATGGACCTTGGTTGCTATGTAGAGGGCTCTTGAGCTGGACCCTGTGGTACTGGGTGGGCCTGGGTTCCCTGCCAGGCACTGTGGGAGTGGCACTATGAGGCAGAAGGCTGCCAGAGAGCAGGAACCCTGATACACTTCTCCCACCACCCCTGAAAGGGGAAACCACAGCTGTGACCTGGCCAGAGCACTGAGTCACAAAGAGAAAAAGTTCAGTTCCTCAGAGTAAGAGAGGGGCTGGAGAGGAGACACTGATGTGCTGGCCTGATTGAGCTAATCCCCAGACCTGCCAGGAAGTGACACCATCCAGTAATGAGTAGTGCAAACCCGTGACAGTTGATGGAGAATGCAGGCAGGATGGTCCCCTCTGATGAAGGGTCTGGCTGACTGTGCCTGACAAGAGCCCTGAGGTGGGGGGTCAGAGACAGACTGTGAGGTGGCAGATTGAAACCATCCCCAAGGGGCCATAACAGAGAAAATCCCAAAGAGAAGATGGAAATGAAAATGCCCCCAGTGCACTCTGCTAGAGTGAATGCTGGAGTTGCTGTTCCCACAGACAGAGGGGAGCTGAGAAGCTGCAAGAGGGGGTCCATGCCATGTGGGGACAGATATTGGAGAAGCAGCAGAGATTGTGGGAAGGAAGCCCTAGGGTATTTACAAACCTGTGAGGTGCAAATAGCTGGTCTGCAGCAGCCGGACAGCATCCTGCAGGAAAGAAGCAGGTGGAGTTATCAGGGCCAGGAATGGGAAAGGCAATTGGGGGCCAGCAATGGCTGTGCTCCCCATAGTGGTTCTGAATAGGGCCAGGTGGGCTCAGTCAGCTAACTAGCTGCTGGCAGCCTACAGCTCCCCCATTTGTAGCCTGTTTAGAGAGAAGCTCACCTGTTAGGGACAGGATAAAAAGCCAGGAAATTGTACGTAGAAGGGGCTGTAGGAAGGGCTGTTTGCAGGTTGTAGCGTGACATTGTTTAAAGTTACTCCCTGTGGGGGGAGGGAAGAGACTGGCAAACCCTGAGGAGTGGGGAAGGCTGAGTGGTATGGAATTGGTTTAGGAACAGATGGCAAGGTGCAGGGAATGACCTGGCTGTTATGTAGAAGTTCTCTGAGCTGGAACCCAGAGTAGCGGGGGGCCCACATTCCTTGCCAGCCACTATGGGAGTGGCATTGGGAGGTAATGAAGCAGGAGAAGGCTGGAGAGCAGGAATCCTGATATGCTTCCTGCTGTGGAAGGGGAAATCACAGCAGTGACCTGGCCAGACTCATGGTGAAGACAGCTGTGGCTCCTGAGAGTGAGAGAGCCTGGAGAAGAAATTGACAGGCTGTAACTGCTGGAAGGGATGTGGCCTGACCAAGCTAATCCCCAGAGACCCCAGGAGATGGTGTCATCCAGTGGTAAGTAGAGCAACCCTCCTCCTAGTGATATGGGGTACTCTGTTGTAGTCCTGCTTGAGGATTAGTGAAGAGCAGCAGCCCTGCACTTGTTGGGGAAAGGCTCAGAATATGGCTCAGTGCTCCTTTTTCTTTACCTGGTCTGGTCTTCTGGGTGATATTAGTGGAGAAGGGTCTGGCTCAGCTTAACCTTTGGTGGGGTGCAAAACCTTCTCCCTTGACTGCACAGACTGGACCTTCCCACGGGAGCAGTGGAACATGTAGTAGAAACTGTTTTTTGTTTTCTTTTCTCACCTGTCTGTGCACTCAAATAAAAGCTCAGGCAAAATTCTACCCCAGATCTTTGCTACTGGTTACTGCATTTTTGCTGTGGCTGCCTGTTTCCCCAGAGAATGGGTGGTTTTGCTTTTTGTACACTTGACAGTCCTTGAGTTAGATATCCAGCCTGATCTCACAGGTTGAGCATGCTCCATTAAGTGACTTTGATAAATCAAACCCACCCAGGTTATAGATGTAAGCCGAATGCCTGGCATTCCACCTATGTGCTACACAAATATCTGGCTGCAAGAA
>ML685795.1:5780751-5965235 GCA_007922175.1 Pelusios castaneus | reverse complement strand
TTAGGCTTTTCCACACAAAAATTGATGTATTTTCTAACTCCCTCTTTCTTCAGCCAGCAGTGCCAACTCTGTCTGTTCCCAGCCTAATGGAAACTTTTTGCTCGAGGAAGCATCTTGTGCAACTGCCCACTGTATGGAAAATATGTAATTGTGCAGGCTCTGTAGACAAAGCACAAAGACACGAGCTCGCTGCGAATACACAAGGAGAATGGGGTTTGCTCCTATGCCTTAGGCCCTTGTTTGAAATAGCTGTGAGCTACTAGAGCATTCTGGCAATCTGCACAGAAACGAGTATTGTAAGTGTCTGGCTAAGGGGAGAAGATTGTTCTCACTTCATGCTTCTGTGACTTTTATTCTTGGGGGAGGCCGAAAGGGAGATATGGCGAAGAGGGAGAGCAGGCAATTCAGGAGAAAATGTATCTGTGCACAGTGTTACCAGTTTGATCTACTTTCTGCTTATCTAATGATACGTAAAGCAGATGAGTTCCTGCCCAGATTCCAGCAGTTGCCACCAATGGAAACTGAAGCATGGTGCTCTGGTGGCTAAATGCCCATTTTGGAATGGAGCTATAGATCTGCAAAGACATCCCCAGCCTTGTGATTTCCTATTATTGGCTGACCCAGCTGTGGAAGTGGGTACTGTCAAAAGTGAAGGGCACAGCCAATGTGCTCGGTGATGCAATGTAGAGTTCCTAAGAAAGCCTTCTGCAGTTTTGGGTAGAGGCTAGGTAATGTTGCAGTGCTAGCTGGCTTCTTTCTTCTCAGTACTTTTAGGGTCCCTGTAATAGCATTGCAGGTCACTTTATTCCCTGACAGTGTTGTTAACCCCAAATGCTCAAAAATCCTGAGACTGTCCTTAAAATCATAAGATTAGGTAATAATAATTTGGTGGTCTTTTTATTTGCTTTCTGAGCCTTTAAGGTGCACAGGGGTCACATTTTGAAGCTTTCTCCACAGTAATAAGGGCTAGAAACTTACTTTTCCACTCTTAATTCTTAAAGAAGTCATCATAGAGCCATGTGACTTAGGATCTGGGGCTTTAAGGAAAACAAGGACTCATGACAGAATCGTGAGTTGGCCACACTACCTCTGAGCACCATGTAGTCAGGAGATGATGCAGTTCTTGTGAAATATGTAAGCACAGAGTTATTCCTGCTCTCAAGATCCATTAATAGCATTTCACAGGTGGAAAAAAAAGTGTAAAACTGAAGAGGCCTACAGGAACGCAAACACAACCAAGCCAACGCACTGGAAAGAATCTTAAGATTTGTATTTCCTGCTTTCTATGTGCTTTAACTTGAATGGCCCTTTGGGGTACATAGTTTGAGGTTGGAAAAAGCCTCCAAAATACACAAAATCACCCCCATAATCAAACCTATTCATAGAGTATCAAACAGATGAACTGGCTTTTCTATTCAAAGTAAAACCCCGTTTTACTATAATTTTCTTGTGGCATTTAGCAATATAGCATTGTAAGTTGATTTCTTTAAATGTATTAAATCTTAGTTTAAGTGCTAAAATAGTTGCTAGTGGGAATATTGGAGACATGAGAATATGACTGATCAATTGTGTGGTGTCAGGTCACTTGGCAGAAATGCTGAGAAGTTCAAGAACCCTTCAGTTGCTTCACCTATTTGTTTTCATAAGAACATTAACTGAGAGGCCTGTCAAATGCTTGCTGTGTCAGTGATCCCTCAGAGCATGTACTGTTTGACAACGTATCTAAAATTGCTGCTGTATGCATCTTTCAGGGATTTTATTATAGGTCAAAGATGAATACAAAGTTATAAAGCAAACAAGGAAACAAAATTCACCTGCTGTTCTGTGATTTAAATTGTCCAAAGATCTATACTGACTTATTCAATACTTGATGTGTCCACCAAGGAAAATGTGTGGATTTAAGAACAGCATAGCAAATTCTATGCATTTGGTGGCAGCATAAAGGAACTAAAATATTCCTTCCGACTCTTGCATAGCATTGCTTTCCCCTTTTTAAAATTATTCTGCCTCTAATACTAATTGAGAGCTGCTTTTTCCAGAATCATTACTGATCAAATTTAGGTAATCTAGCTGCAGAACGATTTCTTGGTCAGAAGGCCTTTTGAACTCATGATTAGAACATTTGGTTTGTAGTTCATAGTTGTGTTCATTTAGATTGTCTTACTTCCTGCTTTATCTCTGGCACTTCAGAATCTGGCTGTGTGTTTGACCCATATAATCAATAGACACTAACTCTCTTGGAGATGTACAGGATTTGTGGTGAAATGGTGGCTGCAGAACTCCATGAGCTCCAATGAAGTCAAATGAAAATAATGAGTGAAGGGTCAGTGTGAGGAATCAAGCCTACCTTGTCCCCTCCTCTGAAAATATGTGGCATAGATCCTCAACTGGTGATTACTGCATTGATTATTACTGTTTATTATTGTTGCAAGTTGCGCACACAACCATACTTTTTCCTGTTGTTCAGTCTAGACCTTGAAGCCCTAGCCTTTTTACCCTCCTCTCCTCTCCTCTCCTCTCGAGGTGATACAGATGGTGCCAGGCAATGCAACTCTTATTTGCTGTGTACCTCTTGCTCTGTATAGCCATGCTGTATCCAGCTTGGACATGATCCAACCAGTACTCTGACCTGAATAAATGCTTTTAATATGAATCTCTCTTGCGTTATAGCTGTTTATCACCAGCAAATTGAATCCCCTGAGGATTAGGGGACTTGATTTGCTGGGTGAAGTTAAAGGCATTGCACCTTTGTTCACTGAGCTTGGATTGCCCAGTTCAGACACCTTTTAAAAATGGCTTGGGCCCCAGCTACTTGAGTGATTGTTTCTAGTTGTGTGATATTCTGGTAGCTGCAAATCCACAGAAATATTTAAGCTAATACTGCCTTTCTGGTGTAAAATAGGAAGGGGCTGGGGACAAGGCATTCTGAGTGGGGGTTTAACTTTGGAATTTATTTGTTCCACCAGAGCCTGGGTTTCTGGTTGGCATTTTTCACGACATTAGTGATTTTAGATAAAATATCGGGCCAGCAAGAAAGTTCTGAAGTGGGGCTTTTAGTGAGGATGTCTGCTGTTCGTTTCCCTTTGACAAAATAGGGTTATGTATAAAAGATTTGAGGTTTAGGCCATTTCTAATTTCTAGGCAACTGGTGTGTTGACGGGGACTGCAAGACTACTGAAATACCTTCGATATGAGCCGAAGCTTATATTTTATTCTGTCTAGGTTTTTAGACCACATCGTTACTATAATACCTTAGCATTCAGTAACTTGTGAACTCTTATAGGATTGCTAACTAAAGTAAAACTTTTTGGCCCAAACTCATTTTGATTGAAAAATGTAGTTAAAGCAACACCAATTGTTTCACAATTTGTCTCTTTCACCAAATCATTTTGATCTGAAGAAAACAATTATAAAATCTAATAAAAATAAAAATGGAACATTTGGATTTTTCCAATTTGGGACAATTTTTTCAAAATTTCCTTTTTAATTGTATTTGTAATCAACCCTTTAAAATGATCAAAATTGAAAGCAAACATTTTCTTCAACTCAAAATGATTTTTTTTAATTTTTCAGGACTGCTAGCAAGATGCATTTACTTTCACAGATGACTGTAGCTAATGTTAGTGGCTCAGTCCCACCATCCACCTAATCCAGTATCCTTTCATTGTGTTCAGTATGGGATGCTTCAGAGGAAGGTATGAGAACCTGCAGTAGGCAGATGTGGAATAATCTGTCCTTTCACATGAGCTTTCATCTTGATCTCTGGTTGGAGATTGGCATAAATTCTTAAGCATGAAGTTTATCATTTCTTCCACAATGTTATTAATTATAATGGGATATTCTGATATCCATGGAAATCCCCAATGAGTTCCACAGTCTGTCTTTGCATTCTGTAAAGTATTTTTTGTTTCTGAATTTCCCACTTTTTAATAACCTTGAAAGTCCACTTGTTCTTGAATATTTGAGGTAGGAAGAACAACAGCTCCTGATTTACCTTGTTATAGTATTGTAGTATTCACCATCCTATTCTTTATGCAACCTAACTTATGGTTAGCTTTTTCTGGCTGTAGATACCTGTTGAGCAGAGGTTTTCTGAACTGTCCACAGTGATGCCCAGGTCCCTTTCCTGAGCTGATATGCTTAATTTAGAGCCTTGCAAGGTATACGAGTAACTTATATTTGCCCTCCAATGTGCATTGTCACTTATTGACACTGGCAGCCTATGACAAATGAAAATCATTCATCTAGTTTGTTTGTCTCTCTGCCATTCCTCCTCTCTGCATTATAACTTCAGGTCTCCTGGCTCTTTAGGTGGTGGGTGTTCTCAGTACCTGAACTGATATTGTCTATTAAAGCATTTCAGAAAACACCCTCTTCTGAGAGTGTGAACAGGGCATGCTTCAGGAATGAAAATCAGTAGAAATGAAACCAAGAAAGATCCACTCTGTAAGTTGTCAGAAGCAGGCTAACACCTGCTCAGGCTTTGAAATGCAATTCTGTAATGGAAGGGATGTTTTTCAGATCTGACTCCTTGGATCCAAGCCCTTATAATGCAAAGGACTCCAAGGGAGAGTCACCATATTCATTCTTGAACTTCATGGCTGGTTAGGATTATCATGGGAGAAAAGCATGGCAACAAATGAGATTGGACATTCCCTGTTATGTGCAGCAACCCACAGAAAACTAACCAGGAAAATTTTTAATAATGCTTCTAAGTAAACATGCTGGAATTAAATCACTTACATTATGCTCTTATTTTTAATGTTTAAAATTAAATGAACTATAATCATAATTAAATGGGATGGTGAGAGAGGAAGAAGTATGGAAAGAGCTCAGTGAATTTTTAATAGATTCCAGTTCAGAAGCTGCTGCTTTGTTGTTTGAAAGCGAAGTAATGTCTGTGACCACATGCCTAATTTATATTTTCTGAGTGTTTGTTTTGAAATGAAAATCTACTTTAATATTAAAGTAGAACTTGTCAGAAAGAAATGGCTATGAGGGGAGAATCACATGTAGGCATCAGAAAACTAACATGTTTTTAAAAGGATGCCATGTCTCTATGGTGATCCTATTGATACACTGAAAGAAGTTGTAGACAAATAAGAGGGAATTCAGAGAAGAGACAGAACTGATCAGGCAGCTGGAGGTTTTGACTTAGGAGGAAAGATTAAGAGTTAAAAGTGCAATTTATCTAAATGATTAAGGTGCAGGAGGAGGCATCTTACAGATGCTGGAAGGGCCAGTGAAGAGGAATGAATGGGGGGTAGAGGGTTAAGAGTGCAGAACTAGAAATAATGTAATGAAACCTAGAAAATGAAAAGTTAGGCTGAATGTGAACTGTGTGCGAGTGAGATTTCAGACTGGGGAAGTTTCCCCCAGTCTTCTTGCATGAAACTATTAAGACAGCTCTCTAAGGACCTTTAAACAAGTGAAGAATAAGATGCGCATTCACTGGCAAATGTTTGCTTTGTTTATCCTTGTCTTATCATGATGACACTTTTAAGAATGACATTTTCCATCTTTTTTTGACTACATTGTTGTATAAAATACACATTAAAAAACCAAAGGCAGCTAATCAAAGATCCTTACCTCAGAGCAGACAGTTCCATTTCAGATAGCACAAATTAGTGCAAAAGCACGTAAGCTGTGATTGCTGATGTGTACGGCTGCTTTGGTTTACAGTTAAATCCACTGTTACTGCAACATCCTATGATTGGATGTAATAAAATAGGATCTTATGAACCTATAAGAAGAGAGAGAAATCACTGTTTCAACACAATTGAAGTTAAATTCCTTCCCAAAGAATTGTTGCAACTGCACTGAGATATACTAAGACTTGTGTAGTTAGGACTTTGAATATGCATTGAGATTCCTCAGCTGTTGTAAACGGATAGCTCTACTGGTGTTACTCTGATTTAAACCAGTGAGGGATCTGGTCTGTCCTCTCTAGTCTGAAAATGCAACCCCCTCTCCCAATATAAATGCAGTGCATTGTGTGTATATATATATATAACGGGGAAAAAAAGCTCCTCTTAACTGCATCAAGAAAAAAGCTGACTGCAGAGTATCTCACTCTTTGCTAGGGGATGATCTGAATTTTTGTGTGCCAAGTTTATCAAAATTTTAAATTAGGATCTTACCTTCTGTTCCACAATTCTGCAGAAATGAAATCAAGAGATTGTCTCACTCTGTCATAGTCACCACTGCCACGTCATAAATGACTGGAGGTCAGAGACTGCATGGGGATGGTACGGGTGATAGACTCTGTCTGATGCTCTTTTATTGGACTCATTCACACAAGCAGCTGAATAAAGGTTGGCCAGGACTGATAGTGATTAAAAGAAATCTAATAGTGACAGTCATTTTTAGAACCAGCTTTCCACAGTAAAGCCAGAGTTCCATGCTCACAGGGTATATTCCAGCAAATCATATATTAATTTAAACATGCTAGCCCCACCTATCTTGTGGCTGTCAGAGATTTGCTAGTCACAGCAATATTAGTAAATATTTAACTTGATAAATGTGGAACTTGGGGTTGTGTGTAGTGTATGGCTGTATTGTGGCAAATCTTGGTTCTGGACAAAGTTGGGTAAATTAGGAGGTGGGGGGAGGGTTAGTATGGCTCACTGCCACCACTACAACTTAAGAATTTCATGATCTCTCACATGCAGAAGAGTTTGTCCTTTCTGTAGAGAGATGATTGGGGGAATCTGTGCATATCTGTTGTGACATGGAAGGATTCATCTACAGATTTGTAGTCTGCAGCAGGAATGAACCCCCTGTAGGCTGTTTCTGTCCCTTATATAACTGGCCTTCATTGGCTGCTGTTACCAAATTTTCCCATAAACTTGGGGTATGCTCATTTATTAGGGTTACCTTCCATGTGTGTGTGTGTGTGTGTGTGTGTGTGGGGATGTCATCCTATTCATGTGCTGCTGGTGTCACTTGTATTTCTATATGGAACTTCTCCCTTCCATAAGTCCCCTTCCAATGGAGCTACCCTCGCAGGACCTAAATTTCCCAGGATTGGGTTTCTAAATGCGTCTGAGCAGACCAGGTCTATCGGCACTCTCAGCTGACCCCTTGTATGTCCCTGAACTCAGCATGCTGGGTCAAAGCAGCACTTTCAGCTGCCACCCTTGTATGCCATAGGTTCAGCACATTGGTAACCCCCTTATTGAGCAAACCTTACAGGATTTTGGGCATCCCAGAGATCTTTGGCTAGGTAAAAGAAGCCTTGTTGCAGAGCAATATAGGGAAGCCAAGAACAGCTTAGGGTCTGAAGTGCAGGAGAGAGGCAGAACCCCCACCATGATCAGTAAGGAAAAGGTGAAGTCCCAGTGGAACTGATGCAGCTTTTGGGTCCAGGCATCCAGAGTCAGAACAGAGTCAGATTCAGAACTTGGGTAAGGATTTTTGTAGGGAAAAACAATGGTTCAAGGCCGAACACTAGGGTTGTTTTGGGGTAAATAATGACTTGAAGGAGTAGACCAGAGTTGTTTTGTTTAGGTCGATAATAGGAACTGATCATTTCTGGCTAAGAGTGGCATTCCTTTGAGGGAGCTCACAATGCAATTGGCAAATTCAGTATGTTGGATATTAATTATAGATCTATTGACTAGAATTGGTCTGAAAACTGCTGAGCTGGGCATATGCAGACATGAATTCAGTTGTCTCAGAAGTAGAGATCCCCCATCATGCAGTGCTTCTCTGCTTCACCAATCCTAGAGTTCAGTGTGACTCCTGCCTTGGAGCTTGGTTCTCCATTCAGCATGCTAATTCTGGTTCCATCCTTGATGCAAATGAAGTTTCTGCTGTCCATTCAGTATGCTAATGGCTCACATCTTTGCTGTAGATGAGGCTAGGAGAGTTGCCCTAATTCCA
Source organism: Pelusios castaneus (assembly GCA_007922175.1). Classification (NCBI taxonomy): domain Eukaryota; kingdom Metazoa; phylum Chordata; order Testudines; family Pelomedusidae; genus Pelusios; species Pelusios castaneus. Next base: position 5,957,351 of record ML685795.1, on the reverse strand, counting down.
TCACCCTTGTTCCAAGGGGTTTAGCTGTGTCTCCCACTGCCTTTTCATTGTTTTTGGTTTCTGGCTCAAGCAGAGGCTGGGTGCGGGGGGGGGGGGGGGGGGGGTCAGAGGCTGGATATCGTGCCTTGTTCCAAGAATAGAGCTAACAAGTAACACTGCTCTGTACTTGGGATATTCTGTGCCCATAAGAGGAGGTGTACGAGTTGGCCAATTGGCCCATGTCTGTCATTTCATACTCCTTTTATTGACGTCAGTGCTCCACTACATGAAAAGTATATTGAAATGGAATGTAGCACCACTATGTGGAAAAACCTCCATTGGGTGAAGGAAATGATATTCATAAGGAGAAATAGTAATTGTGAATATTTGTCATTCAGAAGAGAGAATAAAAGAGGTCTTCAAGGAAAAAAGGTGCTTACCAGTAAGATGGTGTGTGTGTGTGTGTGTGTGTGTGTGTGTGTGTGTGTGTGTGTGTGTGTGTGTGTGTGTGTGTGTGGGTAAAACCCCCCTGGAGCTTCAACCACTTCAAACTACCATAGAACCTAAACTGTACCAAGATTGGGATAAGTTCTTCAAACTCCTTCTTTGCCCTTATTGGCTACTGGCAACTTGCTGCTGTTGTCTAGTATTCTCCCATAATGATACCCTAAGATCTTGTCTACACTGATGATGTAGGTCGACAGAATCCAGCTTCCGTTGACCACATAAAGTACACGTCTCCCCTGGCACATCGATCCTGCTGACCTAAATCGTGGTTTAAAACTGACTTAATAAAGTGAAGTTGAACGGGTATCAGTGTATGCAGAGTGCAATGTAAATCAACGTCATTGGCCTTGGGCAAGTATCCTATAATGCTCTGTTGTGACCGCTCTGGACATTCACGCTCTGCTGCATTGTGGCCATGTAAACAGGAAACAGCTCCTTCCCTCAAGCCCTGGGAAACTTTGAATTCCCATTTCCTGTTAGTCAGGGTAGAAAGAGCTTGCCAGAACAACTACTCATGGCGACGCCATGCCCCAAACATGCTCCAGCCTGAAGGCTTGGATTTCATCAGTCAGTAGGGTAAAGAGTCTGTTCCGGTTCAGCTCCAAGCCAGCAAAAGAAATGCGGATAGCTGAGACGATACCTAGCAGCTTGTTGGAAAAGGGTGCAACAGGGACACACAGATAAATATCACATCTTGTACCTACAAATTAGAAGCCAGGTGAAGCCCCTGTTTAAAAAAAAAAAAAAAAAAAATCATGTCTGTAATGCAATAGAAAATAGATTCTACTAGAAAAAAAATTTAAGTAGGAAAAGAGCTAAACATTTATCTAAGCATTTTCACCTCTTGAACACAGCTGAGTGGAAAACTGCCTGACTCCAGGCATGCTCAGTGGGTGCAAAGTTCCTTGTCTTTCCTCTGAGAAGCCATTGGCATGTGAGAAGGTCTGACCATATTGAGCCAAATTCAGAGCATCTAGAGAAGCTTCTAACTGAATCTGAAGCTAAGCTGCTGTAACATGTAAATTATACCATTTTAGGACTCTCCTCAAATCCTGCGAGTCCATTTGAGAAAAATGGTAGGGGGATGGGTCACTCCTAGGAAAAAATGAAAAAACTTCACTTATCATGAGTTGATAAATATGTTTTATCACTAGTAGTATAAATTGCCATGAGGGTGGGTGGGGGAACCTCCAAAAACCTAACATATCACCAGCAAATTTCTGAACAAGGAGTCCTGTGGCACAGCTACCCCTCTGAAACTTCTGAACAGAATCTAGTTTCTTTAGGAAAACTGCACAGTTACTTAAGTGACACAATAATTTTTCCTCAAGGAAAATAGCCTCTTTCGTGCCCTCCTTCCCAAGGGAGAAGAATTCATATTTATTGTGGTTCAAGTTCAGTAATTTCAAGGCAACCAGTGAAATTTTGCAGTGTTGTAGCTTTTATGACACCTCAATTTATAGGGGGTGAAGAATGAAAGGAATCTCTGCTGCATGTTTTATAGGAGATAGTGTGGCTTTCTAGCTTGGCAATGCTTAGATGGGTCAAAATATGCCATCCATCTTTCTGTTGCAGTGAGTGTATGAATCATACATGCAAAGGATTTGGTCAAAAACCACACACAGCCCCATATATTCACAGTGCATACCAGTCTCTTGTCTGTATGGATCCTTGGAGAACAAGGCAAACATATAGAGGCCCTCTGAGATACAGATCAGAAATAAATATGAATGACTGAACTACTACTGCTAAAATTATCTGTAAAGATGCAATTTCTAAGCTCCCATAAAAAGGCAGTTTTTGAGTTCTTTCTGAACTGACAGTCTGGGATCTTACATTTTTCAGTATAACAAATGAATGGTCAACTGGAATGTTAAGCTCTATTCCTGTATACACTGCCATTGTTTTACCAGAATGGCCACCTGGGAGGTGATTTATGTCCAAATTCTTCCAACTTTACTCTCATTGAGAAGAGCTTTGCTCCAAGAGCAGATTTTCTGGTTTCACTGGGAGTATTTCTAGAGCTAATGCTTGCTTAGTGTATATAAGGCTGGCAGGATCTTCTGGCCTTCAATAATGTGGCTACCTGACTGCAATGTGGAGACTGAGATGAGGCACACAACTCCTTTTTGTTTATTACCTAATCAGGGTTTGGAATCGGATTACCAGAGTTGAAGGTTAGTGGACTAATCCTCTGCGTCATCTGCCCTGCCTCCCTTTAGCTCACAGTCCCATGGTAATCTACTGAGCACATATTTGAGATAGTAGGCCTTAATGACCTGGAAAATCAAATGTTTTGTTACATGCAATCCACGCAGTTTAGAAACCTCCCAATGAAACTACTTGTATAACATCCTAGGCAGTTTGCCTTCAGAGAGAGAAGTTTGAAAGTTATATTAAACATTGATTAATGAAAATATATAAGCACTGTTTGTTACATTGGCTTGTTGTTAAACTTATTTATGCCTAACTGCTTTACAGCACAATTCACATCTCTGTCTCAGATGGGAAGCAATACTTCTTTATTTTTAGTATATTTGCTTTTTAAAAAGGATATGTTGGTTAAAATCTCACTGTGTCCTTAATAGGCCTAGCCACAGCTGTTTGACTTTGATGAAAGCATAGGTGCATTTTAAAGGAATGAGTTCTAGAGTGTGAAGTCTCCCCCTTGTGGGGGCTCTGTGGTATTCTAATGATTAACACAGAAGTATGTGGTGTGTATGCTAGGTGCATAAGGAAATTGGACACTGAGCATCTACAGGGTCTTGAAGGAGATACTCTCCTAGCAGTGAATGTTTGTGCTGCTTCAGAGATGGAGGCTATAGGAATTGTGTGTCTGCGGTCTGTTCTGCCATTCTTGGATAAGTGCTGAATGGCTAGCATTAAATCGGCAAAATAAAGTGACTGACAGTGCTTTCAGATATATAACCAGAAATACAGAAAACTCAAAAGAGCTGATAAATTCTCAGGGGCTGCCAATTTCATGGCACAGCAAGATTGCTCTAATCAGAGGAAAACCAAAGTCAATTGGGTCTAAAACGTAATGTTTCAAAAGCTCCCAAAACAATTTTATAGACTTCCATCGTATCCCCCCTTAGTTGTTTCTTTGATGATGAACAGTCTGCGTTTCTAATCTCTTCACATATTGAAGCTGTTCCATACCTTTAGTCATTTTTGTTGTCCTTTTCTGTACCTTTTCCATGTCTAGTACACCATTTTTTTTTGAGATGTTGTGACAAGTGCACACAGTATTCTAGGTGTGGAGGTACCATGGATTTATACAGTAGGATTAAGATGTTTTCTGTCGTCTTATCTATACCTTTTCTAATAGTTCCAAACATTTTGGTAGCTGTTTTGACTACTGCTGCACATTGATCAGGTGTTTCCAGAGAAATATCCATAATGACTTCAAGATCTTTCTTGAGTAATAACATCTAATTTAGACCCCATCATTTTGAATGTATTGTTGGGATTATGTTTTCCAATGTGCATTACTTTGCATTTATCAACACTGAATTTCATCTGGTATTTTGTTGCTCAGTTATCCAGTTTTGTAACTTTCCAATCTGCTTTGGACTTAAATATCTTGAGTAATTGTGTTAAATGCAAATTTGCCACTTTACTGTTTACCCCTTTTTTTCAGGTCATTCATGTATGTTCTACAGCACTTGACCCAAGACAGAAACCTGGAGAACCCTGCTGTTTGTCTTTGCACTCTGAAAGCTGACAGTTTATTTTTACTGTTTCCTGCTTTTTAACCAGTACTGATGTGAGAGCATCTCCCTTTTTATCTTATAATTGTTTGTTTTGCTTAAGAGATTTTAGCGGGGCATCCTGAAAATCTCAATACACTATATCCACTGGATCGCCCCTATCCATATTTGTTTGACCCCCTCAAAGAATTCTAATAGATTGGTGAGGCATGATTTCCCTTTACAGAAGCTTATTGACTCCTCCCCAACAAATCATATTCATCTATGGGTGTGATAATTCTGTTCTTTACTATAGTTTCAACTAATATGCCTGGTACTGAAATTAGGCTTAATGACCTGTAATTGCCAGGATCATCTCTGCAACTTTAAAAAACAAACACCCCCCGCCCCAAACAAACCCCACAAACCTGATGTTACATTAGCTATCCTCAAGTCATCTGGTACGGAAGCTGATTTAAGTGGTAGCTGCATACTACACTGGATATTTCCACAATTCTATATTTGAATTTCTTCAGAACTCTTGGTTAAATATTCTCTGGTCCTGGTGACCATTACTGTTTGATTTGTCAGTTTGTTCCAAACCCACCTCTATAGACTGCTCAGACTTGGAAAGTTCCTCAAGTTGTTACCTAAAGAATGACTCAGTTGTGGGAATCTCTTTGATCTTCCGCAATGAAAAACAAGACAAAGGATTAATTTAGCTTCTCTTCAATAGCCTTATCTTTCTTGACTATTCCTTTACTATCTCGATTGTCCAGTTATCTCACTTGATTGTTTGGCAGTCTTCCTGCTACTGATGGACTTACATTTTTTTTTCCTGTTAGTTTTTGAGTCTTTTGCTAGTTGCGCATCAGATTTTTTTTTTCTTGGCCTGCATAATTATGCTTTTTACTTGACTTACCAGAGTTTCATGCTCCTTTCTGTTTTCTTCTGTATAGGATGCCTTTTTGCCTCTGACCACTTCTTTTACTTTGTTTAATCATGGTGACACTTCTTTTGTCTGCTTACCATGTTTTTAATTTAGGGTATACATTTAATCTGAGCCTCTATTATGGTAACCCAAATTTCTTATTTTTGGGTGTCTATATTGGATATCTGTTCTTAAAGTATATGTATTGAATAAGATCTCCCCCCTGCCAAAAAAAAACCAACAAAAAAACCAAAAACCCAAACCCATCTCTATTAACACCTGGCGCTTTCCCTTGGAGTACTAAAAACAGTATTGTTGTATGTAAGTGATTGTACCTCATTTCTCATTGTATTGATTTTAAACGTTTGTTTCTAGGTGAGTATATTTCTAACCCTGTCAGGTTAAGGCCTCAGTCATTAGTATGCTGAATATTCAGATCCCTAACAAAAGAAAATATTCTGATCTCTCTTATTCCTGATTCTTATGGGTAAAAGTGAGATAAGTGTCAAGCCCTCAGATTTGGCGAAGGAAAGCGAAACTGCAATACAACACATGTACCAGACCACAACTCCAGGCACCCACCGTTGTGTGAATCAAGAATTGATACTAACCTGCTTTCAGTTAATCTCTAGTCTTAAAACAGACTTCTCTCTTAAACGAGATCTTCCTATTAAATATTATCCAGGTTAAAGAACTCCACCTTCCTTCTATAGCTCAACAAACATTACCTTATAAGTAGAGATGACTGGGGACTTCTTGTTTGAATATGCTTTTTTGTAAGAAAAAGCCAACTTGTTGAAACCTTTGCTCATGTCTGGGGTGGGATGTGACACTGATTAATCTGCAGCCCATGAAACACACACACACACTCTCTCTTGCATGCTCCCAACTGGAATGTGTGTAATTGTTTGGACACCTCTTCCTAAGGATTTTACCAAAACAGTACTCTTAGCAGGGGAGACATGTGTCCGTTCTAAACTGAGAGGCCAATCAGGAAAGCACTAGCATTTCTTGCTAGTTGCCACAAAAGTAACACTTCCAACTATGCCTTCTCTTTTCAGAGGGAAGGAAATGGTTAGTTCCACTCTGTTGGGAACGATGGCTAGCTAGAGAACAGAACTAAGTTTAAATTGAATGCTGCCTAAATGTGTGGGACGATGTTCAGAGCTGGGGTTTTGCTTTGACTTAATCTAGAGATTTGTTAGGTGCTTCAGTGGGGATGCTCTGTTGTGGAATTTTGGGTTCAGGCCTCTCTTTTTTGGCAAGAGTAGCAGAGTGGAGAAAGAAAGGAGATTTGCCAGCCAGCAGCAAGGAAATGACAGATCAGAATACAGCTTTGCTATAACACAAAGTAAAACCCTCTCTATACTGTCTTCAATAATTTTTCCTCTTCCTCCCTTCCACCTTGAGGGAGGTAGGGACAGGTAGGCAATTCTCTTGTCACCTTTGTCATCCCAAAGGAGACTTTGAGACAAAACTGAAAAACAAATTAAGGTCATGATGAACTAATGCAGCTGTAAAGGAGTGCCCCTAAATTGACTGGAATTTAATGCTGCAGCAATGTAGCAAAAATTAGATTTTTCATGAGATAGCATTCTATAAAGGGCAGCTATTCTTTCTATTAAAAGGCTGAACCTGATTAAATTAGAACAGGAAGCAGATTGCAGACTGAAGCATGGAGATCTAGATCAATGGCATATGATAGATTTTCAGCTGTAAATTAGTCACACAGAGCTAAATAAAAATAAATTTGGAAAGTTGCCCACTTTAGCAGACTGAGCTGGTTGTGCATCTCCAGAATTTTGTTGGTAAAAGCTCAGATAGGTTTCTCTGTGTTGCAGTATGGTGTGGGATAGAAATCCCCCAAACACATGAAATTGAAAATGAATTTGGGATCAAATGACTATGCACTCAATCAAACAGACATACTTCAACGGTAGAGGATCCAAGAAAGTTTCTATAATGTAGCATTCCATCAGATTCATAGGTTTTAATAGTTCTCTCACAGTTAGAACTCAACTATGTTGATGTATTCTTCTCGTACAAAGCCCTGACAGATTTCATGAGGCAGTCCGACAAATGGAGGAGTTGTTCTCCATGTTTTGTGTCAAAGACAAAGCTGCAGAATCTAGGATCAGGTCCACCCATGACTCCAATCTCTTTGAAAAATGAAATTGTCAAAGCAGTCTCCAACTTTCGCTACTTAAGTTTTATACTCACCACTCAGCTCTCACATGGAGGTTCTCCACTGGATTGGCATCACAGCATCTGCCATGGGTCACTTACAATGAATAAAAGAATCAATATCTCAGTGTGACAATCAAATTCAGGATTGAGCTGTATGGTTTTATGTTTGTGAAACAGATACTACGCTGCTCAGACTGGGCAAAGCTGGAGGCTCTCTGCACCCGTGGTGTTGCTGGCACTAGGCTCATGCAGCTCATGCCCAAAGTCCCAACACCAGTGCCCCGAGTCTGGCAGGGACCCAAGGCCGGATGCCAGTGGCCACCCAATTCAGCCCTGGCCATGGCTGGGGTCCTGGGGCCCAGCTGTTGCCCACCCTGGCCTTGGCTATGGCCAGGGATCAGGGACTCGGGTCATGGCCCCTGCTGGCTGTCCGATTCAGCCCCAACCAGGGCCCGGGATGGCTCAGTCTGGCCCCGATCAGGGCCGGGGACCTCGGGCTAGCAGCAGTACAATCTGGTGCTGGCCCCAACCTGGAACAAGGACAGTGGTGTCCCAATCTGGCCCCAGCTGGTGACCTGGAGCCCACCTGCTACTTGCTAGTGGAAGGATCCGGTCCCAGAGCCCCAGCTGAGGACCCAGGGCCCAGCTGGCGGTGGCAGGGTCTGGCCCTGGGACCCTGGCACTGCTGGGGACCTAGGGCTGGGCTGCTGACCGGCAGAAAGAGGCCGATCTGGCCCCCATCTGGAGACCCAGGGCTGGCGTCAGTGGGAGCCTGATCGACTCCTAGGGTCAGATTGGGCCTAGGGTGCCGGGCCTGGGCTGTGGGCCAAGGCCCCAAACCTTTTCTCGGGGAAGCAATGCCCCTGCACAAAATGCCAACGTTTTATATTAGGCACAAAGTGGAATAACTTATTTGTAATGCAGATGTTTATGGTCACTCCAGTCTACAGCCTATTGGGGCCACTTGTCTGCAGATGGCATCTCATGCTTTTCAGACTTGTCGCAAGAATGCTACAAGGTGTTCTGGTGATAAAATTCCACCAACTGAAGGGTGAAGGCAGCTCAGAGGCAGCCCCCCATTGCACAGGTTCAGTCTGATGTTGAGCTCTCTGCCCATAAAGTCTTTGCAACTGCACAGGAATGGTCCAAATGGCCAATGTTTGCTAAGGCTGACCATTTGGCTAAGCATTGAAGAAAGGCAGGTTTAGGTACTCTTTGTGCACTGGTTATTTTTTTCATTATTAGAGTTCAGCACTAGTAACTCTACAGTTAAGACTGAAGCTAGCTTTCCATAATAAATCTTACATTCAGCCCATCTGATATTTACAAAAAGACTGTTCTTCTTAAGATGTCCAACCTCACATCTCAGGATAGAGGGCTTTGGGAATGAAGAGTTCTCATGTAATGATGATGGCCAGCTGAAATTTTAGTTCATGCTTTGAAAAAAAAAAAAAATCCCTCTAATGCTTCTCTGTGTTGTGAGGCACAGGTTAAGGTTCTTGGGCACTATGGGGATTAGAGGAGTACTGTCATGAGATCTGTCTGTATGAAGATTAATAGCTGGAATCTTCCTTCCTGAGTGAGTATTCTTGGTAGGGAACACAGGCAGGGAGGCTAGCTTAAGAGCTCTCCCATCATTCTCCATTTGGAGGGGACCCCTGTTTCCTAGAGGAGAATACTTTCTCCCATAGTGAGGGAGAGGGTCATCCCATCCATGTCAGGTGATGGGAGGCAGACGCTCCTGCAGCTCTCCTACAGAGCTTATGGGCAGGATAGGCCTCCATCCACACTAATGGACATGCGTTTTCTATCGACTGCACATGACACCTGGCACCCATCCATTTCCCTCTTTCCTGTCAGAAGGGATTTTGTAGCACTGGGAGCGTAACAGCTTCTACAGGCTGTGCAGCTCCAGTGAGCGGCACTACTCGGGAATTAGTGCTGTCCCACTTTGCTCTTGTGGTGATTCTCTCTCTTCCTATGTCTCAAGGTGTGTCCCTTCAGTGTGGTATGTCACAGCTCACAGGACTGGACCCAACATTAGACTCAAGGGCTTAACGGTTTCAAATATTACTAGTGATTTGGGCTTTCCCAGTTTGTGGGGGCTCACCTTGAAAAGGGCCCAGTTTTCAAAGAACTACTGCTCTGAACCCGCTGAAAATCCAATTTCTCCAAAGTGTCAGTTAGATACCTGAACTTGAGTCCCTTTTGAAAACTGAGGCCAGCAGGTATGAATTGACCTGACTTGAACCTCAAGCAAATGTTCACAAAGCACAATTACATTTCACTGATCTACAGGCAACATAGTCCACCGCCAAACATCAGCCCTCAGCCCTATAACTGTGACATGAATGATTTTTCCATCTGTTGATCTTTCCTGACTTCTGCCTTTGGATGCTGAATAGCCTGTTTGAATCCATAACTTGACCTCAGAGGCAAGAAAAATACTTAAAAAATATGTTCATATGGCAATGTCTTGAGTCCTCCTTGAAATGATATGGAAGCATGAAGAATTTGGGATGAAACTGAGCAGTTTTAATAAAATCACCTTTTTATAATTGCATTAAGTAATAATGCAGTAGATGCTTCCCAATAATGCTTCATTAAGCTCAAAACTGCTGTGAATGACATGTTCATCAAAATGTATCAGTCCAATGCATTCATTTCCAGATATATTCCGGTGAACACAAAGAATCCGTAATTGAGATCCATTAGCTATTACAGCTATATTGGCTGAGCTAGCAGCTTCGGTTGTTGGCTGCCTTTCAACATGGCCAGTTTTTTTTTTTACTCAGTTATATGAACGGAAACAGGAAAACCAATTATTCATGGCAGTCCAGATTTCACTAGTGTTAAGATGCAAATGAAAAGTTCAATTTCCTCTTGGAGTATCTTCACTCTTTCCCCTTGTCCCCCAGGAGAAAAAGCAGTTTGTGTTGAGAGTAAGCTGTATGGACTGCTGTGTCACTCAGCAGCAGTGCTACAAGGGAAAGATCAGAGAGCTCATTCCCATGGAGAGACACCACCTTCCTTTTTCTAGTTACGAAACTCATTAATTTTAATACACACCAATGAAGTGGCACAGTGAGCTTTGAGGTGAGGTGTCTATCAGATGGTTTGTGTTGATTGTGCACTGCCAAGTTCATTATTCTTTTATTATGAAAGTAAGGAGGAATACAGAGAGCGTACAGTCCCAGCGCTGTGGTGTGCTTATATGATAGGGCATTGGCACGTTCCAAAAGTACACTGAGCTTTCTTTAAAAATGAAACAAGGCATTCTTTGTTCTGCTCATCCCTGTGAGTGAGACAACATATGACATAACAGTTCCTATGGTGTTTACATCTTCTCCCTAATTGTTCCATCAACTTGTTTAAGGACTAAAACTGGGGCCAGAGAAAGTGGATATATAAACAAGAACGAACCACACTAAAGTGGTACCTATAATTCTGAGGTTTGTACATGTTTCTGCTGTAAACACCTATTTTAAAAGATTTGCAGCTAGGTTTGGGTGAAATTTTTTGAACTAAGTTTTTGTTTTTGTTTTTTTTAGTGGAAATTACAGATTTGGTGACAATGAAACATTTCACAAAATTATATTAATTTTGCTGACCTAATTTGGAGAAAATAAACCAAAAATTAAAAATGTAACATTTCATTTTGAAAATGACAAAATAATTTTTAAATGGCTTTTTATTTAGAAATTTCCTTTTTAAAAAAAGTACTCAAAACCAAAATTAAAAAAAATCCAACAACTCTAGGCCTTCTAGGACCGCTCCATAATGATTCCATTTTAGAAATGAACACCTTGTTTTCCAGTGAATTTAGTTATATATTGTCAAGCATTTGCTTTCTGTGCATAACATTTCTAGGGAGACTTTTTTTTTTTAAAGCTGACTGTGGGCTTTCCACTAACTTTAGTTGGAATTGGGTGTCCAAGTCCACAAGGTAGTTTTGAAAATCTCATTGTAAATCTCTAAGGACACTATGGGAAGGTGGTCATTTTGTGTTCAGTTAAGTGATGCACACTGTGTTTTCATGGATAATTTTTTCTTTTTTCTCTTTCTACTAATATCAAAGGTCATTTTAACAGAAAGCGCATGATGTCTATATGTAAAAACACAACTGACATAGCAAAATGGATAATGATAAATGTTTTTAAAATACAGCTGGTCACCAGTTGCAAAATTCAGATCCAGATTTTGAACCCCTAAGTAGGATGGATTGGAAATTCTTCATCAAAACTTGTCAGAAGATGCTGCTTAATTGGAACTGAATCTTTTTTCATGAACTTGTATTATTTCAATAAAATTTCCTGTTAAAAACAAATTAACTTTTTCATTTTGGAAAATTGAAATTTTATTCTAAAATGGAATTTGCATTTTAAAATTTGATTTTTAACTTTCAAATTATTTGTTACAAAATTTGGCATATCAATAGTAGTAGTGAGTACTGACATATGTAGTATTGCGTAAATAAGTCTCAGGAGTCTATATTTGTTTTATTACCACACAAGCAGAAGACACTTTCAACAAAAAGTAAGATAAGATGTTTCAAACTGTACTAAATAGCAACTGCCCTTAGTGATTTTTAATAAAAAATATTTGACATTTTCAACAAGAAAATAATTGTATACTAACTGGAGAAGCAGCTGTTATCAACACAAGGAAACTGAAAACAGTTGTTCCTCTAATTAATACACCCAGTACATATTTTCTTTTTTACATCATGCATGAGCATGACCAGTTCTGAGAATATATCAGAGATGGAAGGAGCATAGAGCAACCTGACATTTGAGCTGTCACTGGAACTGAAAGGAAGGTTTGGGATACCTTGTCTCTTAAGCTCCCTATATCTCAAGTGGTTTTCTCCAAATTCTGCTCCCTTTATCTGTTAAGAAGATGTAAATAATTTCCATGGAGCAGATGCAGAAGGAAGGAAGGATCATGACAAGCCCATTGTATTCGTGTACATATGTAATTCCTTTCCAATCCCACACAGCCTTTCTGCCCGGTTTGTAAACAGACACCTCGACAGTCAGTGTGTTGGTTAGGGCAATTTGATTTACAGTATAGCTGCAAAATTGTTCTTCAGAATCCAAGCTTTTATTTTAATATGTTTCTGGTCCTTTTAGCCATGGAGAAAACTTGTCATAAGGAGTATAATTCAATGTAGCAGTATCTCCTCAAGGCTGAGTACAACCTGAAACAAGAGCTCTCAGGTGGTCTGGGCTGCTACACTTCATGCAAAGGAATATTAAGTAGGAATTTAAATAACATGATTTACTATTTCATGGCTGATCATCTGGGCAGAAACATTTAGGTTATTGCAGAGTCTCACACCATTTCCCTCCATCCATTCTGAAAACTGAAAATGTGGGGGGACGGTAATTTGAATTTAATATCCAAGTTACCAGCATGCTGATTACTGCCCTGACACTACTGTCCATTGTCTTATTCCTAACATTTAGTTTAAATAAAGCGGTTGCAGAATTGCCAGGGCCTTGGCTGCAGAAATTGGATTTAGCTTGTTATAGGTAGCTCTGCACTGCGAGCTTGCATCAGTCTAGCTGCGCCACTGGAATGCTTTTGGTGAAGATGCTCTAAGACAATGGGAGAGAGCTGCCCTTGAGAAGTGATAGATGTGCTGGTAGGCAAAGCTCTCCTGCCATCATAATGCTGTCTCTAATGGGGGTTAAGGTTGGTATAAGTACAGAGTTATACCAAAGTGAGTGTGGGGTGGCCTATATTTTGGTGGTAACACCTTGTTTTGAAGGAGAAGAGCGAGGAAGAGCATGTTGAAGTGGCTGCTTGTCGGCAGTGAGTGCCATGGAGAGTGGTTGGGTGCCGGTCTCTCCTACATTGCTGCCCTACAAGTATCAGTATAAATGCCTGTGGGCTTCTTGGTCAATGGCACATCTTTAAAGCCTTGGAAAATCAATTCAGGAGAAGTCTTGCTATTTTCCAGCAAAAGGAAAACTCTGAAAGGGCTGTAGATAGCTGAAAATTAGAAAAATCTAAGATTATACGAAGAGCCAGATGGTGGCAGCATAGCATGCATTAGAAAGCTGTGTACATTTTTAAGTTGAAATAGGAATCAGGAGTTGAGCACTCACCTCTGCTAGATGACAAGTTTGGACCCTCTCACCGCATAGATTTTTAAGGTCAGAAGGGACTAGTGTGATTAGCCTGACCTCCTGCACAATACAGGCCACAGAACCTCCCACTCACTCCTGCAATAGACACTTAACCTATTATAGAGTCTCTGAAGGTCCCAAGTCATGGTTTAAAGACTTCAAGGTACAGAGAAACCATCACTAAGTGAGCCATGCTACAGGGAAGGCAAAAAACCCCAGGACCTCTGCCAGCCTGCCTTGGGGCAAAATCCCCTCCTGCCCCCGAATCTGCTGAACAGCCAGTCCCTGAGCATGTGGCCAAGACTCACCAGCCAGACACCCAAAAAAGTATTCTCTGCACCAACTCAGAACCTACCCCATCTAACATTCCATCACAGGCCACTGGCATATTTGCCACTAGTAGTCAAAGATCAGTTAATTCCAAGTCAGGCTGTCTCATTGTACCATCCCCTCCATAAATTTATCCAGCTCAGTTTTGAAGCCAGCTAGGTTTTTTACCCCTGGCAATTGCTCTTGCAACAGCTGCTTATAACTTTTGAAAGGAGGAATGAAAGCTTTTTCTTTGCAGATAAAGAGGTCTTTAAAGGCCTATACAATCTATTAACTCAAAAGCAACCATTGAAAATTTGTTCCTATGTGTTGGCCCTGGAAGCAGTTCTGCTGAAAACCTTTCTTGGTACTGTTACTGCTACTGTAAACCTGCTGGCTACCAGAGCAGAACCTAGAAGATGATTTAAGTGTGATGGGGCTTACAACCCTAACCCTACTGCTAGCCCCTGAAGGAAAGATCATAATACAAGGGATAACTGATTTTAACATAACTGACCGCTTAAGCTGAGCACTCCCTTTGACCATGTGAAAGGGAGAAAGTGCTGCTGCTTTTACGTGAGCTCTAGGGGGTGCTACTCAATGGGGTGGCTGGTGAAGGCAGATGGCCACTGTCCCAGCACCAGTCTCTAGATGCACAAGATTCTCTGTGCAAATACAGCAGGGAGTCAATACAGTTTGGGGCTCCTGCTAAGTCCACTTGCTACTGTAGCCCCAGGGAAAACTGACCCAGGGGACTTAGCTAAGAGTACTGGGGATTTTGCTAGATCCATGCTGCTGGGTCCAGGGAGACCTGCTGGGTAGCCAGTCATCAGCACAGGATAGCTCATCTATCTGCTAATCAGGCCACATCTTTGCCTGTGGATTCCCAGGGTCACTTGGGTTTGTTTGGAAGCCCCCTGCTGCAACCTCTGTGCCTCACCCAAGACTTTCTTAAAGGGGATAATTCCCAAGCACTGCCATGTGATAAACACGGGGGTGTCTTCCTCACTGTGGGAGCAGGTGATGTAACATACACAGCAAATTTCTACTCCTGCCTCTTAATTCTCAACTCCCAGGTAAATTCTAAAAGTCAGGCTGCTCCTGTGACTTTATTTTAATATCTATTTGCATAATTTCTCCCCCTAAAATCATAGCAGTTATTTTCTAGATAGTTCAAGGATAAATTGGTATCATACACTTAAACATTTAATATTCTCCTGCCAATGGAGACTGCTAAATTAACACCATTTAACTTGGCAAAATTCCCATTCTCCTCAATATAATTGGAAACTAGAGCAAAAGGAATAATTCAGACTGCTGTAAACTTACAAAAACTAAAGCCACTATGATCTGAAAGGAATATTTCAGCATGCCAACCTGATGGCTTCAGAGCAGTAGTGCTGATGCAGGAGACCCAAGTTCATGTGCTTCATGGAGTGCCAAATTATTCTAGCCAACACAATTCAAGTACGTTGCTGAAGTGACAATCTCTAGCTATACAAACTCCAGCTGTCACCCAATCTTTGGAGCAAAAATGACATTTGCCTTGGATAAAGCAGTTTGCCTCAGCTCTGTTTCTGGACATCTACAAGAAGTGCATGGTTGATGGAGGAAAACTGTGGTCTCCAAAATGAAATTGTAAGAGACTCTTAGTCCCCTACTGTTACCTGCATGCTAAATCATCCCACCTTTACCCCAAGCTGTAGAGCTCAAGGCATAATCTGGTTAAGGTACCTCTACCCTTTCCTAATCCATAGGGCTCCCAGGGAAAGGCACCTATCGTTATCCAATTCACAGTCTAGGGCTCAGGGTCACCCATTCCCAGGCTGTAGAGTTCTGGGTGTAACCTGGTTAATTGAAGTACCCACTTTTTCCAATTCATAAGGTGTAATTCTCTGTGGGTTTGTTTGGATCTTTTACCTGTGAAGGAGCCTTAAACAGTAATATCCTTATTCTCTATTAACAATTACGAAAACAGAATACACATGCTAAGGATACAATGGTCGCCCCTCGCAATAAGACAGACAAACCTCTCCTGGTGGCCAATCAGGATTAGATCATCTGGGGACTCCAGCTTTTTGCAAAATATGGCTGGCAGTGTGTTCAGCTTTGATTCTGGGCTGTGTTTCCTAGAGTTAGGTTCCAAAGAACTTTGATTTTGATCTCAGTTTATATAGTGAAACTTGAGTCCTGCTTAGCTATCATTTAACCAAAATTTTCTTTAAACATTTTTTGTCTGGTTGTGGTAGTTACTGTTAGGACAGTAGCATCTTTTTAACAGCCCTATACTACATTGTCTTGATGTAATTTCAGGAATGTGAAGAAGTGACTATGTGCTACTTAGCTTATGGCAGGTGTCTCTCCTAATATGGCTGCTACTGCTCAGCCCAAGAAGGCCTAAGAAACCAAGGCCTCAGACCCTACATGGCCTGGGTCTGAGTGTTATCCATAACAGAAATGAGAAGATTTTTTCCCCCTTTTGTATGAGCAGTTTCCTATGATAGCCCTTTTTCATCAGGCTCTGCTTTGTTACTTTCAGAGGGCTAGATTATGGCTGGTCCCTGTTTTGTTAAGTTATGATAGTAGATACAGACTTCAAAATTAGAAAAGGAAATTTTATTTCCAAAGAAGCTTGTGCCTAAAGCTGATCCAAAACTCTTTTTGTTGCAAAATGAAGATTCAGCTACACTAAAACATTTTGCAAATTTGTGTCTGTTGGGCTGAATTTTCATTTTCAAATTTCCTTTAATTTTATTTTTTTAAATCCTGAATAAGGACTGTCAAAATAAAATAAAATGTTTCATTCAACCCCAAATTAACTTTTTTTTTTTACTTTTCAAAATTGCCATTTAATTGAAAAATACATTATTCACCCAGGTCTGCATGACTGGAGTGGTACCGTTTTTGATGGTAAGATGTTGAGCTTCAGCAGAAAACAAGTGACTCCTTTTCTTGCCCTGACAGAGTTTAAGGCAATAGCAAATGAGAAGGCACCTGCTCTTTTGGACAATTAAATCAAATTCAATCTATTTAGTGGGTTCATAAATCCTCAGGTCAGAAGGGACCATTGTGGTTATTTAGTCTGACCTCCAGTACAACACAGGCTCTAGAACTTTGCCACAATAATTCTTAGAGTGTATTTTTTAGAAAAACATCCAATCTGGATTTAAAAATTGTCAGTGATATAGAATCTATCACAACCTTTGGTAAATTGTTCCAGTGGTTAGTTACTATCATTGTCAAAAACGTATGCTTTATTTTCAGTCTGAATTTGTTTTATCTTGCATTTCCAGCCTTTGGACCATATTATATCTTTCTCTGCTAGACTGACTAGCCCATTATGAAATATTTAATCTCCATGTAGATATTTACAGAATGTAATCCAGTCACCTTTTAACCTTCTCTTTTTGTGCTAAATAAATTGAGGTCCTTGAATCTACCTTCAAGTCCTTAATCATTCTCTTGGCTCTTTTCTGAACCTTCTCCAATTTATCAACATCCTTCTTAAATTGTGGACACCAAAACTGGACATACTATTTTAGCAGTGGCTGCATCTGTTCCAAATATAGAAGTAAAATAACCTGTCTGCTCAAGATTCCCTTGTTTACACATCCAAGGATCACATACCACCACAACGGGCTGCTGTTTCAAGGAAAAGGACTGCTGAGTAAAGATGGGTCCACCTATCAAGAAAGAAGAATATCTTTGGGTACAGACTGCTAATCTAATGAGGCAGGCTTTAAACTAGGTTCAACAGGGTAGGAGAAAGCCTAGAGGTAAGTCCAAAAGTTGAGTGAAAGGTTGGAATCAGGGGGTGGGGGAGGAAACATGATTAGTCATAGTAGGGGCAAAGGAAAGATGAGGGAATATAGAGGGAAATCTAATGAACATCTTAGATGTCTATATATTAAAGCAAGACGCATGGGGAATAAACCGGAAGAACTAGAAAATACTAGTGAATAATCACAATTATAAAATAATTGGCATCACAGAGATTTGGTGGAATTATTCACATGATTGGAATATTAGTATAGAAGATACAGCTTGTACAGGAAGGACAAGCTGTGAAAAAAGGCAGGAGATAGAAGATGGATACACTTGCATTGAGGTTGAGAAAGAGGTGGGAGGAAGATGCATTGAAAGTCTCTTGGTAAGGATAAAAGGGGTAAAAAACAAAGATATTGTCATGGTAGGGGGTCTACTATAGAGGAAGAAGTGGATGAGGGTTTTTTTAAAAACAGCTAACAAAATCACCCCCAGTACAGGACTTTGTGGTGGTAGGGGACTTTAACTACGCAGACATCTATTGGGAAAATAATACAGCAGTGCACAGATTATCCAACAAGATTTTGGACTGCTTTGGAAACAAGTTTTTATTACAGAAGGTCAAGAAAACAATTAGGGGATTTGATTTTGACAAATAGAGAGGAATTGGTTGAGAATTTGAAGGTGGAAGGCAGCTTGGGTGAAAGAGATCATGAAATGATAGTGTTCATGATCCTAAAGAATGGCAGAAGGAAAAACTACAGAATAAACACAATGGATATGCAGAAGACACTTTAACAAACTCAAGGAACTGGTAGGTGTGATTTTATGGTTAGCTGTTTTGGAAAGTGTCACATTGGGAGCTCATGTTCAACTGATTATCTAGTACAATCGCAAAGTCTTTTTTCAGAGTCACTAGTTCCCAGGATAGAATCCTTCATTGCATAAGTATGCCTAAATTCTTTGTATACATTTACATTTTGCCAGATTAAAAAAGAAATATTGTGTACTTACATCTAGTTCACCTAGAGATCTAGATCACTCTAAATTAGTGACCTGTCCTTTTTATTATTTACCACTACCCCAACTTTTGTATCATCTGCAAACTTCATCAGTGATGAGTTTTTCTTCCAAATCATTGATTAAAAACATAAAATAGGGTAGGGCTAAGAACTGAGCCTCGTGGAACCCCCATTTCACACACATTTTTAATTCATTTACTGTGTCATGTTTATTTTATAATTAAAATGTTGCATGGTACCAAGTCAAGCACCTTAGAAGAAGCTTACATATATTACAGCACTATCAAATGTATCAACCAAACTTTTAATTTAATTGAAAATATCAAATTAATTTGACAGGATCTATTTTTCATAAACCCACGTGAATTACATTACTCTCCTTTAATGCTTCATTAATCAACTCCTGTATTAGTTGCCTTTCTCTTGGCTAGCGTAGATGTCAGGCTGATAGGACTATAATTACCCAGGTCAGCCTGTTTACCTTAATTGACACATTTGCTTTCTGCCAGTCTTAAGAAAATTCCCCAGTGCTCCAAGATTTACTGAAAATCAACATTAATGATTCAGTGAGCTCTTCAGCCAGCTTCTTAAAAACTGTTGGATGCAAGTTATCTGTACCTGCTGATTTAAAAGTGATCTAAGTTTAGCTCCAGATGGAGATCTCTGAAGGAAAGCTGGAGAAATCTACTTCCCTTTCAAGAAAATAGAGGGGACTATATTGTCATTGTGTTGGGTAGAATTTTAGGGCTGGATTTTCCTCGGTCTTTCCATAGGTGTGCTGGGAAGAGTTGTGGGAGACATGAGGAGGGTCTGAGGGACCTAGCTTTAACCCACATCCTCGTATGCTGGGTACACAAGGACAGAGTCATTTAGGAGAATGCACAGACTGGTTGTCAGGTGCAGAGGAGACAGGGCTAATGGGTCCATCCTTACACACCAGGCCATGGAGTGGGCTGGAAGTACTAGAGGGTGGGCAATGATGTGTGTTGAACCATCTCTGAGCTCCATCTGGGGCAGTATGTTTATGTATTACTTCCTATTCAAGATAGTGTTCTAATCTAGCCTTAAGTAAGGATTGATTAATGTTATATGAATAACTCCCCTCTACTTTGATGGGAGAATAGAGCCTTAGGCTGGCTGTCTCCAGAGAGGAAATCTGATCAGCGATGAGAAGAAAAAAGATGAGAAAAACTAAAATTCACCAGCCCTCCCCCTTCTATATCTCTCACACTACAAATAGCCATATGAAATTCCATATGGCCCTTTGGAATTCTCAGTGGAAGAGAGAGGTTTTGCCACATCCTAACTTATATCTATAAGTAATAGGGTGAAGAGGGAAATACTTTGACTGAAAGAGGGAAATACTTTGACAAGTTGCAAAGGGGTAGCCATGTTAGTCTAGCTCAGCAAAATAAACAAGAAGTCCTATGGCACTTTTAAAGACTAACAAATTTATTTTTCACATGAGCTTTCGTGGGTGAAGTCCCACTTTGTCAGATGCTTGAAAATGGAAAACCATTTCCGTGTCCTATTATCTGATGAAGTGGGACTTCACCCATGAAAGCTCATGCGAAAAATAAATTTGCTAGTCTCTAAAAGTGCCATAGGACTTCTTGCTTTTATTTAGGCTACCTATTGATATTCATTAACCATTATCATACACAAAGGTAAATGCAGACTTTTGCAATGGAGACTCACATTAGTCAATATCATCTTAGCTCTTTGAAGATCTAAAATACTTTAAGTGCTCTTTAAATTTGCTCTTTTAAGCAGAAATATTTGTGTTTTCTCATAAGGCTTTCTATTGGCAGTGAGTCTTTATCAAGTCTTTCTGAAAAGAATGAATGCCTGGTACATTTATGTGCACCCCGTTGAAGGCACTTACCACTAACCAGAGTACTTTATACAGGCTTGGAGGAAAGGGATCTTTGAGTCAGCATGTGGTACCATTAAACATATTTAAAGGTATTTTAATAATAGGCTTTTCACATCCTTTTCATGTGTATGACTCTTACTTAAAAAAATAATGAACAAAATCACTCTGGAGGGTGAATACACTGCATTCATGCTAGCCCACATCCCTGATTCCAAGTACTAAAATCAGACACATGAACAAAACCCATGGAAAAGGCCACCTCAACTGTGGAGAGATGCTGCTGTAAACAGATGAAGGATCCCTGCTAGAATAATAATTAGGCACATGCCATGGTGGCTTAGCATGTTTACTTGCGGCTTCCCCCAGAAATATTAATTTCTATTGATGTTATCTTCGCCCTCCTTTCTGCCCATAATTTTCAAGTGAGGAGAAGCAGCTGTATTCATACTATACAGTCTTTGCTGTTCCTCCTTTGGAATGGACAGAAATATTGTAAAATTTATTTTTGCTATTAGTTTTTAAGCATCTGAATATATTTAAGATGATGATTTCTGCTCCAAGCCATTCCTAAATCTACTCCCAGTGGAACAATGAAGGGCCAAGATATTCAGATCTTTAATAGGAGCTGCATGTATGCATCTAAAAGCAGAGCTTAGCCCAAAGGATTCTTGCCTCACAGCGTGCCAAACGGTGCACGCTAACCTCAGTTTTTGATAACTACATTGTGTCAACCTAGATTCTAAATCAGAGCTACTCAAACTTTTTTTCTGGGATGCCCTTTGAAAGTATTGCAGGCTGTGATGACTCCCCTCCCCCGCCATGACAACCCCTGCATGCCATACCATCCACACCCCCTCTGCCATAGTACCCTTCCTTCTGCCCTGTTGCTGGGCTAGCACTGCGTTCAGAGCACCTGGCCAGCAGCTTCTGCTCTCTGGCCACCCCTGTCTGAAGGGCTCTGGCCATCAGCCATGCATGGGGCTGACAGCTGCAGTCACAACATCCATCGGGGCTGACAGCTCATGACCCCTGCGTAATAATCTTGTGACCCCTTTATGGGTCCTGATCCCCATTTTGAGAATCCCTGTTTTAAATGCACTTTGTCTGTCTGAGTGATGGCATTCTTACTGCTGGTTCTAAGTTATTTGGTAATGTTGTTGTGTGCAGTTAAACATCTGCTATGTTTCACCCCGAAAGTGTTCGCATTTCAGTGTTGAGTGAAATTTTTCCTGTATGATATATAATTTGAAAAGTGCTTTATGATATTTGGGGATAAATGATGTTGAATATATTAGCATTAGTACCATATGGCATGTTCCTGTTCCCATTAAAATCCATGGGGACAGCTCCTAGTAACATCAACGGAAACACAGCTGCGTCCTCAAGTCCAGTGTCCTATTTATAAAAATAAAGATTTACTAGTGGGTGTTCATCTATCTTTTTTAGGTACAGAATGGTTTGGGGTTCTTTTTTGGTTTGTTTGGTATTTCTAAGGCAGTTAAAATATACTAGACACCAGAAAGAAACAAAACTACTCAAATGAAAAATGTGTGTGTATGCACATGCACACACAAACACACCTTCGCAACCCAGAGGAAATGATCTTGGAAGGGCTTAAAATGGGGTGATCAGAGGTAAACTAAGTTTTTAGAGGTACTGTTTACTAACCACTTGGGTCTTGGTTCAATAGTTGACTGGCTGAAGAAACATGCTGGGCTCACAAAATCAACCTCTACATAGGAGACTTTGCTAAAGAGTCATTCTCCCGCCCCCTGCCCTGTCTTTGGCCATGAAAAGGGGTAGACACAAAGGTAAATGACAGCTATCGCTGCAGCTATGTTCAATGTTGCTTTCAGATAAGAACTGCACAATGATCTTGCCAGCTGGATATGCTGATTGCAGTGGCTGTAATTCAAAAATGCTTTCCTTCCCTTGCTTACAGAAAAACATGCAGAACGTGTGGCAGTTTCTTTCCATTGCAGCCCCTGTAATCTGAAAACATTTTCACAATAAAAACGAGAGTGCCAGTCAGAAGGAACTTTGACAGCAGGATAACGAAATGTGTGGGAGGCAACACTCAATCTGGAAATTTTGAAAGAAAATCTAATTCTACCTCCAGTGCTGTATAAAGTGGTATTAGTCCAAGGACATTCAGTACAAGTAGAAACAGTGTACAGTATCATTCATTGGTAGGAAAAGAATTCCTTCTGGTGTGTTGTGTTAATACTCTAGGGTTTTCTCCATCTGTCATCTCTCATCACATGCTTAGATTGCAAAACTTGCTTGCAAAGTAACATGCTTTTATATTGCATGTGTAGACAGCATCTCATGCAGTGGGGTCATATAACTAATGTAGGGCCTCAAACTGGTGCTGCAGTGCAAAAGGTAACATAATCTTTTCCTAGTCATTAGTTTGACTCATGATGATGTTTTCTTCTCCATACCATCCCTGAGTCTACTCGAAGGGGAACAATGAAGGGCCAGATCTTCAAATGGTGTAAATTGGGTGAATCTGACGGGGGGGGGCACAGATACCCTTCTCTCGTAATGCATCCACTCTGAAGCAGGGCAGGAGAACACTTGCAGTGCTCATTGCCAAAAAAACTTGAGGTGGGGGAACTGGAAAAATGAACTCACTGATGTTTCACAGCCCTGAAGGAGCATAAATTGTCAGTAGGATGGATTCTGGACCCTCTGTCCCATCAGAACCACCTTCTTCCTTTACCTCATACTGTAAAAATCTGGGTCTTGGTCCAGCAAATACTTAAACATGTGTTATATGTAATCCCATTGTGGTCTAGTGGCCTACTCACATGGGTAAAACTACACATGCCCTAACTGTTCAGGGTTCATTTTTAACGAGGCTGTTCAACCATTGATACAAACTACCAATGGAAACTGGTGGACTCTCCATCTTTTGAAGTCTTCAGATCAAGATTGGAAGCCTACTTTTAAAATATGCTTTGGACTTAGTGTTGTTTATTACATAATCTTCATTTTGTTTCACTGTAAGTACTTGTTGGAATAAAAGATGAACAATATCAGTAGTGTATCTTATTGTTCATCTTTTTCTATTTTTCTTTGCTGGTTGACTGGGGAAATTAAATTCTCATTTGGAAGGCTCTACCATGTGACTTTGGAACCTCTTTTGGACATTGGCAAATTCTAAATATCTTGCAAAATATCTGAAACTTGGGGAAAAAACATTGCTTTTTCAAATGGAAGCTGCTCAGATTCAATTAGCCATGGCTGCCAATAAATTATATGAGTAATTAATTGTAACCACTCATTTCAGTAATGATATTGACATCTTTCATAAAGAAGAACTAAGCCTTAGCATGCTTTATTGAGTGTATGGAACCATAGATTATTTAACCTATTACAGAAATGAAACTTTTTTTGAGGAAAGTGTGGCGGGGGAGGAAGGGAGGACGTTCATCACATTCTAGCAAGAACTACCTTGAATTGTCTAATAATAACAACAACAAAATAATCATGCTTAGAGATCTCTCATCCTGATTTCACTTAGTTGGATCCCTTGATAACACCCTGTGTCCTGAGATTTCTTTTTAAACTTTCTCTCTCAGCTTCCATGTACAAACCTGCCTTATTTTTAAAATCCTGCTTATCTCATTCTCTCCTACGGACCATGATGCCCTTCAGTGTTTGTTTTATTGTTTTAAATATGAAGCTGCCAAAAACTGAAGAAATGTACCTATCAAAGCGGTTGTGGAAGCATGCCCTGTAAAGTGTGTAAGAAGCAGTGTTTTCAAATCAATGTTATGGATCCCAAATCTGTGAAAATCTTATCAGAACAGTTTCAGAACAGCAAGCAGGATGCTGCATCTCTTGTGCCTCCTCATGGAATAGACAGCAGTGTAGTGCATTCTGTATGAACCCTGCACATCAAGTTTGGACTGCAGGTAGCCCTGTATACTCCAACGATGCCTCTCTCACATACATAGTATATGAGGAATGAAGTTGTGCACTGTTAGCCATTTGTTAATTATTTCTCCTTTGCTCAGTCTAAATATAATCCTCCCTTTTCCATCTGATAAGATTTGCTCACTTCTGGTGGTCTTTTGAATGTACGATTGACTTGGCCAGTTCTGGATACCATACCTCCCAATATTTTCTTCAAAGCCAATACTATTCTAGTACATGACCCCAGGGTTTCAATTGTAAATGAATGCAGAAGTCTATTTATCCCATTTTAGGACTCTTTCCTATTATGTTCCTCTGGGAGGCATGATATGCATATGTCCACAGTGTTGGGAATGAATTGTATTGTAGCTTTGATTGAAAAAAAGAAGTCTCTCTTTTCTTCATAATTTTAGGCCACAAGTAAAGAGATCCAGGTATCATACTTTATGAGTAACAGCCCTAGAACCTATTCAGCACAAAATTGTCCCTCCACAAACTACAGAGTCTGTGGAGTTCTCCAGGTCCCCTCGGCTCTACAAGTGCTAAGGTTACTTCCTATAGGATATAGGTGGTGGCTACGCCAGTGGCCTAAGACGGGAGGGTAGATGTGGTGGGTTCTGAGTTATTACAGAGAATTGGGTGACTGGCTGGTGAGACTTGCCCATATGCTCAGAGTTTAACTGATCGCCATATTTGGGGTCGGGAAGGAATTTTCCCCCGGGGCAGATTGGCTAGGGCTCTGGGGGGTTTTCGCCTTCCTCTGTAGCATTGGGAATGGCTCACTTGCTGGTGGAGTCTCTGTATCTTAAAGTCTTTAAATCGTGATTTGAGGACTTTAATAACTCAGTCATTGGTTAGAGGCTTATTGCAGGAGTGGGTGGGTGAGGTTTTGTGGCCTGCATTGTCTAGGAGGTCAGACTAGATGATCATACTGGTCCCTTCTGACCTTAGAGTCTACGAGTGGGAAAGGTGTAAAAAAGGGTGAGGAAGGACAAATGGATCATGAAGCTGACAAGCTTTGGTCCATGCTCTCTCCAAACAGCTGAGGGAAACAGCTCCCACTCCCTCAAAAATACAATATAATTGGGATGGAGAAACCCACAGTACTGATCAGCTGGTTCTTCCTCAACCCTCTGACAGAGCAACA
Source organism: Pelusios castaneus (assembly GCA_007922175.1). NCBI lineage: Eukaryota > Metazoa > Chordata > Testudines > Pelomedusidae > Pelusios > Pelusios castaneus. The sequence continues at coordinate 5,931,878 of ML685795.1, read as the reverse complement.
CAAAGCTCTTTCTAGCTCTTAAAAGGAAGAATCAGTAGCAGAAAACTCTTCAGGAGGCAGGTGGGGAAAGAGGATTAGAATCTGTCATTCTGAGATTAGTAATAACTAATATTTTTACTTTTGCCTTTTTTATGACATAGCATTTACATTTTAGATGAGCAGAAAATAAAAAGGTGGAAACATGGTTGCTTAGGAAACAATAAAGGCATGAGATCCCTGCCAGATAGCATAATTCATGGCAGTAGCCTGGGGAAATGGAATGCGAGGAGTGTCTAGTGGGGAATCCAAACTACTAAACAAATAATAAACAGACAAATAAATGTGTCATGCTGTAACTGAGGCAGGTTCTTTAATTATTCATTTCTGGTCAGTAAGCAAAGCTCAAATAGCCCTCCTAGGCTCCATTCTCATTGTTTCCTGTTTCAAAGGCAATGTGATATTTAATTAGTTACAATGGGTTTCTAGTCGTGATGAAGACAAATATTTTTAATATGCCTTGTGCAGTGCAATGTGAGTTTATGCTACTGCATGCTTTCCAGAACATAAGCTCTCATGGATTTTTAAAACATTGTGTCTAAAAGTTGTCCCCCCCCCATATTTACATACGATCTGTATAAACACCCCCCCCCCCACCGCACCCCTCTTCCACTCCCATTATTTATGTTTATTTAATGCTCTGCTGATGTATATTACTGTGAAAAGCAGCATATCATTCATACTTATGGGCTTTTTTTGTGATGGTACGCAGGGGTACTGGTTAACACCACCTTTTTTTTTCACAGTGATGAAGCCCTGGCTTCCACCACTGCCGCTGGCAGCCCCAGGTTCCTGGCCGAGTACCGGCACCTTTTTTTTTTTTTTTAAACAAAAAAAGCACTGAAGACATACATTCTCTTTCTGTATTGTAAACATCATTTAAATCTTTTTGGGGGACTTCCAATAATTGGTATTGATTATGGTTGGGACAGAAGCACTCTATCGGTATTGTAATGAGATATGTATCCCAAGCAATCCTTATTACCTGTTCTCTTTGCTTAGGGTTGATCATGAGGATTGCCCACATGTACATCTCTCTCTGAGTGTGTCAGGCTGTCCAAAGTTATACAGAATTTTAACCTTATCAGGGAGCCTGGAAACCTAGAAGGTTGTTGAAACACCAGCTTCCTTAAGCACTGCTTTCATTAAAACACACCTTAGAGCGGGGCGTCTATGGAGCCGGCCCTGTGATATACTGGGTAAAGGGAATGGCATGAAATGGAACAAACAGAAGTTTAGTTCTGAGCCAGTCCATAACTGAAATGTTGCTGCAGTGATCTGGGGTATGGGTGTGTCCGTATTAGTGACACGAGAGCACCAAGGAACAGTGTTACCATCAAACACGCCCCTTTACCATTAAACGGTATTTACTTTCTAATGAGAGGTTTTTGGTTTTTTAAAGAAAGATGCTGGACTGAGAATTCTGGAAACTGCAATTCTCTACTTCGCTATAGAAGTAGTGGTGCAACCGTCCTCTCACCACTCCTCTGCTGGGCCTGTAAGCTGATTGGGACAAAACCAGGTGAGATCCTCATTCCAAATTCTTTGTACCAAGTGAAAGAGATGGAGTGGTGTAAAGAGGCTGTAAAAACCCCACTTGTCACTAAGGAAGGATTCCCCTGGTCCAGGTACTTCAGACAACAGCAATTAGGCTGCCCTCAGAGGAGCCCTTTCTAAGCTCTGGTGTATGCGGGTTGGCTGGAGTAGGGCTATAGCACTGTAGAGATTCCAGGTAGTGCTGTGGTCTATAGGACAACTCCATGTAGGCTGCCATAGCTTAGACTGGCCCTCATAACAGTGTACATTGCACATGGGGGCTGCTCCTGCCCAGGGGAGGTCTTAGCGATTCTAGGGCTCCTGGCAAAAGTCAAGGACGGGGCCCTCCATGCCACATGGGGGGCCTCCATCCTTGACTTTTGCCCCCCAGGTCCTGCTAGCCCCCCCATGCCCTCTAAGGGGTCCCGGTCCCCCACTGGACCCCCGCTGGGCTCCCCACCAAACCCCAGCCAGCTCCCCACCCCCCACTGACCCCGGCTGCAGCTCCCCGCCGAACCCTGGCTGCGGCTCCCCGCCCTCCCACCCTCACTGAACCCTGGCCGGATCTCCGCTCCCCTGCTAGCCTCCCCCCAGCCCCATGCTGACCTCTGTGGGGCCACTGCCATGCCCCTGAGCCTCATGCTGGCCTTGCTGGGGCTGCCCTCCCGACGCTGGCCCACAGCACCCACGCTGGCTTTCGTGGGGCCACTGCCTGGCCCCTGACCCGCCTCTCTGAGGCTGCCCCAGCCCCCACACCAGCCACTGCCCGGTCCCTGGCCAATCTCTCGCGGCTCATCTCTCTGGGGTTCCCGCAGTGGCCCCCAAAGCTGCCATATCTGCCTGCCCACTAAGACTGCCTCTGCTCCTGCCCCTGCCCAGCCCAGGATCCTCAACGGTGCAAAGGTGGATAAAGCCACAGTAGTTCTGTGCTGACACAGAACCGTGCCCAATATCTCTAAGGATGAGAAAGGAGCTAATTAAATATCTGTGCTGATCAGTCATTTGTCTGTTTATTGAGACATCTAAATAAGTGTGTATTGGGACCAACTGGGACATTCATAGCTTAGGCAATGTGCTGAGCTGTTTGCAAGGAGTTAGGCCTAGATTGTCAACAGCCATTAGATGATAGAAACTTAGTCAATGAGGCTCAGGCTATGTACACCCTACAAACTTGTCCTGCAATAAATTGTTGTGGGACAAGCAAAGCGTTATAACTGTAACACTATCCCCCATCCACACATTAATCCTTCTAATGCAAAGGAGCGTGTTTATATGCTCCTTTGCATTTTCATTAGAAGGAGCAGTGCATGGTGGGCCCCGATCCCCCCCATGCACTTTCCAGCCAGCCTTTAGGCTGGCAGCGGGCTCTTGAGCCACCGAGATCACTGGCTTCTCAGCGGCAGGGGAGCCCCAGCAGTGGGGACCCCAGTGGCAGTGGGGCTCTAGCCAGCAGGAGTGCTGGGGGCTAGAGCCCCGCTGCTATAGGGAGTCCCTCAAGCCACTCAGTTTCCCGGCTCTCTGCCGGGAAGCCAAGCAGCTTGAGAGAATCCCCGTTGCCACGGGGAGTCCCTCAAGCCACTCGGTTTCCTGGGCAGTGGGGCTCTAGCCGCCATGAGTGGCACTCTCTAGAGCAGTGAAATTGACAAATATGACAGCTCCAGTGTCCCAGAGTGGCCTCCATTGGCATTCTGGGACATTTCCAGAGGCTGTCTAACCCTCAGTGAGTGTACACACACACTCTATTGTGGGACAGACGATCCATGGTAAGCATTACCATGATCATCTGGGTGGCTTACTTGTGCGGCAAGACGGTTGTTGCCACGCAACAGGCAACATTGTAGTGTGAACACTCACAGCCTTATCGCGCGGTAAAGCTCCTTACCGCACGAAAAGGCTGTAGTGTGTACAAGGCCTCAGAGCCTTAAAGACCATTTAGGCTTCTAACGTATTTCAGTGGGAGTTAGGAGCCTAAACGTCCCTGGGCTTTAGTGACCTGACATGGATGTAAACCAGTGATGTGCTAAAGGGAAGACTTGAGATCTGTCCTGTTGCATATCCCTTGGCACTCCCATACGTGCATATTCCTCCCTCACATCCTCTTTCTCTTGATCGCTCTGACTTATCATGAATCCCACACCAGGTATACAAACTGTTCTGCGCTAGATATGTTAGCACAAAGAGATATTGAAAGTTTCATTTAGTCCAGGCCCCAAAAGGGTTCTAAACATGGGAGTCTCTGATAACCCACAATGCAGGAACAATTTATAAGGCTCCTTCTACTCATTTTTTACAAAATGAAATCATCTTATACTACTCAATGTGAACAAAGGTTTCAGGAAACTGGTCCTCATTTTAATTATTTAGGGACTGAGTCTCACTTCACTTAACCTGAGATAACTTGGGGGTAATTCCAGTTGAAGTCAATGGAGTGACACCAGCATCTCATCATGACAGTGAAAGCAGTATCATTTCTTTATTTAGATTAGGTACTGTTTGCATGTTACATAAATTAAAACAAATTAAGATCTCTTGTTTATTGCACTGGCTCACCTCACATTGTTATGCCAACCAAATAGTAACTCAAAACTCTTTTTATCCCCCATTCACCAATTTATAAATCCATCCACTCCTCAAATGCCTCTGAAAAGAATCAGTCTTGATTGCCAGTTATTGCTTTCACATGTGGGGAATGGGTTGGTTGGTTCCTCTTCAGATTCAGATGGAGACTTGACGCAGCTCTTCAACGGTTTGTTTTTAATTGGTAGTTACTAGAAACAGATCGTTTTCTGGTACAACCGACTTCTCTTATGGTATTCATTATCATTTAAAATTAGAGAGACTTTTCATCACTATATACTGTCTAGCTAAAGGAGTTTATACATTCCTGTGCATGTGCATGCTGGGCCATTCTCTCTCTTACTTGTAAGTTGAGAGTGCACAGATTTGTTACAGTTACAATAAAGTGAGTAATGCCTTCTGCTGTTTACGTACCCAGAGCAATTACACCATGGATTGATCCCTCAGCTGATGTACATTGGCACAGCTTAATTGAAGAGAATGGAGTTATGCTGAGGGGCTGGCCTACAGTGTACAGGCACCATAAATGCTCTGGGCCTGAGATTGATCTCAATATCACCATTTTGAAATTAGATGACTTACTTCTGATTTGTACAGTTAAGTGAGATCAGAATGAGGCACTGTGTTTAGTCAGTGCTATTTATTTTTCTACATATATATTCAATAGCAATTTTTTTCTGCATTCATAAATGAAGGCTCAGTATATGTACAAATAACTAATTGATTTAATGCAAAGATCATTCCTGGCACCAAGAAGGGATGAGCCAGTACAGGCAGTGGACTAGATAAAAACTTGGTGGCTAGGGCTCTATGTGGCAAAGCTGATAGGTTGTAACCGGAAGAATTGGTAGAGATGATAATGGCACCACAGATGGAAGGCAGGAGATTGTGAGTGGTAACAAACACATGAAATTGGGGATCTGGATGCAGCTAGCTTACCAGGTGATAGCTGTGGTCAGGGGAACTCTTGTTTTCATCAGCTCTTGGAGAAATAAGTGCAACCTTTTATTACTTATGCTGACTATAGATGAGTGGCTGCCTCAGAGCAGTCCTGCAGGCAGCCCCTCACTCACTTGGATCCCCAAATAAGCTCTATACACAGCTTTTCCCACTGTAATTGGAACTTCCCTCCTTAGGTTTGGGTCTGATTTATTAATTAAAGTCTTCCTTTCAGCTGGGCACACCAAACTCCCCTGTGCTGACCAGAGCCCTTTCTGCCTTGTAGGCTATTCCCAGCTGTTCTTGCTGGGCAATTCTCCTAGTTTCAGGGCCTTTCCTGGAGGAGCCCATCTCATTCTCTATAATCTCACTACAGACTCCTGAGCTTCCCACTTACTACAGCTACTGTCTGCTTTTAATAGCAAATTGCCTGATTCCCCAGAAGTGGGGCTCATGCTGTTATCAGAATTGGCTTGGCCCAAGGCTCTTCTGTTCAGCAAAGACACTGTGTTACAATGACCTCTGTACTCTCACACATGGCATTTGTCACTTTGATAATGGGTGGCTGTTTGAGGCTACATTTTGAGATTGCTGGGAAGGCAATTCTGCTGGAACTTCAGTGGTCAGGTGAGCAGGGCCTTTTGCTGACAGCACACAATATATCAGGGTTCTGGAAATTTGCACTGCCTTCCAATTAATTCCAGGGAGAATTGAAGATGTTAGTTTGGAACCTGATGGAGAATTTGCATCTTTCCTTATGCCAGATTGCTGCAGTCGCACTCAATGAAGGCATTAGATTACCTGCAGCACGAATCCTCTCAACAACAATGGGTCCTAGCACTTCCTTCAGTCTTTCACCTGGGCTCTCATGTATCTTAATTCCAATATCTTACACATTTGGACTGCACGTAGGACTCCATCCAGGAAAAAAAAAATCCTCCCTGATTCTACCATCAGCACAGCTGCACTGGTGTGTGTGTGAATCTTTTTCCAAACAAGTCTCTAGAAGCGCCCAGTGGTTTTGCCAGTTATAGCATCAGAAGTCAGTGGACGAGGGCAGATTTTTTTTTCTGAAAATTCCTGGTGCAGACATGAACAGAGCACGTTACATACCCCAGAGAATGATATTTGAACTTGCAGCAGCTTGGACTTATTATAAAGGCTATCTGAAATGCTGAGCCCTGAAATGTGATTTATTCAATGTGGTTGTGTTGTGGGGGTGATGCCCAGAGTTCACAGGGATGCTAGGTGAGTCTTGAGTGATCAGAAAACTGAAGAGATGGTAAAGTGGGAATTGAGGTCATACTAGAGGAAAGATTCTAAAGGACAAAGTCAAACTAAATTGTGAAAATCAGGGCTTGGATGGCTTGATGGTCTCTTATAACAAAACATGCACAGGAAATCATTTGTCAAAAGGAAAATAGCAGCAATCACATGGATGATGAAAATTAGCTTGCGTAGAAGATATTTTGAAGGCCTCTGATCCAATCCTTCAGGTCTAAACTACCCTATAAATTACCAAGCACACGTTCTCATCTTTACAGAAAGAGATTATTTTAGACATACAGGAGAATAAATTCATTCTTTCAGTTGCAGAAAAATACTGATTTTGTGCGACCCCCTCCATATCCTTTTTCAACAATAATGGACATAATTTTGTTTCCTACCTTTCCTGTTCCATTTCTGCTTGATTCTTACAAGTTTGTATGGATTACACAGGCGCATCACAAAACAAAATGATATCGATTGCTACAGTGCTGCTTTTATAAAAAGGTTGAAAGTGAGAATTTTCTTACACACCCATGTTATATTAAACTGTTGCTCAGCCAATACAAATCTGCTTCTTGCATAATACTACTGAAAGTGCCTTTCCTCTCTTATTTCGCTAACCCCTCCCATGAGCTAATTTTATATGTATATGACCTTGTTCGTGACTGTATGGTTTCACCATATATCCTTCCCAGATCAACAAATCCAAGGTGAAGAGCACACACTACCACAAGGGGGCAAAGTCAGACAGGTATTCAGCTAAAGCGATTTTAGAGAGCAGCTGAAAAAGCAGAATGTACAACACTAAAAATCTCCGCAGCAGCATGATTTTGTCTGATTTAATGTTGGTTTTCTGTCCTCTTTTCATCTGTCAGTTGGTAAACAATCAGTAATCAGCCTCCACTTCACTTAATGTATATGTTATTGCTTCTGAGACATTGAGGAATGCCCGTGCAAACACAATCTTTTGCAAATGTTTTAAGGGCAGTACAATATGGGATGTAATAAATTGCTTTAATTTTCCCTGTTACAACATACAGCAGTCTTTGAAATACTATGTAAAGTATTTTGGCAACTCCTACCTTTTCCTGTGCATATGAAAATAATGTGCAACTCTAACATATTATGATTCTAGTTTGTAACAACATTTTTCTCTATTTTGAGAATACAGTTGAAGGAGACTGAGGCTTAAATCATGCCCAGTTACACAAGGTTTGAAGTGTTATACTCATATGTCTAGGCATATTAAAAAGGTAGCCTCCTGTCTAAGGTATTTCAATTACATATTTGTTCAGTGAAATGTAATCTTAATCAGTCTTGAGACTATAGACTGGCATTCTTCAGAGACATGAATACAAGTGCAGAGTTCTTCCTTTTAAATCTTTCCATAAAATACTACATTCCCCAAACCACCCTTGTACACTGCTTTCCTCCCTGACCTTCTACTGCCTGAATTTGTTATGCCATCAAGTTCCAAAGGGGTAGCCATGTTAGTCTATTGCAGAAAAACAACAGAGACCTGTGGCACTTTCAAAGTCTAACAGGTTTATTTATCGCATGAGCTTTCGTGGGAGAAAATCCCATGTCTGATGAAGTGGGATTTTCTCCCACGAATACTCATGTGATAAATAAATCTGTTAGTCTTTAAAAGTGTCACAGGACTCTGTTGTTATACCGTGTTTCTTTGTCTGAGAGAGAATTCTCCAACAGTTGAATTGAACTCTGTGTGAATGTCCATAGGCTGAGTATTCTTCATCCCAAAGGGGTTGTGAAGAGGTTGTGTGCAATGTTTCTTTTTTTATAAAGCTCAGATCTGAAAAGCGTAACTGTTTGATATTAACATGCCTGCCAGGAATTAAATCAAAGGAAGCTGTTAAAGAGAAACCCACCGGAAAGGAAACAGCGACAAAGATAATACACATGGGTATTTGGCTTTAAAGGAATTAAGATAACAATTGCTGCACCAAGTAGGAAGTATTTACCTATCCTATCCCATATTTACTCCATCCAGGCTGGGGTAGGTTTCTCTTCCCAAGACTGATGGCCTAGGGAAGGGATTTTAAACCTCAAACGCTCTGGCACAGGGCAGCTTGAGGTGGCAGACTTGTCAGTAGACTGTGGCTGAAATCCAGACTCACTGAGTCACAGAAATAAAGTGTGCATGCTGCAAGCAGGCCCGTCTTTTTCTCACAGGCAGAAACGGGGGTTAGTCGGGCTTAGGAGAATTTACAAAAGCTGGCAAAGAAAGGTTAAGGTAATAGTAAAACCTATCTGTATAGGTCCTTATATTGCATTTGCCTTTTGCTTTGTGCCTTTCAGGGAGTGAATAAATAATTATTGGTTTTGAAGATTCTGTTTTTTGCTGTCACGGGTGTCTGGAATGAGAGGGTTAATGGGCACCTAATGTAGCTGGGCTTATTGTGGTAACACAGTATCAGACACAGAAGGGCCACAGCCTAGAAATTTGTTCTAAGACTGATAGGCCCTATGGCTACACTCAGAGCAGTGACACCTGTCTTCTCTTGAGATACTAAAAGGGCTGTAAAGTGCAGCTGAGCTTGTAACTGTGGCACCAGCAAATAGTTCTGATAAATAAATAAATTTGGAGAAGTCAGAAAAAAAATGGATGAATTTGCAAGGAACACTTTTCACAATGAATAATTACTTAGTCTCTGGTCTCACTACTTTGAATGCTCCACTCTGAGCAAAAAGATCATAAAAGACACTGGTAATTACCCAGCAGAAGCAAAAGTCTATCTTAGACCTGTAAAAAAGCCAAATGATTCATCTGAGGAATAGAAAAATGTGTCAGCTAGCTCACAGGCAATTCTAAATTCACAGTGCGGGTGGGTCGGTAGAAACAGATACATGTACCATCTAACAGTGTGGGTGCTAGGAAGGGACATGGATTAAACCTTTAAAAAGGTATTTTAAATAAAACCAATGGAGTGCAAGGGAAGACAGTGAAATTCAATGGACACTGCAATAGAACTCTCCATACCATGCAAAATTCTGGCATTTTGAACACCATTTAAAATATGTACAATCTGCTCTCCTATTATTGTTATGTGCTTTGTATTTTGCACTGTACATATGAAATATAGTGAAAGTCCTGACCCAAAACCCTACATCCAAACTTGCTCCTTAAACTCTCAGGAAGATCTGATCCAGAACAAACTCTGCAGGATAAGGAGAACTGATCAGAAGAGTGTCTTCCTATGAACAATTTTCTCCACAAACTAAAATTTAACATACAAATATTTCAGCCCCAAACCGAAATATTTCTATTCTGAAGTGAGACTGGGGTGCTTCATGGGAGCTGTAGTTTGAGTGCCTCCTGACCCTATTCTCTGCTATCAGCCAGGATTCTTGGTGAGTGTACATCTCCCATGACATAAGATAAACTCATCTTTTGGTGACGTCTGGCAGTACATCACAACTCACTGCAGTCATGTAGTCATGGGAGTCCATTGGGAAACCTGACCCAGAGAGGAGCATGGGAGTGTGAGGCACATGAACTACAACTCCCATGAGGCACCATGGCTATATTTCAGAATTGACATGTTCCAGGTTTGGGATGAAATATTTTGGTTTCAGAACACTCCATTTTTTCATAAAATTGCTTTCCAGGGAGAAATTTCTGACACTTTAGGCAAAATTTCGTTAAGTTGGAAATTTTTTCCCCATAAAAGTATAGTTTAAATGGCACATGTCTGAACATCCCTAGGTGTGAGCCTGTTGCTAAGTGATAATGATTTTGATAATTACTACTACAGGAGTGGGTGGGCCTGTGGCCTGCATTGTGCAGGAGGTCAAACTAGAGGAATACTGTTCCCTTCTGATCTTGTAGTCTAAGTGCCATAATAACAAATATTTAACTTTGATTTCTAGATTGCTTATTTGTTTGTAAAACTTTTAAAACTATGGTGCAGTACCGAGCGCTGAACTTCATGGAGCTATTTTTTTAGGCTCAGACCATGTCTGGATCTATGCAAGTGAGAGAGAGGATGGAAAAAGTCTTCACTTGCTTTCCAAGTCTGTTCAGGGATCAGAGACAGCCCTTCTGTTTGTGCTCAGGCAATGTGAAGACTGTTCTGCAGTAATAGTCTCCCCAAAGAAGTATTATAGGGCTTTGGCATTGTGCCTCTGCAGCTGACAGTTAAGCAGACCCCTTGTAAAGAGAGATTGCATGCCAAACCTTTTTTAATATTTAAAGAGTTATAGGTAATCAAAGGCTGCATGGCCTACCCAGCCCCAGGATCCTGGAGTTCTGCCCAAGAGTAAAGTATAATGGGTTGTTAGACACCACTGTCCATCCAGTGCATGTCTGAAGGAGTCACACAGAGTAACTTAGATGCCAAGGAGCCAGAAGTTAGATCAAATAATTCTCCCATACCAATGGCTAGAATAGGTGTAAACAGGTCAAGGGAGTTCTAGTGAGAGGGGGTCTAAATAAGTTCAAGGAAGCCTAACAAACCTTGTTAGCCATAATTTCTGAATTACGGCCATGAATCTCTTCATACATCTATCCTATCATCATAATCTTCACAGGTATATTTATTTAAGGCATTTCCTTTACATGGTTTATCTTTCTCATTAGTGTGCCTTATATGTACAAAAACATTTTAGAAAAATTACAAATGTGTGTATATGTAAGTTATACTTACGTTGATGTGTACAGAGAATGTTACTGCATTGGCTGCAATGTCCCTTTGCCCATATTTCTACCTTGGAATGCGTGATACTAGTACACCTAACAGAGCTTTCTCTTGTAAATATAGCTGTTTTCTATAATAAGTTTTTAGTCAAGTGGCTTGTCATGGTCATGGTCATGGTTTAGATCATTGTCACTTCCTTTTACTTCAAAGAATGTGGTGATTTTTGTGTTTACTGTCTAAATTATATTTTTCTGAAGCAGGATTTAGACTGGTAATTCTAAGAAAAAGGACTTTACCTTCTCTCCTATTTTCACAAAAGAATAATGAATATTGTTTATTTTATTTCTCTGATGTATGTTAACAGCCTCAAACAATTTTTGTTTTATGTGACCACAAAAACATCTATAGCAAGAATCTCATGCATAGCACAGTAATGTACTATTGGTTATGCTGAGGAGCTCTATAAAGATGAGAAAAAGAATGGGATTGAAATTTAATTCTTAAATTTCATAGATTAAAAATTATTTAACCTCTGCTCCCCTCCTCTCATATCCAGATAGACTGAGGGCGAGATATTTTGCTACGCCTCTTCAGTATTGCCAGCCATTCAAAAATCACAAACCGGGTACCACAGATCATGAGATTTTTTTTAAAAAAAGTAATTTTAGATTCTCTTTATTCACTTCCTGGTTTTTGAATGGTTAGATTGAACTTGCTTTGTTTTTAAGTTTTGACAACTAGTAAAAGATAGGAGGGGAGGAGAGCTGAGGTTTTTTTTCATGTAATTACTTGACAGTTTGTAGCTATCTTTCTGTGATAATTGTCCCATGGCTGGATCTGGGGATTTTCCCATCCTAAAGGGGCCGTCCACATCAGGAGAATCCCTCCTTGAGTACTTTATTTCAGAAGTGAATGAAGAGGAGGGGTCAGAGAAAAGCCTGAGTAAACAGAGGAAGCAGTGTAGGCTAAGAGTGTCCACTACATATTAGAATGGTGTTTATACCTGCCTTTTACAGGCATAAATGATTGGACAAGATCAAAGAATCATAGGACTAGAAGGGACTTCAAGAGGTCTTCTAATCCAGTCCCCTTGCACTCAAGAAAGGACTAAGAATGATAATCCTTGACAGAGGCTTTGTCTAACTTGCCCTTAAAAATCTCCAGTAATGGAGATTCCACAACCTCCCTAGGCAATTTATTTCAGTGCTTAATTTTCCTGACAGTTAGGAAGTTTTTCCTAATGTCCAACCTAAACTACCATTGCTGCAATTTAAGCCCATTGCCTCTTGTCCTATCCTCAGAGGTTAATGAGAGCACTTTTTTTCCCCTCTTCTCCTTGTAAGCACCTTTTATGTACTTGAAAACTGTTATCATGTCCCCCCTCAATCTTCTCTTCCCCAATCTAAACACACCCATTTCTCCAATCTTTCCACATAGGTCATGTTTTCTAAACCTTTAACCCTTTTTGTTGCTCTTCTCTGGACTTTCTCCAATTCGTACAAATCTTTCCTCAAAGGTGGCACCCAGAACTGGACAATACTCCAGTTGAGGCCTAATCAGCACAGAGTAGAGTGGAAGAATTATTACTTGTGTCTTGTTTACAACACTCCTGCTAATACATCCCGGAATGATCATATTTAGCTTGTGATCTACTATGACACCATACCCCTTTCTGTAGTACTACTTCCTAGGGAGTAATTTCCCATTTTTTATCTGTGTAGCTGATTGTTCCTTCCTAGGTGGAGTACTTTGCATTTGTCTTTTATTGAATTCCATCCTGTTTACTTCAGACCATTTCTCCACTTTGTCCAGATCATTTTGAATTTTAATCCTATCCTCCAAAGCACTCGCATCCCCTTCCAGCTTGGTATTATCCTGAAACTTTACCTGTATTCTCTATGCCATTATCAATATTGAAGATATTAAGTGGAACCAGACCCTGAACTGATCTCTACAGGACCCCACTTGGTATGCCTTTTCATCTTAACTGTGAACCACTGATAACTACTCTCTGGGAACGGTTTTCCAACCAATTATATTACAGTAGCTCTATCTCGGTTGTATTTCCCTAGTTTGTTTATGAGAAGGCCTTGTAAATCTAGGATCAAAAGCATTACTAAAATCAAGATTTACAACATCGACGTCATGTTCTAGGTTTTGGAAATTTTCTCCTCAGTAAAGGTGCTGAGAAAATGTGTGAAGGGATTTCCAAAGATTTTTTCAACATTTTGGACCAAAAAATACCCAGAATATTTTTTCACTGAAAATTTTGATTCAGAATTTCAGCTGAGGTGCTCCACAGGAGTTATAGTTGCTAATGTCCCTGGTTGGGCCACATCTCACATGGTACAACCAGGCCAGGGTACAGCAGTGGTTCTTAGCATTTTAGGACCCAGGACTAATTTATAAAGATTTGTGAAAGATTTGAGTCCTGCCCAGTATTCATCCCACAGTGATAGCTCCTGCAGCTCTTGTACTGTGTTATTGCTTGAGGTTGACTCTGAGCATTTCAGTCTCCAAGTCTGCATCACCATTCAGGTTTGGTCTGGACCTCTGACTGGACCAGATTTGTGTTATTGGAATTGTTACTTGGCTCATGGGATTGCAGTGCCACTCATTCAAATTTGGCTTACCTGGACACCCATTGTCATGACATCTGGGCCAAACCTGAGTGGGGCTGAGATCCCAGAGGTTGCAGTGCCTGGAGCAGGGAGGTGAGCCCAGCTAGCCCTGTGGGGCAGAGGCTGCCACATTACTTTTGAAACATTCTGGCAACCCAGTTTTGGGTTCAGACCCATGAATTGTGAAATCCTAATCCATAGAATGTCAACAAAAGTGAAGTTCCAGGGACTTGGTGCATCTTGGGAGATGTAGTCCAATTTGGGAACCTATCCATAGAGGAAAATGGAGGCTTGAGGGACCCAAGCTACAATTCCTATGAGGTACTGTGCCACTGTGCAATTTCTGATTAGAAATTTTCTAGTCTGGGGCCAACAACCCTCCCTCCGCCCCTCCCCATCTCAATTTTGGGGCATTCAGATTTTACAATAAAAAGTCAAAATTTTCCATAGATAGAAAAACTTCCTAGGGGAGAACTATAATTGGAAATTCCACCTCCCCCATCAAAATATAGCTTTGATGGAAAATTTCCCACCAGTTTTACTCCAGAGTTACTTGATGCCTAATCTTCTTTGACTCCTTGAGCACCTAGAGGGTGGTGCTGAGTCCTTGAGTCTTGAGAGTGCCTTTTTTTAGTTTCTTTGAAAGAAGTATTATAACAACTTGCAAGAATAGGCCCTTAGCAAGATTAAATTTGCTTTGGCTAATCAAAGATTTCATAGCAAAGGCCTGAGTCCCAAGTGACAGCCAAGTTTGGCGTCACTATAGTTGCATTTTAAACACTGTTATCTTTTAAAATCTTTTATCTTTTAAAAGTTGACAAATGTAGGCAAGATAAACTTCAAGTGTAACACTTCCAGCAACCTAAACTTCAGATCAATAAGGCTCAGCTTGAAATATTTGCAGTAATATGCTGATAGACACATATTTGGATCAGAATGCCATATTTTATTTAATTAGAGGGTATTTCAAATTTAATATAATAATATTTTGTTGCCTGTTGTAATTATCTGAGCTGTGTGAGCATGTGAACAGAGTGATTAATTAAGAGCCAATCACTGATAGGCCATTTTCACCTCTTCACAAAGGCTGTTCTGCCCTATTGCAGTGATTTCACCCAGTGCAAAATGAGTATAAATCATTACCATTCTAATTAAATAGCATTTGTAGCAAATTGGTATAAATGACAGCATACAGTGCTGAGCAATGTCATTCTTACAGAGCACCTTTTGCATCCCTATACATGGCCTTGATTATGATGATGATGAGGACAGAAGGCTTTCCCTACAACGAAGAGTCGTGTAACTCCTCTTTATTACTTATGGTCAGTAAAATCACCCGTTTTGTGTATTTTGACAATGATTCCACGTTTCCAAGAGAGGTCTCTTTTCCCCAAAACATCATCACACAGCTTGGTCAGTTTCGCTAGGGTGATATCAAATGCTTTTAGCATTTCTGCTGTGATTTGATCATCTCTTGCAGGTTTGTTACTTTTCAGCTTCTTGCTTGTGACCTGTACTTCTGGCATCTCTATTGGACCCACATTGATGCCAAATTGATCAAGTTCATATGATTCATTAAGGCTAGTGTTGAAGTGGTCTGGGTCTGTAAGGATGTCTTTGAAAGGCTCTGTCCATATATTGTTGTGTTCTGCCTTATTATTTCCGTCTTTGCTTTTTACTGATCCTTTTCCCATTTTGAAATTTCCACACAGAGTTTAGTTACTTGGTAACCAACTCTGTGATATCCTATCATAGCAGCAGCTTCAGCTTCAGGTGCTAGATCTTCAACATATCTTTCCTTGTGGTTTTTTTCACTGCTTTGTGCTTTCTTGTACTCCTTTGTTTTTTGCCCAATATTTTGTTGATCTTTGCATTCGGTTTTCTTCTCAGTACTTGTGCTCCTCAAGACTAATGGCTTATGCAATTATTGCTCTCTTTGTTAATATCAAGTTGTAGCTGCTAAAGATAGAATCACATTGTCTCCGAGCACTCAATTTTTCTTTTGTGTCTCATCTTCCTGGGCTTCTGGAAGTGCTTCATATATGTTCTTTTAGTTTACATTGGAATTTCTTACTGTTCTCTTTGTTTTTAGTTTTGCACTGTTGATTATCTTTACTGCTCTGTATATAAAGATAAACTTTCTCAATTTTAATTTCCTTAGTAATGCAAAAATTTTGGTCACTGATGACATTTGCTGCTCAATGTATCTTTCCATCTTGTTTGGATGACCTGAATCTTGAGGTAATGCAGATGTGATCAGTCTGGTTTTTTTCATTTTGCTAAATTCCATGTTTCTTTGTGTATATCTTTATGAGTGAACAGGATGATTGCAAGAACAAAATTAAATGCCAAGCACAGTTCAACAAATATCTCTCCATTTTGGTTGATGATTCCCAACCCACGTTTCTCCATTGTTCTTTACATTGCTTGGTTGTTACATTTTTAGAATTAAAATAGCCCATCACAAGAAGTAAATCATATTTTGGTATTCTCTTAATCACATTTTGTTAATCACACTTTATTCTTGTCACTAAGTACCTCTGTTGAAGTGTAATACTGTATAATTGCCATTTTAGGAATCTGTTTTTGAAACGTGTATATGATGGGTTGGTTAATACGTTGCAATGTCATGAGTGTTTTTTTCTTTTCCTGCAGCTTCAGTCTAGTATTTACTTAGTTCCCAAATTGTCATGCAGATTAGCCCATTATTTGTTACTATGTACTGATGTTAATCTCAGAGCAATCAAGAGTGAGGAGTCCCAGTCAAAGACCATTTTTATTTTTTATAACTGACCAGTTTGTATTCCTATATCTACGCTAAGAAAACAAGTGCTAGATGAGCTCGGATCTCACTAGATCTCTTGTACCACAGCAGAGACCTTTTCAAAAATAAACTTAATTTAGTGACACGACTGTAACATGTTTAAATGGAAACTGGTAAAATCAACACCAATCCAGTATAGAAAGCCAAACCAGGTTCTGATATATGAAGATTGTCTGGATCCTCTACACTTATCTAACTGAAATCAGAATCTGTCTGATTCTACAAAAAATTACATCCAGGGCCTACTGGATATGCGCAAAATATTTACATGATGGGTGTTGCATTTTTGTAAATCTCAGTGGGAAAAATGTTTCCAAAATGACAACTTTCCAGGTAAATTGCACTCAAACTCTCCAATTGTAGGTGCAAAGAGATTCATTTTATTTATTAAAACAAGAGACAGAAAATATCTCTTGATAATCCCCCTGGAATCTGTTAGCTAATACCAAACGTATCATGTGTGAGAAACCAGAGAATTTCCATTGTTCCAATAGTCCACAATTCCCAATTAATCTAATACCAGGATTAGCATTTTTAGGTTATGAATATCCTGCTAATGGTTTTTCTACTTCCTTTTACGAGATTTATTATTAGCTGCCAGAGTGATTACAGCTACTAATGGAACTCTCCCAGAAACACTCATATTAATAAAGGGCTTACTAAATCAAGGGACAACCTGTCTATTGAGAAACTTCTTGTACTAGATATGTTGTGTCTGATAAATATATTGAAACTGGTATCTATATTTTAAATATATGGAAAATATTGGCTTTAATATAATCAGTTATATCATTAATTATACCATTAATATCAATTTTTACCTTAACGTATCTTTATATTCAGCCTTATTAATTTTACCTCAAGTGTATGTTCTATAGTTGTACTTTTTAGTGCTGTATATAATATTTTCTATAGTCCATAGGACAGTTTTATAATGAATTCCAAGAATTTTCTTTTGGGGGGGGGGGGGGGAGAATGAAGAAACCAGGAGATGAATATTAAACAGCATATTGGTAGAGAAAGGGGGGAAAGATGCTGAAACCACTGCCTGGCTTGCCAATAAATACTGTTCATTGTTTCCCTATGTTCCCCTGTGGGTCTAATTGTATCCACCTGTTGTCTTACACTTTGAGTGTAAACTCTTTGGATGAGGGAATGTCTCAGTCTGCATTTGTACAGTGCCTAGCATGGGGCCCTGGGTGACTAGGGCATGTCATTGCTATCATAACACAAATAAGAAGCATACTTGAGCCTACCATAGAGCATATGTTTACAGTCCATTAACTGTGCTTTGCATAGATGGGATTCTAAGGGTTTGATGTCTTATGTATTTGCCTACATAGAATGGTGATGGGTACATCAAAAAGGCAAAAGAGTTGCTTAGTACTCTGTCCTTTTCTTCAGAAAGCCAAAAGAGAAGAATTTAATATGAAGTCTATAGCTGTTCCAAGTTAACCAAAGCAGCCTTTGAAGAAAATGGGGAAAACCAAAGAAGGAACATACTGCAAATAATTATTGGAATAGGGATTCCTCTCAGAAACCAGAAGGTAAATTCTAAGAACCTAACATTTTACTCTCCTGTCTTTTAAGACCATGTCAGGATTTTGAAAGTCCTGTCAAATTATTTTTGAATATTAAGGGTTGTCAATACTGAGAAATATAAGCAGATTTTCCTGTGATGGATGCAAAATTTTTATATTTAGATTTACTGCTTTACAAGAGACATCAGATCCACTAAGTACAAAAGATAGTGTCTCTACAAACATACTTGCAGTTCCAACTTCATTTTATTACCGGAAATGTATACAGTTAATGCCTGGATCCTCTCTTTTATTTTTGTGTATTGAAATATGGATTTGGATGCCTCAAGTTTGAAATGTTGGCCTAAGTCCCTATATGGTCCTGTTTCTCTGGTTCAGATGATCTATATTCAGTGCATGTCCAGAGATATGGAGCAAAACGTGGCCTTATAACAACCCTAGTTTCCCTTGACCTGGGGATTGATACCATGTCTGAATATGATAGTCTGTTCTAGTTTAATTCCAAAGGGGTAGCTGTGTTAGTCTATTGTAGAAAGACAACAGAGTCCTGTGGTACTTTTAAAGACTAACAGATTTATTAATTTATTAATCTGTTAGTCTTTAAAAGTGCCACAGGACTCTGTTGTCTGTTCTAGTTTAGGCTTTGCTTAAGTCTCAAGGGGCCCATGGCTTCAAGATACTATTCAAGCACCTGTGGATCTGAAAACTGCAGAGATGCTTTAATCACATACCCTTTCTGCTGCACTGGAGGCCATGAAGAGAATGTGACGCAACTCTTAAGCTACCATGATCCTCTCTAGTTACAGGGAGTACTGAGGGGACTCTGTCTGCTGTGCATTCAGGAGTTTTGTATCTCCTGAGGGAGGCAAAGACGACTCAAAAACTGAGCATAGATTGTTTTCCCCCCAAGCTTCTGCAGAGACCTTTAGTAATAAATCCTTGTGTCATCCCTCTAACTAGTATCCCAGAATTTGTTGTGAGAGGGAGAGAAAATAAGTCAGGGACGTTAAGTGACTTTCTCAGATCATGTAATCAATTAATTGCACAACTAGAAGTGGTTTTTGGCTCCATTTGTGTCATTCCATCTGACTGCAGTGCTTCTTAGAATGCTTCGTTCTTTCCAGTGTGCTGTGGTGTTTCTTTTTTTGTGAGGGTTATTTCAGTGATCAGAGGCTTTCAGTTTCCATTTCTCAGCTGTCCAGTTTGCTCCTCAGCCTCACCAGCAATATAGATTGGATTACTTTTCCTTGACAATATACAATCAGTAACCCCATTGACAGAAGAGAGCAAGACAATGTTCCTCCTTCAGTTAAGAAAAGCAAGGCACTCATTTTCTCAGCATAGACAGGAAACCCCAGAGTATGTTAGTAATCTATATGAGATATTGTGCATAGTGTGAGTATTAATCAGAAATTGGAAGCCTCTTCACTTCTGTATCATATATTTCCTTTCTTCCTTAGCTTTAACCCAATTTGTACAGCGTTTTATAAAATAATAACATTTTATTGTTGGTTTTATCTGAGGAAAAGGAGAAAAACGGAAAAGGCATACATATCACAAAAGTGCCATAAATGTCTCTTGGGTTCACAGCTATTTTCCTCAGCAGTTTCCATGGAAATTATTTATAATGCCTACAGGGAGCATAGGTTACAGATAAACAGAACTATAGTTTGCTCTCAGCCCACTTAGGCAGAAACTGACAACAAATGGGCATGTCTTTGAACAGAACTGCTCTGCATTTCAGACAAATTCGTCTGTTACAAAAATGTGACTTTGAAAGTAACATTAATCTACTATGTCAGTTTCAGATGAAAATGGAGCCAGACATTGTCAGTTTTCAGTTTTACAACAGTATCCTAATTTTTTTGGCTCCTTGTGGTCATTAAGGATCCCTTCGCACTTTTGTAATAGCAGGGAGAGTAAATGGCAGTTTGGGTAATTTTATTTTGGCCTAAGTAAAATCCATCTTTCTAAAGCAGAGCATCTATGAAAAGCAAATGTAAGAAACCACATTAAATGCTAGAGATGCAGCCAACCATCAGTTAGCATCCCATATAATTTTTTCTTGCCAAAGTTTCAAAAATACCAGAGCAAGATATGTTTAAAAAAAAATAGTCCATGGTTCTGAATATGCCTCTCTCCAAAATTTGATATACTTGGATTAGTAGATGAATCATGTAATCCACTTGCATTTTAAATCCTATCTCAATTTTAATTCCTGTTCCATACTATTTGGTAGTACTGAAGAGTTTCATTGTTTGATCATTAATTCAGATAGTGCATTATCTAGTTCCTGCTAAAATCAATGATCTGCTGACATCAGTGGTGAGGATCGTGGCCATAGTGTATGTTTTTAATACATATTAATTTGCATACTCAGAAAAATAAGTAAAATAATTCAAGATCCACCTAGATGAAAAGTGTTGTTTAAATGCAGACAATTTGCACTGAAACAAATTGCTGCAAAATTAATTTTAATATGCATGGAGAGCTTAATTTTAGGATAAAGCTAAGCTGTGATACCTAGACAAAAACAAATTTCAGGAATTGAGGATGACTTAAGTATTTTGCTTATAAAAGATGAAATTCTGTTGCAGTGGTGTAAATTTTGAATAACTCCATTGATTTCCATTCTTAATCTAGATGTACTTGTGTGTAATTGAGGGCACTATCTAGCCCATAGACACTTTGTAGTAAAGGTACTTCTATGTGCAGAGTAAAGTGTACTAACTATATAGTTTTTACAAAATAATTGGTTTTCCACAGATTTTTTACTACTTACACTTAATGAGTACAAACTAAATTCAGTTCTGACTTGTACTTACATTTAGAACATTATCCCGCCGGGCTTTCTTTATTTCTGTGCAAAACTTTATAGGATTAATAGGCATTCCACAGTGGACTTAATGGCAGGATCTGACTCTTGTAGTTAAATCCTGGCAATGAAATGAAGGACAATATCTTTGGAGCACTTTATTCTGATCTTATTTACACAGGTGTAAATAGGGAGTAATAGCATTCTAGCCAATCTACTTACTTTGGTATAAAACCAGTTATGTCAGAAAAACCTAGACCATAGATTTATAAATAGGATTTATCTGGAGCTCTGCCTTGAATTATTCTCTTTTCCTCCCGTGTGGGTGCCATAATATGAATCTCTTACTTGCAAACTAAATCACGTTATGGCCCACAGGGTGTGAGTGAAAAGATACCTACTTGCTTATTTAAGACTCTACAAATGCAAACAGATTTGCTATTCTCACCTTTGACTTTGCTTTTAATGAAGAGCCAGCTGAGAATCTCTTTATTAGTTATTTTGGAGCATGAGGAATTACTTTCAAATATTTCCTCATGGGTTATGCCTTTAACAAAATGCTATATTCCATAGATATTTTTTTTTAATCATATGCATTTTGTGCATGGTCTCTTTGAGAACATATTCCTGTACTGCAGTTATTTTCCAGGTGCCTGGTCATAGTCAGTGTTTCCTGCCTTTTCATTTAAAGTGTGCAGGATCTCCAAAAAGAGAGCAGCTTTCCTCAGTTTCATTTAATCTACACAGTAGGAAAAAACCAAACTGCACTCTGAGAAAATAAACTGAATGGTTAATTTTTAGTTTTGTTATGATATGAAATATTTACTGTTGACATTTCTGATTTAATTTGACTCCCATCCATTTTAGTGTCTTTAGAAGGCAATACTGTACTGTGTGTTTCCTACTAATGGTTTAAAAATGTAGATGAATGGTGACTACAAGAAGCAGCCTATAAAAGTTTAACCAGCAACACCACACACATAAACCTGACTAGGACTGCTTTCAATACAAGCTCTGATTTTAGGTCTTATCTACACATATTTTTATGACCTTTAATTTAGTATGTGGAAACACCTAGCCTACTCTAATGTGATATATGCTTTCCACTGTTTTTGCCAAATTAACTTTACTCATATGTGAATGTTAAAAGGAGTTCCATGGAGACAATTGAGAGCACAATTAGACACACATTTAATTTTCCTTCTTTTATTTTCTAAATGGATTAGAATTTTATGATTATTTTAATTCTCTAACCAGCTACTGCATGTCTCATTTAACACATTATTCATCATTTATTTGTCAGTATTGAACACAGTTTACTGCTGTAAATAAACAGTTAGTCCTTCCAAAGGCTATCTCCTTCATGCTATGGACTCTCTATCCTTGTCATGATTAGGATTTGAAACATGATGTTAGCTACCAAGTACTAACACATCTGAAAAGTCTAGTCTGGGCAAGGCACACTGTCCTTTAATATGACCACTTTAGCATGTATAAAAAAGCAGTGAGCTTGTCTAGACTGTTAAAATGGGTTAGCAGGTGGTAGTTAACCTGTGTTACATCACACTTTAAATTCTTCTTCAGACTAGGTTTTGGATCTGAATCCACTTTCAGCAATATGTTTTCCACAAATGTCTAACTCCATGAACTTGAAGCTGCTTTGATTTGAGTAGGTTTATACTAGTTAACTTTGATTTCAATGCAGTTACTTTGGACTTAAATTGGTGTCAATGAAAACAGGATAAGGCCTGTGAAAGGCAATAACCGCACTATTGACCTGCTTCTGTTCCTCTTTCAGTTAATGGTGAAACTCTCATTGATTTCACTGGCCACAGAAATAGACCCTGTCTTTGTGTTACCCTGACTATACATTGAATTAAATAGGAGGGGAAACTGGTTCTTCACTTTCCCCAAGGCATTTTTCTAAAAGGAAAAACATACAAGGAGTGCCACTAAAGTCTTTGTTTGTTTTGCTGAACTAGACTGACATAACTACCACTTTGAAACCTCTAATGCCTTGATGAGGCATTTCAATTAGCTCTATCAGAGTCAAGTCCCTCATAACAGAGTATATAGACCTCCAGTGCTACCATAGTTGATGAATATCAATGATCATCTTCCACTCCAGGGCCTGAAGAGTGCTTAATGGCTCTTAAAGTCATAGCGGGGAATTTTCACACTAGCCAGCAACAAAAAGTAAATGAATGAAAACACAGGGCTGGTTTGTTGATGCTGCCTTAGGCAGACTGGGAAAATCGAAGCTCCTATGGGCCTCAATATGATTCTGCCCTAAAAAAGACCCCTGCTGGCTGTATAATACAGGCAGCCTTCACAGATTATTATTAAAAACAATTTCACGTTATTCTGGTACCTTGCTTTGTGTTTGAATCATACAGTCAAAAGTGACTGAAGCCTCCAAGAAAAATAAACAAAAACCATAAAACATAAACACCTTTGTAAAACAAAGTATTTTTCAAAATGTAAAAATAATTTATATTTCCATTTTAAAAGCTGAATATAACTCAAGGTGGGTTCTCGTTTGTGACTGTCTATTATTTGTGTCATGGTAGCACCCATAACCTCCAATCAGGATCTCAGCATCATTATGCTAGGTGCTGTGCCAACATAGAAGATGACCTGGTCATGACGTAGGATGTTTTGATCAACTGAAGAATTTCCAACAGTAGATCCTGTTATGCAGATCAAATTAAATAACTTAATTTTTTCAATATTGTTCTAGTTGAAACATCATGATAGATTCTGTAGCAATAATGGTTTTTTCCCAAAAAAATCCATTGGCCCATAAGACTCCTTGTTTGTTTCAACCTTGGCTATTCTCGAAGTTCTGAAAGCTGGTGATGATACTGTATAGAGAAATTTAGGTTGCCTCTTCCTCAAGTGTACATAGGAAAAAGGGGAGCCCAGTTGGGTGGAACTGTTGCACCCAACTCCAGGATCTCTGACATTCACACTGCAGGTCTTTCATAGCCAAGCCACAAAAGTGATGTTCTGGGACAGCATTTAGGACAGAGGGCCTAGTCAGCTAATATTAGCATGTACATTCCTGCTTGATCTGACACACCTATGAATCTTGTTCAGATTAATCACACTCTGCATAGCAATCGTATATATATAATATATAATCATACTCCTCATAGCAATAATTAATATATATATTAATAATTTTTATATATATTAATAATATATATATATATATTATTGCTATGAGGAGTATGGGATTTGCATAAGGCTCTCTCTGGATCTGAATACCAGCCCACATGCACTGCTTTAGCAGCATGAAAATGTGACTATCTTTGTTAAACTGACTGGGGAATTTCTTGCTGAAATCTGTGACGCCTAAGTCTTGCATATAGAGACTGTGGACTCCTACTTTTCCCCTACAGGTAATGTTGCTATTTTACTGAGGAAGGATTACTCAGGTATTTGCAGGATCAGGTGCATAATAAATTCAAATGACATAGTTGTGAAGTCAGCATGATGTATCTGCTAGCTGCCGCTGTGAGTGTCACATATTTCAGTGGTTTCTTGGGACCCAGTTGAAAAGAAATGATTTATGCCCATAACCCAACAACTATATCTTTCAGCAATGCATTCCAGTCTTTCGGCAGTGGCAGAAATAGACCCAGTACTGGGTCCTGACCCAGTTTGAAAAGCACTGATGTATCTGATGTGTCCCAGTACAATTACAGCCAAGACTGACGTTGTTAAAAGCATTAATATTTTTATTTCAGTTTGTTTGGAGGACTGGATCTCTTCCTCCATAAAGTCATATAGAAATGGGGACTTCAAAAAGTTTCTCATATTGATCATTTTCTTATCATCTACTTGGCTGCCATGTTATATTATAAACATATGCGTTTCCCTTCCTGCTGTGTGGTAGCATTTCAAACAGGGGAGAGAATCCATCAACAGTCCAGAATTTATATAGCTCCATCTCCTGAAATACTCTATTGAGCCACAAAACAATTAATTACATATTGCTTTGGAGACGAGGCCAACTTTTCTTCTCATTTCCCGTAAGGTGTATCACCGTCTCCATCTCTCTTCCTTTGGAACAGGAAGTTACCATGCTATGTTCAGTTGGTCTGCAGGACAGGCCTCCATACTCTCAAGTGTAACAATCTTAGAAGTGTCTGATGACTAGAGGTTAAATATTAGCCACAGCTTAGAAATGCAGTACTTTACTCACTAATCTATTTTAAACCATCTGTCATAAAAGACTGCAATATGCCATATTACATTTTTTCTCCCTTGGCATCTGCCAACTTGTTTTTAATTTACAAAAGTAATGGTGCTTGTGCTTCTGTGTTTTCCTGGTTATTATTTATTCAGATAACTTCCATTTTAAAAGCCCCAGTTTGGAGTCTTTTTATAAAGAAGTGGTGGTAAAATGTTCTTCCATTGCTGAGAACTTTTCTGGTAACATCTTGGCACAGAATGTTCTGAACAGCAATATGTTTTACACTAGACTAAGCCATTCTCCCTAGGAGACATTATATGAAAAAAAAAATTGGCCCATATGCTCCTCTGTTGTGCAAAACACATGGATAAAAGCAAAACTCCACAATAGAGGAGGCTGCAGAGATACAGAGTGGGTCTAAAAATGGAGTTAAGGAGCAGAAACAATGGAGAAATGGAGTTAAGAAGGGATCTGGGCCATCCATCGCACAGTCCATGCACAGCGTGACTTTTTCACTCTTCTCTGATAAAGACAGTGGATCCAAGATCCACAAAGAGATGTTGATGTTGAGACACTGAGTGCTGTGGTACCAAACTTTTAGGTTCATGAAAAAATTACAGAAACAGCTCTGCAATCTGCAAAGCCTGAGCTAGGTGCTTAGGTGCCTACTTAATGAATGGGGAGAGATAGGCACTTTAGAATGTAATCACAAAGCCAGCATGCTAGGTGGAACCCATCTAAATTATCCAGTGGGGGATGTGTCTCAAGCTCCACTGATTTCACAGGAATAGGTGCCTAAGTCAGGCTGCTCCTGAAGCCTATCTCAGCTGGTGATTTATGAAGTGGGGGAAATTAGGTGCTCATCTGCTTCACTCGCAGATTGTACCAAATCCAGTAGGCATGCACAGAGAAAAAAAAATGAGGAGGAGACATTCCCTTAAAACCATTAGCCAGTTCACCCAGGATGCAGGTGGTGTACCTATTAAAGTCTCCTCTCTGGCTGAAGAGAGATCTTTCAAGTGAGTGTCCTAACCACCTTTCTCTGGCCCAATTAATTTTTAATTATTTAATGTAGGTGAAACAACTGCAGTAGGAGAGACTGAGGGTACCCACATCAGAATATTCCAAAGCCTAATGGTTAGATCACTACCAAGATCTAAAATGGTGGTTTAAATTCTTTGTTGGTCGTAGTGATTAAGTTCAGTTGAAAATCATTATACCTGTCTGGATGAGGCATGTTTAAGTATTTTGAAATTCCTTTTTTATGTTCTACTCAGTACTCAGGTTCCACACAGATTTTTTTGTACAATTACTGAAAAGAAACTCTATTGTTTTCCCTCCCACTTACTAAAGTACGAGGAATTAATTAAGTTGTTCAGAAAGGGTTAATTTTTTTCTTTTTGTTCTTTGAAGACACATCATGATAAGAGAAGAATCCTGTCAGGTAGTGTCTTCATGAGAATATTTTTCAGTGGCATTAATAGGCATCCTTGCTTTTGTCCAGCACTGTAGAAAACTCTTTTTTGGAGATCGAAGGAAAGTTTTTTGAAATTTTGAAATGTTTGGTCCCAAATTTCAATTTATGTTGGTTCAGCAGGATTTATTTTCTTTGCTTGCATTTTTGATTGCAAATCTCTTGAGTAGAACTAGGGTCAATACCCTGGATTCTCATTCCATAAGGATATTCTGAAATTTCATATTTTTTGTTCCATATCAGAAGGAAAAAATTGAAATTTCTCACAGAATGAAATTTAATTTTGGAAAAATTGAAAAACTTTATCAAAGAGGTTCATTTCTAGAAAGTTGAAACTGTTACTTTTTTGAGCTTTATCAACTTGACTTTATATTATAAAATAATAGTTGAAACATCCTCTCTTATATTCAGGTTATATACACCAGTAACTTGATTTTAAAATTGCCATTCTAATTTCTAGATGATATTCTAAGTTCCATTTGAGTTCCACTAGTTACAAAACCATTTGATTTGGTTTTGTAACTAGTATTAGAATTGTTTAAATAGTATTCTAACTGGTTACTTGAAATTGTTTTAACTGGTGACTGGTTTGATTAATTGATTAGGTAATTGTCATGAAATGAGTTGGACACTTTATATTTAGATTGTGTAATGAATTACAAATATAGAAATCAAAACAATAAAGATGAAACAAAAAAATTCAACTTCAAAATTAAACCTATTTATAATTTTTTACCAAAGATTGATGAAATTGATACGTGTCCACGGAACATTTTGATTTTTTTGTCAATTCAGTATTTTCCAAAGGAAAATAGTCTTTTGGGAAAGTTTTGAGTATCCTAACAGGGGGTTAACATTTCCTAATTGCGGCACACAAGTCATTTACCTCACTTGATACAAAGGCCATTAATCAGACGTGTAGCTTTGTATGTCTTACCCTGCTAAGTGTGAGAAAAGGAAATGATTTGCATTTGCTGATGCAGTGATTGAAACTGAACAGTGCGGAAGCTCTGGGAGGTTGTCTGATAGTGATTATGAAGTCTCTTAGCCCCAGAAAAACTCCTTTGAAGATTTTACCCTGTGGAAATCTATACCAAAGATTGCAACCAGGACTTCTGCTTTCCATTGCACTGTACCACTGTACTATCCATTCCATTATTTTACTGTGTTTCAGTAAACCAATTAACAAAAAAAGTAGGGTAGACACTTGCTGTGCGGTTGGCAAGTGGCTTCACCTTCTGTGTTTATTACCCGAAAAAAAGTGGCATGACTGTCTGACTATACATTAAAGTGATTAATACTTCAGAGGTCAGTTTTGTAACGGGCATCTTCATTTTTATTTTGGTAAGCAGGCAGAAATACAGCTTCTGAAATTTAATGGGCACGTCGTGCTTAAAATATGAATGTAACATCCATGTCCCAAATATGGGGGAAATTCTGAAATAGGCATCCTTACTAAAATATTTAGAGAAGGCTTGGCAATTGTGCATTCCCCTTTTCTGGCCCTTACCATGAGGTAATTCTATACAGACAAAGTATAAAGATGTATCTGGTATTTTATAATACTCTCTCTACCTATTGCATTATTCCTGATTCATGACTACTGTCTGTTTCACAGCAGCTCTTGCAGAACAATTATATGTAAACTCTTACTCTTGTCTTTGCCCAGCAAATCCTTAGATGCATGAAAGAGAAACAATTTTTTTCTGAATTTTTATAGTAGCTGTGGTGATGATGAGATTGTTTTATTTTTATATTAGTTATTTTATTGCCTGTTTATCTTTCTCTGATATTTTTAACTATAGTGTATTCTCTGACCCCTGTGGTGGACCATGACAATGCTGTGTAAATCATAATGTTGTTGCTTATGAATTGTAAACTAACCCATCTTATACAACCTATAGAAAAAGAAATCTTTAAAGACAAGAGCACCCAAGAGCTAAGATTAGAGCAGGCTCCTCTATACCCAACAGTTTATTTGCACTGTCAGAACTTAAGTCACACTTTAGTTGTGTCACAATTCCACTGGATTTACATAACTCTATGTTTTCAATGGGCTTTAGATCAGGCCCTAAATAACTGATAATATTTACAGTGGAAATAGTGTGTCTTGTATATCTACCAGACTCTGTTAGTATTTGTGTTTAAGTGGGACACAAATGGGGTGGAAGAAAATAGTGTGTGAATTACATAATGTATAAATTTGGGCTTTATGAATGAATGATAATTACATATAGAAAAGGAAAACCAATGTTATTTTACTGTATTTCTAATGCAACTGAACTATTCTTCCAGCATTGTATCATGAAGTATGACCTACTGGATAATATAACAGGGCTATTTTCCAAAGCAATTTAGTTGTGACTGTTGATACATTTTTTCCATTTTCCTGCATTCTTCATGTGTACGGCATGTCAGCATGTAAAGTGCATTGAAATCAAACAAAATGTAGAGGATTTATCATCAGGAACTCTGACTATAATTGCTTTCTATGTTTTAAGTTATAACAGGATCACATTTTATGGATGGAATCCCAACACTATTGGATCCCAACACAATTATATTGCCTGGGAGAATTAGAATGATGAGTGTTGAAGATATGGTATGGGCAAGGTTGCATGTATTTATATTTTGTGGGAGTTTTCTATCACAACTCTCTTTAAATTGCAGTTCTCTAAAGAACTGAGTTGTCATTAACTATGAACTGGATAAAAAGGGAGCTGTTCTGCTGCTAGGCAGTACTAATGCTCTTCATAGCCTTGACAAATGGGAGGAAAAAAAGTGGATTCTTAGAACTGAACTTGAAGCAAATAAAATGATATTAATGAACTTGAAAAGCAAACCCAGGGATTCTGCACTATAAGAAATGACTAATCCTTTTTGCTCAAAATAGCATATAGCAGCTCAGGTGCATAATTTCATTTGAAATTTTTTTTTTTAAATTTAAATTTCAAATACCTGGTTCTTGGTGTGGCTGTCTTCTGACTCCCTATAATGTATGATTATGAGGTAGCCAGTTGTATTGGAAATCTGGGATGAATAATTTTCTTGTTTCTCTCTCCTTTTATATTTTTCATAAATTCAAATAATATTTAATCATTCCAGAGCTGGATGTATAACTACTTATTACCATAAAGATTATGAGCATGCTCCAAATCCCATTGAATCAAGACTTCCAAAGGATAACATTATATGCAGCAAATGTTGGGCGTCTTTGGGTATGCCTATATTAGCAATTTTGGTTGACTTAAGGACCCTTAAGTTGACCTAAATTACTCCCTGTCTACACCAGACTTTCAGTAAGTTGACATAAGAAATTACTTAAATCGACTTAATGAAAGCTTAAGTTGACTCAATAAGAACCACCCATTAGGTTGACTTAAGCCTTAAGTCGACTCCTTAAGTTGATTTAAGGACGGTGAGGACGTGGAGTAACCCTTAAGTCGACTTTATTAAGTCGACTTAAGGGTGGTTAGGAAGTTAAGTTGATTTAGTCCACTTTAAGTCAACTTAATAAGGTTGGCTTTAAGTCGACTTAAAGTTGACCTTATTAAGTTGACTTAACAAAGTCGATGTAACTTTTTCTAGTGTAGACACAGCCTTCTTTATTTGCATGTCAGGTGCTATTTTTTCAACATAACTTTTACTCTGTAAGCTTCTATTTCTTTTATCACTCAAGAACTTCAATAGCATTCTAATTAAAAATTGAAGGCTCAGTAAGGACATCACCAAGTTCAGTGAAGCAGAGGTAGGGATGAATTTTTCCAAGTGTTTTTCACTATGAACATATTACCCCTTGATTTTTTTCCCCCTACATTTCCTTCTCAAGGTTGATTTTTAAACTGTTCTAATTCTTAGTGGAAGTTTCTTAGCTCCTTTAATATTTCTTTATGGGAAAGTTAAGTTAAGCAATGGTTCAGTGCACTAGGCCTTTATCTTCAAGGAGAAGGTCTAAATTTCCCTTGAATGTACATGCAGCTGGAATAAATGGGAATACACAGGGGACTTATCTGATTTCAGAAACTCTATTAAAACGAAGTGGGATTTTCTCCCACGAAAGCTCATGCGATTAATAAATCTGTTAGTCTTTAAAAGTGCCACAAGACTCTTTTGTCTTTCTATTAAAACAGTTTTGGTCATCCCTGTCTAATTTTAAATGTTTATAGTTGTTCTCACAGACAATTAGCCCTATTCAGAAGTCATAGCAGTCTTGGACCTTGAGAGTTCAGGACTGAAAAGAGAGCAGTGTGGCAGGAGGAGCATTGATAGAAAAGTGTATGGAAATAGATAATGCCTGAAACTATATTATGCCTAACTAAATACAGTGTCAATGTTCCCCTGTGGTTTACCATGAGCACTAAAGTGTATCCAATAAATTCTATGATCTGGTAATACATTAAAAAAGAATGGTAAAAATAACACCAAAATAAATAAAAGATTACCAAGTACTTGATCAGGAGGGAACACATCTGACCACATTTTCAAATGGATGCAACCAGACACCCACTAAATCTCCTAGTTGTATGTGTATGAGATAAATGCAATTTACCCACTTGTTCATGCAGTTATTTAGTTTGTGTGTACAAGTGCAGATTTTTTCAGGTACACCTCTTGTTCCTACATTTGGTCCACTTGGACAAGGACATATTATAATTTCCTGTCTATAGTGGGCCAAAAAACTCCTACCATCACATTCACTTCATCTGACATGGAAACCAGAAGTAGGAGATACCCCATTTCCCAAAGCTTTGACCTAGTGCTGGGTATTTGTTCCTTCCAATGAGCT
This sequence comes from Pelusios castaneus, assembly GCA_007922175.1. Lineage (NCBI taxonomy): Eukaryota > Metazoa > Chordata > Testudines > Pelomedusidae > Pelusios > Pelusios castaneus. The sequence goes on along the minus strand of ML685795.1, from coordinate 5,900,601 downwards.
TTTAACTGAATCTTTCCTTCCATCTTCAGATGGCTCCAATTATATCACTATCATCTTTTCATCTTAATTTGTGTCTTGTTTATTTAAAAACCCATGCTAAAAGCAGGAGGAAAGGACCACATCTGCCAGGAAAAAACCCAGTTTATAAACTCTGAACTGCAGAGCTTACACAGTTTACAAACACTATAGGGTTTCCAACTATATAACATCAAGTGAATGGCACACTGACAGGTGCAGATGGCCTGGCCAGAATTCCCAGTATAGAAATCTTTTTCAATGGTGGGGGACAAAGGAAATAGCTATGGGTAGGAAAAACAATGCTCTTGAGTAGGAATGGCCTATCTCCTAAGAGACATGGAAGCCCCTTACACCTGAGCAGGCTGAGGACAGTCAGGCCAATGTTGTAGGGAACTGCTTTCAGAAAGGTTGGGTCCTATGGACCAGTTCAAGGCTGTTTGGAATTCAGGCAAATGACCCCCTCTTCCTACACCTGCTCTCAGATACTGGCCCCACTGTCTCACATATGATGGTTTACTACAGTCTCAAGAGGGCAGTAAACTCTATGGAACAACCAGAGGGGAAAAGTCTTTTTGGGATTATAATAATATATATATAATAATTATGATATAATCTAGAGTTGACGGGATCAGAATAAAATTCTGTAGCCTTAATTCTTCTGCTTCGTGCTCAGCTTTTTTCTGAGGAAAACTCCTATGTAACACTTCAAACTGAGTATTTTAGAGTAAGAACTGAGTGAAAACTAAATTAAGGATTTTTAAAAACTGGTCTCATAGTTCTATAAAATGAATTTCTCTGCTTATGCTATGAATAAATTTAGCTTTTTGAAATGGAAAGGGTTTAAAACTCAAATATACTCCTTCCTCCCCCCCCCCCCCCACTATTCAGACTGTTTTCTTTGGTGGTTTCTCTTTCTTTTTATGTTTTTCCACCTGTTCACAAAATCCCAAAAGACCAAACATAGTCCCTCCACTTAGTTTTAATCTAGCTATATCTATTTGCTGGGTCTCCAGATAGCTCCAGGGATGGTATCTAAACTAAGAAATAGCACAGGGAAATGTTAACATAAAGGTTTTTAGAAGCGGATGATGGGGCTGAGAAAAGAAAACCTTGGACTCAATCTGACCTTAAAGGATTCTGCTTGCCACCAGAATGTTTCTTAGGTTTCCAATCTAAATGCTAGCTAATGTTTTGTTCTAAATAGCTGCCTGCAAAATTCATTGGCTATGGAATAGAAATTTCCTTTCTAGCTGCTGTATATTTAGCTTGTTTGTTATTATTCCTGTCAGCTTTTCTCTAGTGATTGTGCGTTTTACAGACCGGCAAAAGAGAAGCAATTTAGATCGGAACATCTTATTCACAAACAATCAAAATCAAGTGACTTGCTGGAAACTATACAATTCTTTACTCATGGTAATTTTTCCCTCTACACAGAAGATGCCTTTTAAGGATATTGTGTTCACTCAATGGTGCACTAACAGAATAGAACAATTTTGTACACTATTGAAAGAAGGTTGAGCAATTTTGAATAAATGTCAGACTGCTATTTAGAGCTGGGTTGTCCCTTCTCAAGAAAATTTTACAGATTTCAAAAAAAATTTTCTTGTCCTAAAGTGGGTTGAAATGTCAATATCTCAATCTTTGGCATACAAAAAAATCTGAAAAAAATTAAATGTTTCTTTTTTCAAAATTTTGAAACATTTTGTTTTGATTTTAACCTTTTAACATTTTTTCTATACATTAACTTAAATTTAGAAGTGAAAAGTTTTGATCCCCCAAAATAGAAACACCCCATTTTTGCTTTCAACAATTATGCAACATTTTTCTTTTTTTTTTTAAATGGGAAATTCTTTAAAATTGCTCCTTTCCATTTACTAGCTTTAATGCTGTTAATTGCTATATTTACCTTGGCATCCATTTCTGACTTACTCAAATGTATTTATATTTCCTTACTGCACTATTGTAAAAGAAAAAAATAGTGTATGTGTGTGTTTTTTAATTATTTCAGTGTATCTGAAGACTTTGTTGCTCTCTGCAGATGCAGTCATCAAAATCTTATAAAGGAAACCTAGCTTTATTATGCTCCCATGAAAGAACTTCTATACTAGGGCTAAACTGAATTATTTTGTGACAAACTATGCTTGGTCAGTTCAATGTGGCTTACTTCTGCTATAAAATTACCAATGGCTGAGATTTACAAAGCAGTCAACGGGCCAGATTATGAACTACTTCCTGCTCTTTAAAACGGAGTAATGAGACTTGACTTCCTATATAGCTTAATTTTTACACTCCCTCGGAATATTTTATCATGCTTCTGATTCTTAGTACCTGTTCAACCAATTCAGTCCCCTGTTCAGAGGATGGGACTGTGTTCTGACAGTTGCTTCAGATCAGCTGGTTCAGGCTTCCTATTCTACTCTACTCTACTGTTGTGGTTCCTTCAGTCACTGCCTCCTAACACCCATACGTGTTTGGTCACTAGTGATGACAACAGAATGTCCTCATTCAGCATGGTCAAAGAGTCTTTCGATGTCTCTATTGGAGAAAGGAGCATCCCGCTACTGGTTGGCTGTGAGACAAGTACCATGAAGATATACTTTTAAGTTTGAAAATATCAAAGTAATACTGATCATAGACTAAAAGATCCCAAACTGAACATTTCCCTCTAAACTATATCATTTGAGAATGTTACGGGCTCAGAGAATGAGTTTGGCTCATGATCTGCTGGAATGAAAGAAATCCCAGCCTCTGGATGGATTAAATACCAATTTGTACTGTGGCCACGGAAGGTGGGTCAGAATGAGTTCCTCAGGATTAAAAATGTATTCAAGAAAGCATTTTATAATCCATAATAAGGATCTTAAAGACCAAAGTGGGTTTTAATTAGCATAAATCCATCAATCTCTGCTGCTTGGCATCCAGCACTGCTTTTAGGAGCCCTCCTGCTAGATACAGAGCAGAGGGTTCTGAGGCTCAGCAGAGCTGGACAGGTCAGCCCACTATGAAAAGCAAGTCCCTGGTGATCTAAGGTTGTATGGTCCTCTGAACATTCTTGTTATCATAATGGCTATGTTAAAGTGCAGGGGAAAGGCCTATGATAAGTGGGTCTTATACATCATCCTATTTCAGCAAATGCTTTTTCTATCTAATCAGTTCAAGTAGTTTCCTTTCCAAAGAACAAGGCTTGTTTTTAACAATATGCACGGGTGTCCACATTGTCAAAACTAGGTGTTTAAAGTGGGGCACATAAGTCCCAATTTAGCCACCTAAATACATGACCTAATTTGTATCCACTACTCCCATTAATTTTAAGGAGAGTTGCAAGTGTGCAGTGCCTCTGAAAATCAGGACACTTTTGGGATGAAATAAATACTGGCTCCATTAAGTCAATGGCAAAAATCCCATTGACTTCAGTGGGCCAAGATTTCATGAGTCACTTAAATATGAATCCAGGAGGGGAAATATTGAAAGTCCGTGGGAGCTTCCTAATTCCCATTTGTGTCTTTGAAAATCTCCCTCTCGGGGCCTAACTTTAAGACATCTACATTTATACATTTTAGGCTGGTATTTTTTCCTTTTAATTTGAAAACAAACATGATAATTGAAAACATAAAACAGTATTTAGTACTAGTTAGAGTTTCACCACAGATGTCTGATGCTAGGCACAGCAATGCATCTGTTTATAAAACAATATTCATGAAACCTGTATACTAAGAAGAGCCCTCTGCAGGTCATATTATAGACTGGATTTGGATAGCCAGGTGCTTTATAGTCACAGCCATGGAGAATGACAGAATATGAAGAACCTCAGTGTAATGTATGACACTGGAATTTGAACCCATCAAAGTCCTCAGCAGTTATTAAAATCATGCTTCCCTTTAAAGTGGATGTTAAATGCTAACATATTATGCCACGTGCACAAAAACCGAAGCCTTTGATAATCATCGCTAAAAGCCACCAACGAACTAAAAATGCTTCACCCTTTCTTTCCTGTTATCCATTTGTGTGGCAAAAATATACTGACTTTGTGTCTTTTTGGTACTTGGAACTGTACTGAGAATAAAGCACAAGAATTCTAACACTTGTTGCTGATCTGAATCACAATGCTGGGCTAGTCTCTGTCCCGTCTAGTCAAGATCCCATCCCCTACCCACCACCTTTCACCAGGGGTGGTGCCAGCTTCCTCCAGATGAGAGGGGCAGAGGTGGGCTAAATAGAAAATTGGGGTGGGGGGCTATGGTCCCCTCACCACGAGGCCATGTCCACTCCACGGCTCTTCCCCTGGATCTTTCTCAGGCTCCACCACCTTCTCTTGCCCCACTGAGACCCCACCCCTTATTTAGGTTGGGGGCTGGAAGCCGGAGCTGGGAAGTGTGGGGAGACTACTGCACTGAATGGTGTCAGTGGTGGTGCTCCTCCGTCTCCTCCTGCTGCTGCTAGTGCCCAGGGCTGTGGCTGCTCCTCAGTTTTCCACAGCCCTTCAACTGGTCACAGATGGTAACAGCCGCCCAGGCAGCGGTGGCTCTTGTACTGGCTAAGAGGAGTTCCAGGAGCCCCTGCCACAGCGGGTCAGTCCAGGCCACTGTGGAGAGCCCTAGGTCCTCCACCTGTCCTGGGCAGTGCACCCAGCAAGTAGGGACATGGCTCAGGGAGCTGATCTCAGGCGCTGTGGCCCCTCTCCCAGGCTTACTCCTGCACAGGGGATGGTGGTGGCATTGCCTTCAGAGTTGGGTAGCTGGGGAATGGCAGCAGCTACATGGTAACTATAGGGGAGCTAAGGCAAATTTTGGGGTGGCCCTAGCCATACTATTTAATATCATGTACATGTAGGAAAGAGCATGGTGTTACTTATGTTCGGACTGGAGCTGTGACAGAAACCTACAGGACTATTTTACATCCTTGGTAGGATCTGGAATTAGCTATCCAGAATAGCAGGATAAAACCTAACAGATGTAAAATTCCTCCAAGTACTCTCCCTAAATATTTTTCAGAATAGAATAGTTCATGGGTGTTGGAGGCCTTCTGAAAAAAAATTATCTATTTTCCCTATCCTTGCTTGCATGAATGGGCTTATTACTAGCAGTGCTGTTGTTTTTATTTCTATCATTCTCATTTATGTTGTAAGTACCCAAACACATCAGTCAATATCATGACCCCATGTGCTAGGGCTGTACAAACACAAAAAGACATAGTTCCCACCCCCAAAGAATTTATAAACTAATAAAGAAAAAGCAAGAGTTTGTACAGGGGCCACTCTAGTTCAGATTTCACTGGAGCTTGGTGCAACCTCCAGGTCTGTCTGCATAGAGCTCATTGCAAGATCAGGGCCCAAACATCTGTTATATTTTGTAAAATTTGAGGCTTTGTATATATACAGGGCCCTAATTGGATTTCTGGGCACTCCTGTGATATAAATAATAATGTATGAGCAATTTCCATTTAGTTATCTTCCCTCCAACCTAACATTCCGAACAGTTAAGAAAATAATTTTAGATTTCTAGGTTATAATGAATTTTCCTTGGACTACCTATTAAGTGAAGATTATCCATATTATATTCTATATATGACACACATGGGAGGGAAATGGTTTATAGAGAAGAGTGTAATTCATGTATATATACAGGCTGACACACAAATCCCCTGGGGAGGTTCACAAATACACATTATGAACCTGAATGTTTTGGTTTTAAGTTTGGATCTTTGAGTTAGAAGAAAGATGTGCAGTAACTAATATATTCAGATAGTTCCACACTGGCTACATACCAGAGGAGGGTCATGGACTTCGTTTCTTTCTGCAAAAGTCTGTCATAAAGAAGTGTGTTCCTGATGCATTTGTTTCAGAGATTGGTATGTGAAATATAAATTACTATTGCATAGATCAATGACCACCCTCTGTTGGTCCAGTAGTTCCCCTCTTCTAGGATCTTCTCAGAACATGGGAAGTATGCAGCAGAGCTCCACAGAAGTCAATACAGCTATGGCAGTACCCATCAGCTGAGAATATGGCGCTGTCTATCTGCACAAATGTGCCTTTTGGGGGATGTCTACACTGCATCTAGACACCTGTGGCTTGTCTGTTTTTGGCCAACTCAAGCTGCATGACTGTTTCATTGTCGTGTAGACTTCTGGGCTCCCAACCACCTTGCTGAGTCCTAGAACCCAGGCTCCAGCCCTAACATGGAGTTCTACACTGCAATGAAACATCCTCACTGCTGTGATCTGTGAGCCCAAATCAATTGTCCTGAGCAAAATGCTGATTTTTCATTGCAGTGTAGCCATACCCTTGGAAGATGGCAGCATTCTGGTGCAGCTGTAGTTTAGCACAAATGTTACTGTTAAACATGCAGGCAAAGAAATTGTAAGCCACTTGTGTGTTCCCCTAATCCTGGGGACAACCCAGTTCACAACCTAATCTGATGCAGTCTTCAGGCTATTCTAATCTGCACCTGCTGGCCATGACATAAAGGAGCCCGAGTTATGCTCCAGTGGAACGTGGGAAGGAGGTGATATAAGAGCCTCTGCAGTGGCTTCATACCCCTAAGGGACTCCCATATGTCAAGAAAATAGCTCCTGTATGTTCCAGGCAGCTTTGTTCCACCCAAACCCACTAAAGAATTGGGGCCCAAGGACTTTAAAAGGCAATAATTTAGAGTGAAAAGGATATTCTTCTTTATATATAGCACATGCTTCTCTGATTATCAGGATGACTCTATACAGTTTCCACAGTAGGAAAGATTTATCATTCATACTTTTATGGGAATGTAATCAATGTGGAAAATATTCTGTCCATTAAATCTGACATGTTGATTCATTAAATTACACTGTATATTGGAACAAACAGTCAGGGGTGCTACAACAAACCAGCCTAATGCAATATTACATGAGCCCTCTTGACTACCATGGTTACAGAGGAAGGGAAGAAAAAGCCTTTGCAGGCTCATAGAAGCAGAAGGAAATGTGTCTTTTCATTGGCTCTCAGACCCTCCCAATGAATTCCAGGACAGATGCATGTTGCAAGAATACCGCTGTTAACCAGTGTGCTCTTTAAAAAAATGATTTCTTACATAATTATGATTCCTTATGTATGTATAAGAAACCCTAGAAACATCAAAGGCTTTTAAAAATGATTTTAGGTTGTGTCACTCTGTAGAGGATGGATGGATGAATGCCACATTGCATTTGACCTGCTCTCCCAGAACTGTCAGGCGTGTGCTTTTAGTGTTATGATAACAGCAGCCTTTTCTGGAAAAGTGTGTGAGTGTTTTTACAGCAGAAGCCAGAAGAATAGGCATTTAGGAGCCTAGAGCTGAGATTCAAATGACACTTTGTGATTTTTTTTTTTAACAGCTGACTTTTGCACTAGGTAGCAGCATGTAGAAGATACTGGAGAACATATTTTATAATGTTTAGAGGGAAATATTTGAATGTTGAAGATCTTGAGGCCCCTATACCTTGTGGCTCTGCACTTTGTCTAATTACTTTACACTAATATTAAATGAGTCTAATAGTTTGTTCAGATCTGGTAGTATTTTACATCCATTATATACTGATGTGATTGCAGAAGAAGTAAAGCAATAAAATCTGGTCATCAGTGTTTAGATCTCCAATGTGGATGATAATTTTCCCTATTTTAAGTGTGCTGGAAAATTATATTGTAGGTAAATCCTTATGTAGAAGCATATTCTTGAACTGTTATAATGATGCTGTAAAGTACTGCACAGTTGTGCCTGCTGTATCCCAGTTTTTTGACAGTCTTGGAATAGAACATAACATTTATACACTTGCCCCAGTTAACTTGTAGGTGGCAATTGCTCTGAGTGCACTAGTTGAATGGCTGCACTGTTTTGCCAATTAATCCATGCCTGCTTCCATTGAAGTCAATGAGTTTTACCATTGATGGGGAAGCTTGGGCCCATGAACAATGTTTTAAACTGATTTTTGTTATTACTAGACTAAATGAATTGCTTAGTAGATGGGCTTTAAAGCATTTTTAAAAAACCAAATCTTTAACGTGCCTGTTATATATTTTAGGTGTTTGGGGTTGTTTTGTGTGTGTCTGTCGGGAGTGTTGCTTTTTATGAAGCTGGAAAGGAATTAGAGGAAATATTAGAGTACATCATTGGTCTGGAATAAATAAAAGAAACATGTGTGTCAGGCAGTTTACAAAATATTTCAAATCAATACTTCTGTAAGGGAGATTTTACACTTTTCTGATAGAATTTGTTGTTTGAGAGTTCTGTGTATGATAAGATCATCATTGCCCTCTCAGCTACACTAGAGAGATCCAGTACCCTAAAGTGGTGTGATATTTTTGGTGATAATATTGAACTGTAATTGTTAATTTTTTGCATTTTCTGTTCATTTGAAACTCACCCTAAATTTTGTTTGGTACAAAGGTGCCAGCAAGGAATTGCAAATAATTTTTTTCTCACAATCTTACTATAAATACAGAGGAAGTTCAGCAGATTTCATGCAGTAGAGCGCAGTGGCAAACATAGAAGGAAGATTGTTCATAATCATACATTATGAGTGCCTACATTTTTAAAGTGGGTTATAGCCCACGAAAGCTTATGCCGAAGAAAATCTGTTGGTTTATAAGGTGCCACAGGACTCTCATTGTTTTTTACATTTTTAAAAGGACTTTCACAGTTGAATCCAGGTGCACTTTGCATGGGTTACAATAAAAAAAACCAAAAGTTAGCCAAATACAGTGACCATGTATTCCAGAAACTGCTCTCTCAAAAAGGTACATATTTTGCCTCAGTGGTCTCCAGCCCTTAAGCAGGTGTGCAAAGAGAGAAAGATGGCAAAAGGAGCCTTCTGCACTTGTGTACACCACACACACATGGCTAAAGATCAGTGGAAGTCTTTGTGCTTCTAAGTGCAACCACTGCTGCCGGCTATTGCTTCCATCACAAAGAGGTAGGGAGGGAAGAGAGCGGGCAGAGCCCCACTCCTTTCATCAAACTATCCACATGCATGAGCAGAGCTGGCCCAACCTGTGAGGCAGAATACAATTCCAGAGAGATGCAGTACTATATTTTCTGGGGGCTCCTGGCCCCTAGAATTCAGACATATTTCTCATGGGAGTGAATTTTGGCTTCACTCATTGAGGCAGTCAATTGACAGGCTCCAGCTGTGGTAGGATGTAGAAGGAAGAAATGGTTTCTTTAAGCCATTTAGGGCTTGGAGTTACAGTAATAACCTTTAAAACATGCCAACTACCTTAGTAAACTCAGCGTTAATAGTTTGTAAGGTATTCTCAATAGTGAGTGTGGGGAAGTATGAGGAACGTTACAGGTACTGTGTTTAATTCAATTATTTATCTTGGGTAAAAGTGGCAAGGTTGCGGGACACCAAGTCTTCGCAGCCATGGAATCTGCTACAGAACCCAATCCTTGCTGTAGAAATGTTGTCCAGAATTTAAATGATTAATAGGGTTGAAGAAAACTTTTACAATTGTGACATTGCATAAACCAGTCCTGTGTTGTATTGTCCTCCTGAGTCTGCAGGCAGCCTGAAGTAATAGAGTGATAACTACACTGTTCTTATCTAAGGTGGACAGTAACTGTGGCTGACTGGCTTGTCTTTTGCTGCCTCCAAGATATTTATCTGGGGTTGATCTGTGAATGCCTAATGCTATCGGCATTCTGCTCCAAACACTTTCCTCCAGCTGAATGTCATGAGGCCATCCTGAAACTGGAGCTGGGGTGATATGGATCAGCACTCTGCAGCCCCTGCTGCAGGCCAGCATCTAAATGGTTCAGTTTGGCTCTTTAGAATATGTCCTCACTGCAGAATTAACCCAAGCTCCTACTTGAGTGTTAGCTCAACTCCTTCCTTCCTCCACCTACATAACTTTCTGACTTGGGTTTGGAGGTGTTTGAAGCCCAAGCTAGCTGGCACGGCTGGAAGTGTGAGTCAGAGCTGGAACCGACCCACTTTGCAGTGAAGATGCAGATTTAAGATGGATAATGTCTGGATAAGCTTCACAGGTTTTAAGTGAATTGATTCTCCAGACCTTAACCTTCCCTGATTACCTAAATTTATTTTATTTAGAATATTAAAAAGCTTTGAGTGGAGTTGCATGTTGTTTGAGGTTAATATTTGTTTGGTTGCCCACAGTGGTTCAAATCATGGTCTCTAGCTAGCAATTGGGATTATGAAGAAAAGAACCTGGGCTTTTGTGCAGCACACACATTATAGTTGCACTTGCTACACCATTATATTTAATGGAAAGCTGAGTGCTTAAGTTCTAGACCCAGATTTTCAAGGTTTTACAACTGGACTACAGACGTTTACAGCAGCGGTTCTCAACCACTCTGTTGGGACACATTACTATGTTGCCACACAGCATTAAGTGTGTCATGGAGAGCCGGAATACGGACTGGATTTGACCTTCGGGGCGTGGGCTGGTGTGTCCTGTGGTGTTGCACACGCCACAAAGCATGTTGTGACTTTCAAAAGGTTGAGAACCAGTGGTTTACAGGGATAATTGTAGCCACACTGTAGACTAACATTCTGGTACACCACTCAGAAAAGAGAACAAATTATGGGTTCCCTTAGAGGAATGGGCTAAAGGGCAGAAGTGGTGCATGGAGGCTCTTCCTCCCTAGTTAGTCAGCGTATTGTACATAGCCCCTGCATGGATGCAGCAAACACTCCTGAGAGTGAGGAAGGAGGACAGTTAGTGCTGCCAATGGCCTTGCTGATTTCCCAGTGGGTGTGGGCCTGGGTAGGATCCACTCTCTCCTACACAATTGGGCAGAGTGCACGTGGTACTTGAGCACCTGCCTGTCAGCACCTCTCAAGGCACTGGATCTGGTCATCTCCTTAATTAGTTATTTACACTATTAGTATAACTTCATTGACTGCATTATTTACACTGGGGTGAATGGAAGATCAAGCCCTTTATACCTACCTCTGCCCTAGCCGGGTATAATGAGTCTGCTCATTCTCACACCGGTGTAGAGCCCCAGTCCAGCAAATTATTCAAGCCTGTGCTTTTGTTACTCCCTATCCCACATGCACACACATGCATAAATCCCATTGAAGTCAATGGGCTTGGTGCTCATGTGTAAAGTTAAGCATGAGCTAAAATGCTTTGTTGAGTAGGGATGGATTGCTGGAATGGGGACTAAATCAATTGGCATTAGTGGTGTGATGGGCATAAAACGGGTTAGTGAGAGCAGAGCCCAGCCTAGCTGATCAGCCTGCTACCAACTTGCTTCATCACATTCCAGCCCTGAGTTTTCCCTGGCTGCACTTGCTCTGTGGTTGTACTGTAACATTCATAAATGGCTTCTCTCCATAACACGAGATTTTTGTTTTTAACAATCTGAAAAACGAAACCTTTAAAAATAAGCCAAAACAAGAAGTGACTTGAAACTCAAATCTGCCATTAGGAGTAAAATCTTTCCATGAATGTATTTTTATAACTATATTTATTACAGAAAATAGATGCCCCGAAAATGCATAATGGCATAGAATGGCTTCCATTGAATGGAATGGCTTCCATTCCACTCTGCCAGCTATCGCTATATTTTCAAATTGCCTAAATAGGTTTATAAAGAATCCAGTTTGGTGTGTTGGATGAACTTCTCTAATCATTATGGGGATCTAATACATATATCTTTTTCAAATACTGCCTAGTTTCTTTGAATTTCATTAGAGTTTTAGCTTTGTTCTGATAAGAAGTAGCATGCATAGTTTTTCTTAAATGCCTAGTTTATATTTTGATTGATCTTTTTAATCTTCCAAATAAATAACTGATTGACTACTATTTCTACCCCCCCCAAACTCCCCCCCCCCCAAGCACTTCATTGTATGGTGTCATATTTTTTCTGGCAGAAATGTATTTGTAAAGTGATGATGCATCATGAACGGAGGCATAAAGCAGGGCTTTTTAATGACTGGTGTTTCCTATAGTAGACTTCGTAGTTTTCCTTCAGCAACATTGTAAGCAAGTCTCATCTGCCACTAGAAAATGGAATATTGCATGAATATTTAGGTGAAGTCATAAATCTGTCAGCTAGTGGAAACAGAAGTGATAATGCATTTTTGGACCATTAAAAGTAGTGCACAATCACAGTGTCAGCTTTCATCATTTTTATTCCTAGTGTCTGTCTTTTTAGCTCTTTGCGAAGGCTTTTTTGAAGTGGAACGCGCTGCCAGTAACATAATTCATCAAAAACATTGAGTACAAAATATTCAGTTGGTAGGTTTGTTTTTTAAAGTAGCATAAGGGAAAATAATGGAAATTAAAAAATATGCTTTGGCCATAGAGAGGTTGATTATATCTTTAAAGATAGACATTCCATGCCACCTCTAAGGAGGTAGTGGCAACCACAGTTTTCATAGAACAAACAAACAGGGACATAAGAGTATCAATGCTGTACTTTTTAAAGAGGAAAGTGTTCAGAATACAGGTATGTGTAGATTAGGTAGGAACTTCTAAGAAATTCCATGGCAGTTACTCTTTTGGCCTCATATCAGAGATGCATGTACATGTCCTGACTTAGCAAGGTCCATATGCACATGCTTTATCTTAAGCATTGATGAATCCCATTGATTTCAAGAGGAACTTCTTGTGTTCAAATTACCTGCTGAATTGGGGCCTGTGGCATGACAACACCACCTCAGAGTCCCCAGAAGCATACAAAGCCTAATCCAAAGCCCACTGAAGTCAAATGAGACACTGCCATGAACATCAATGGACTTTGGATCAGGCCTATCTCTGCTGTAAAGATCAGGGTCCTGAAAAGAATGTTTGTTGTTGCACTGCATTTGCTTTTCATTAAAATTTTAAAAACTGTGCATCTCATCACCTATTAATGGGTTAGTCCCCAGTTCAATGGTCCTTACTTCTGCAAATAATTCCATGGGCTTCAGTGAGGCCACTCATGTGAGTAAGGTAGGAGGATCTGGTCCTTCACTGGTGCACAAAGGAAAAAAGACGGGGGCGGGGGAATATAATTAAAACCTTGTAATTAAATCAAGACAATTATACTGTTTATCATAGCTTTGGACTCACCCAGACAGATGCCGCCAAAATATATTCTCTTCTGGCTGTGTGCAGGTTTTGTCTATAGCTGTGAGGTCAAATATCTTTTTTTATTTGTGGCCTATAATGGAGGAAGCAAAGTATGGTAGAAGAAATAAACCACTGTGCTACAAAATTTGTTTCCCCACTGTTATTTACCTGTAGCCTGATCCAAAGAAAAGACTCCCATTGACTTCAGCTGGCTTTGGCACAGCCCCTTATAATGCATTTCAGTCTTTCTGAAAGTAAATCCCGTAACACTTGGCTCTCGATACGTGCACTGAAAGGTCCAAATGCTTTGGTTCTGCTGTGCATGCTGAAGAAAGCCTGTTCTGGGTTCTCTGGGCTCTCCTCTTTGTTCCCTATGAAGTGGATTGTGGGCAGGGTCAAATCCTGGTGGGGATGTGTTCATCTAGCTCATGCTCTGAAATCCCAGGTATAGGGACTGCTCCTTCTCTTCACTCCCTAGCATGCTGGGTAAAGCCTTGCTGTACAGGCAGCCTGGCTAGCTGGGTCTGAGGACTCCAGTCCTCATCTCTGAAACTTTCTGCATGGAGCAAATTTCAAGTATACAAATTTGCTCCATGTAATAGGGTTTGGCCCTTCACGAACAGGAATCACTTAATCTTTGACTACAGTAAATATAACAGATGATTAATGACATTAAAATCTATGGATAAAATTAGCAGTAACTAGGAATTTTTTATACTGTCCCTGTGGTGGGGTGTCTACCCCAGACAGGACTGCAAGGAGTTAAGGTGGGTAGGGAGTCCTATTAACTCCATAGGCGGCACGTAGAGGAAGAGCCAGGGACAGGGAATTGATTGCAAGCAGGTTCAGCTGTGCAGGAATAGGCAGGGCTTATAAAGTCAGGAAGCTAGCAAGAGACATATAAAACACAAAGATCCATTCATGTGATAAATAAATTTGTTAGTCTTTAAAAGTGCCACAGGACTCCTTGTTTGTTTTACAAGGATCCATGTCAATTAACATTTAATCAAATGTCCACAAAATACAAAAGATGTGGGTATCTTTTCTTCAATATTCCCTTGAATATTGAGATGTGTTCTTGTTCCCATTATTGTCTATACCATGGGATTTATCAAAGCCACAATCTCCTAACAACAAACAAACCATCTTCTTTAAGCCATCATTTGCCAATGTTAATATCATTACACATTACACAACCACTATGGCCACATCAGCTGTCTGTAGGATATTCATTATCTATTTCTGCATCCTTTAAGTATCCCATTACAACCACTATCACAACAAGCATCCTAAGAGGACACTCACAACCAACTCTCCATTACCACTATCTGCAGTTCCCAGAACCATCCTCAAAACAGCTCCTCAGCATCTGCACAGCACCTAATTGTTCCCCATTGCTATTCTCAAAGACTGCACACCATGCCTGACCTTCACTTCACTAACGACAACTCAGATATGGTTTCTAGTTGAGTGGGAAGGCATGATTCTCCATTGCCTTGCATGTTATAGAATTAGTTACACCTGTGTAAAATGGGTGTAAAATGCTATCATTCTGATCTGATACTGGTTTACATCCACTTTGGTTACACTCTCCAACATGGGAGAAGAGTATGGTCACCATAAGTGGGCCTGTGCTATTCCTTCAAAGGCCAAGGCATAGAGAATGTGCTCTATATCTCTCTGTGTGTGTGAGAGAGAGAAATGAAATAATAAAGCTCATCTGGGCTTCCACCCCATTTTCAGTTTATTGCAGATGACCACAGGACAGGGCATTCCCTTGGAACTGGCAGCACCCAGCTGCACATCAGAACATCACAACATGCACATCAGTGCCTTCCAGCCAGTCTGAAGGGCCGGGAAATACACTGCTTTATTATTCCTTCTAATATGTTGCACACAACTACACATACTAGCTTAGCATGGATGCAAAACTTATAATACTTCAAGATGTCTTCAAACCAACTCTAGCAGTTTTCCTTTTGCATAAGCTCATTGTTTTCAGTTGTATTATGAGGTTTTTTATTTTTTATTTGTTTTGCTTGTTTTGTTTTTAGAGAACACTGGCTTCTTAGAAACTTTGACCAGATTGATCACACTTTGAAGACCTGGCATAGATCCAGACTTTATTTTCCTCTCTAAGGCTAAGTCTACACTGCTAAAGTAAGTCAGCTCTGTTAAGTCGACTTAACAGAGTGGCTACACTTTAAGTTGACTTAAGTCATCCTTGTTAAGTCGACTTAATGATAGACATAGCCTTCCACACTGGCTTTAAGTCGACTTAATAAGGTTGACTTAGCGCTATTCCCCATTCACACTGGCTTTAAGTTGACTTAAGAAGTCAATTTAAGGCTTAAGTCGACCTAAACTGTTATTAAGTCGACTTAAGGAAGCGCTTAAGTCGACTTAATAAAAGCCCAGTGTGGATGCGGTTTTGTGTAGGTCGACTTAAACGTCCTTAAGTTGACCTAAGTTGCTAGTGTGGACGCACCCTAAGAGTGGCTCACAAAAGTAGGGTACATTAGGCAGCAGTCTCAGCAGGGAACAATGTGTTTGGGCTGCTCACGGTGCACATCACTTTGAGTTGATTTATCTGAAGGAAACAGGGACAGCAGCAAGAGACTTGCCTCAAAGCTGGATATTCAGTCTTAATTAAGTCACGAAAACAGACAAGGAGCTACATTTGAAACTAATGATCTGTTTCTTAGCTTCCTGACACCTCTACAACAATCTGTGTTATGTAACAAATCTCAGAGGAAACGTAATCTATTAGTATTCAGTGTTAACCTTTGCTTTAAGAAGTACCTATCTGAATCATCACAAATTGTCATTGAAGGCTCTTTTAAGTGGGACCCAGCCACTCTGAAAAATATATTTTCCCCAAAACTGAGGAATTAAAAAAAAAAATTCTCTGCACAGTTAAAATGTTCAGCCAGCTCAGAAAGTCCCTATTCAAAAGATGAATAGGCATTCACAGTGAATGTTTCTTTTTGGCGACATTAAAGTTTGATTCTGTCAAGTGCTGAACACCCTCAATCTCGTTTGGCTTCAGTGGGTGTTGGAAGTGCTAGCACTTTGCAGAGCAAAGCCCTTATGGGACTGATCTATTCACAGTGACTATTTACCTGATGAATCTTGCTCATATCCTGCTCACAGAATCTCAACCAGCCGATTGCTTAGATGTATTTGGTCCTCAACAATAATAATTTTTGCTACTTGTTTTAACACTCTGGATTGACGGCAAACATTTCTGTGAGCATTTGCCATTCCAATTGTCAGTTACTTGTGATTGGCCAAATTTCTCTTCCATATTTGGATAAATGGGTCAACACTTCCAAAGTGAATATTTGCACATGCAGATCTAAATGTGGGTATCTGTAAAAACTATTGCAATTAAATCAATTAAAAATACACTACTGAGAGTCAATAAAATGTTTTAAAAGGTGAAAAAATATAATGCTGGCCTTATGAATTATGACAGTCTGTACTGATTGAATTTGTATGAACTACCATAAATTAAACAGAAGATGCAAAAAGGCTGCTGCCAATGTATTATGCATATCTATCCATGAGTTTATAAATGCTGGGGCCATTGGGGGCATCAACTTTCCAGGGTCTAAGCCAAAACGACAGTGTTCAACAAATGACTAATAGTAGTAATTAATAATAAAAGTTTCATAAGATTTTAAAGTTGAGATGGAAATCTGGGTCATACATCTAAAATGTGTGTGAAAGGAATAGCATTTAAAAATCCATCATTATACCTAGATTGTGAACATTTGGAACAGATCCAAGAAAACATAATCTAATAGAATTTCAGAAAATACAATGCTCAGAAAGCTGCCAGCATCATACTACTTTTGTGAGGATGATAAACTATTATGGAGTCATTGGATGTAGTGCACCAATTTTAGTTGAAATTCAGTGGGGTTGCTAATTACATTGAAATCTAAATTTGGCCACTGTCATATGATTTTCTTCTGAACACCGTGTATTTGCAAGATGAAAGACTGATGATGCCAAGGTTGAAGCAAAGGAGAGGCATATGATTATTATTGTTTATTATATTGGTGCCTAAGACACAACCAAAAGTGGGGACTCGTGCTAGACACTATACAAATACTGAGCAGTAGATGGTCCCTGCTGCAAAGAGTTTACAATCTACATAGGCAGGACAGTCACAGGGTTGGAGGAAAGGATAGAATACACAAGCAGAGTGAAAAATGTGATAGTACCAAATATCATTACCTTAATTCCATGATTTTTTTTCAGGAGAGGGCATGTTACTTAGGAGGAGATAAAATAAATGGAGAGAAAAGGGGAGGGGGAGGAGATGCTGAAAGGAAGAAGGTTGAGACAGGTGGGAGCCGGGGAGAGTTGGAACAAACAGCCAAACCAGCATATAGTAATGAAAATATGTGGGATCACTTGAACAGGATTTCTTATGTATTTCTTCCTACTGAGGTCTACTGTAGGCTTGCACCTAAAAGTGTTATCAAGTGCAGAAATGAGAACTCTTCTGGTGTAGTATCTTGCATAGACAAACTATTAAAAGTTCACAAGATGCCCATTCAGCTTTTTCTTTAGTAATTAGAAATGTAACCTGCTTAAAGCTATGGAGCTGGAGAGGCAAAACGCTTTTTAAATTGGAGCCCGTCCATTTGCAAGCTCTGCATAAAGCCAGGAAGAGGAAATGACATAAAAGGGGCAGCAAACAGTAAATAGCTTCTGGAGAGGGAGACTAGTGAGAACATAAAGGGGTCAAAAGGTCTCTGCTTTGGCAGTTATAATTGAATAAAGTGTACGTTCCCTTATGCCACCTATAGGAAACTTGAGAGAAACTGTGAATTAAGAAAGCTAGAGCATAATGGTGAATTTCAAACAGCTGTTAGAACACTAGACTAGCAGAGCCAGGTGTGTGGAAAAGCCCTTAATATCTGTGAATGTGATCTTTTGTTATAACAATTGCAAAATAAGTGGGATTTTCAAATATGCCTGGAGTGTGTGTAGTGAACTAGAACTTGTTTAGGAATGAATTTCAAATAATGAAAACATCAAACGGTAGTTGGTTGGTTTTGTGTTTGTTTTTCTTTACAGAGTTACTAGCACTCCAAAGCTTTGGAGTTCTTAATAGTGCAATTGCTGTAATCATATTATATAATATTCTTGTACTGAATCTCAAAGTCTAGGGCAGACTGCCAGCTATGAGAGAGATTTCCGAATGAGGACTTCTGGAATGAGAAGGTAAAAGTTCTGCTAGCTGCTCCTGGAAAAAAAAAAGAAATCTATTCATTCATATAGGAACTCCATTTTAGCATAAGTGGATGGCCATAATATCCTTCAAAACTTTTTTTCTGAGAATAAAGCTTAAATGAGAATCTTCACAGAAAATGTTCCCCTAGATTGATCTTGAAAACAGTGGTTATGAAACACTCTGAAAATTGCTTCCCAGGAAGAGGGAAATCAAATCATCTGCAAATTCTGAAAGGCTGCACTGGCGTGAGTTTCACTTTAAATAGACACTGATAAAAGGAAACCATTTCTGCATCAATTTTGTCTCTTTAATAATGACATACTCCAGGCCAAAGTGTGCCCTGGTGTACCTGTGAAAAACCCAGGGACATTATTGGGGTTGTATAGGTACAATTAAGTATGAACTTCAGCCCACATTGGTTTAGTGAAAGTCCTGGGTTACTCAAATGACATTTCTTTCCAAAATGCTGGAGGAAGCAAATTTAAGGAGCTTGTGTTTCAGACAATCTCAGTAAAGAGCTTTAGTTCATTTTTTGCTAGCACTTATAATTTTGATATTGACTTCATGGGCCTTCATGAGTGATTAGGGGTTCATCTCTGAAGAGACCCGTAAAACATTTTGGGTTTTTTTATATCTGTTTTAGTCTGCTGAAGTGAAATAGCAATTTTAGAACAAATGCCACATTCATTGTTGGTCTAGGTTAATGTGTGAATTAAGGTTGCAAAGAAAGAAAGAAAGAAAGAAAGAAAGAAAGAAAGAAAGAAAGAAAAAGAAAATTATGTTTTCACAAGCTTTGATTTGATCTCGGTCATTGCAGATTATGACCTTGTATATTTCAGAAGTTTTCCAAATGAAATTTTCTATTATAAATGAGTAATTCTGCTTTTTAATAAAGCACAAGAAACTCTAAAAAATGTAAAATGTGTATGTGCAGGAAGTTTAGTGGGCTGTGCTTGAGTTTCATTTTTACATTTCCCTTTTCTAGTACTGAATGTATATATTTGCTCAATCAGTAAAGAGAAAATCTTAGCACCTTTCTCTGAGTATTTCCTAAGTTTTTTGCATGTTTACATTTTTAACTATAACATTCATTAGCCTAGTCCACATTACAGTGTTTTACCATGATTTTGTGCATGGTTAGAGGCATGGTCTCTTTTTATCTAGTTACAACTAGCGTAGTTCAATCTTTGTCCATGCCACACCTTATCTGTCACTACAACTGTCTGTGCATCCAAACCTACCTTGCTACTATGTCTGTGTCTTCTGGAAAAAATCTTGACAGCTATCCCATTGTGTCTCAGCAGGGAACAAAATACCCAGAGGACATACACATACTTTCACCAGCAGCTAGTGGAGTAGAGCAGTATGAGGTGTCCTGCTCAATGGAGAACTGGTAGGAAGGGGTGTTAGATGAACTTGTTACACAAATATGGTCAAGACTCATGCCTGCACTGCAAAATATATAAAACCAAAACAGTTACAGGAAGAAAATAGTGATATATTGATACCACTTAAAGCACTACTTAATGGCAAAGGTGATTAAACAACTATGAACTATGAAGCACCAATTCAGTTACTGAACAGAATGAGTATTTCCACAGCTGCTTCACAATCTGAAGGAGAGGATTACTCCCTCTGTTTCTCATGAGTATGAGGTCATGACTCTGTCCAGCTACTGAGGCTAAGGACTGATCTGAAGATTTGGCCTTAGCACCTTATTAGTGAATGAATGAAAAATAGAAGTAGATTTGCAGTTTTCTTTACTTACATATTCACAAGATCACTTGCCAGGATATTTGGTCCCAGAACAGAAAGCTCTCTGAGCAGTAGGCCAATATTACAGCAACTAAATTCTCATGCAACTAAATTCTCACACACTGAAGGGCCAGAATCTGTTCTAATTGCTACCAGAACAAATCAGTTGTAACGCCATTGACTTGATGTATGAAAATTGAAATTTGTAATTCCATTGACTCGCTGTGTGAAAACTGAATGCTATATCCAGTCATCAAGACTGGTTATACTGTCCCTTTTATTTCAAAACCCACATTCCAACACCCTTTCCTGTCCCTCTTCAGAGACACAACTCATGAACATCTCCTGGAGCAGATGTCCACAGACTCATCCCTTACAGGTTGGTGTGCTCATTTACAAGAACATACTGCTCAGGGAAAATGAACAATAAAAGAACTACCCCTGAATATAACCATCTTGGAACAATGTGCAGTCCACAATGCCAGCTTTCACTTCCAGCATTACATAACTCACAAAGATGTGAAAATCATGGTGGACAATGTAGCCTGTATGTTTTACATCAACAGGCAAGTGGATGCCAGATCCAACTCCCTTTGCACAGAGGCCATGAAGTTATGGAATTGGTACATAAGCCATGATGTCATGATTTTGGCGACATATCTACCTGGCATTCACAACACCTTAGCTGATTTCCTCAGCAGGTCCTTTACCTGAGAACATGAATGGGAGCTGCACCCAGCAATCCTAAAAGCCATCTTCCATCAGTGGGGGTACCCAGTGACAGACCTCTTCACTACTCCTCACAATCATAGATATACATACTTCTGCTCGCAGGCAGGCATGGGAAAGAAATCTGTGGGAGATGCATTTCTTTGCTCTTGGGACAGGAACCTATTGTATGCCTTCCTGCCATATCACTAATCCACAGGACACTGCTGAAAATATGTCACGGTTTAGGAATGGTGATAATGATAACTCCCAGATGGCCCAGACAGCCGCAGTTCACGTTGCTAACACAGATGTCAGTCAACTCCCATTGCTTTCCCATTACTAGACAACCTCCTCTCACATGAATCATTCAATCCCCATCCCCAAAGGCTGCATCTAAAAGACTGGTTCCTTCTTGGTTCCAACAGAGCAAACTACTCTGCTCTGAGCCTGTAAATCACATTTTATTAAACAGCAGGAAACCGTCCCCCAGATGAACTTACCTGCAGAAGTGGACTAGATTCTCCAACTGCTGCATTGATTAAAAAATCCCTCCAACATCTGCCCCAATCACATGTGTACTGGAATACATGTTTCACCTAAAAAAATCAGACTATTAATTAGTTCTCTAAAAGGACATCTAGTCTCTATCACCACCTCCCACAATGGTTTTGGTGGCACCTCTGTATTTGTCCAACCAATTGTAAAATGCTTTCTATCAGGCTTACAAAACTTTTATTCTCAGGTTTGACTCCCCAGCCCTACATGGGACCTCAACCTTGTGTTACGAACAATCACAAAACCACCATTTGAACCACTAGCTATCTGCTCTTTGTTGCATATGTCAATGAAGGTGGCATTTCTGGTTGCAATCACATCTGCAAGATGTGTAGGTGAAATCAGAGCATTAATGACTAACCTCCTGTATAAAATTTTTCATAAAGACAAGGTTACCCTAAGACTTCATCCCAAACTTAACGTGGAATGATGATGATATCTTTGGAATAATCAACCTAGACACTTACCTGTCTTCTTACCAAAACCTCCAAATGATGTCCATGATGCACTCCTTCACACACTAGACATTCAACGCACTCTCTCCTTTTGTCTAGGAAGAAAAAAATCATTCTGATTAACTACTAGATTCTTTATTGCAATAGCAGAGAGATGCAAGGGTAATGTCATTTCAACCCAATGACTGTCAAGATGGATCTCAGAAAATATTTACAGTTGCTACAAACTGTCAGGCATTGTCCTATTCCACAAGATCCCTAGCTACTACTACTGCCTTCCTCAACAATATACCAATTACTGAAATAGGTAAGGCGGCTACATGGTCATCGACCCATACTTTCAGTAAACATTATGCACTCAGCCAAGCATCCCAAACAGATGCGTCAGTCAGTCGATCAGTACTATCGATGGTACACAATACCAACTCCAAAGTTGCTCCTACCAGTTGAGGATGCTGCTTGGAAGTCATCTGCTGTGGAGCACCCAGAGGGACACTACTAGAAGGAGAAAGGAAGGTTACTTACCCTGTGCAGTAACTAGAGTTCTTCAAGATGTTGTCCCTGTAGGTGCTCCACTACTTCCCCTCTTCCCCTCTCTACTTTGGAGACACATTTCCAGGCCGAGAAGAAAATGGAGGGGGAGGAGATTTGAGCTACTAGTACTTGAAAAAGGGCGCCAAAAGCTGCCATGAGACTGCCAAGTCGCATGTGTGGCTCTGATGAGCACTGCTGGAAAGATCTCTGATCTTTGATGCGAGGATGTACCAACACCTGCTGTGGAGCACCCACAGGGACATGCCTCTCAAAGAACTCCAGTTACTGCACAGAGTGAGTAACCTTTCTTTCTTTGTTTCAGCTTGATTCTTCTCTCATTGACTTCAATAGGCTTTGGATCAGGCCCTCTGTCCTTCGGGTAGTTTTCTTTGCCATTCAATTTCTTACTAACAATTATTTTTTGGTAACATGGCTCTCTTCAGAGATCTGGCATGAAGGACTCCTTGTGAATTTTCCAGTGGTCATAGGTGTTTGGTTTTTTTTAAAGTTTAATTTACAGGCCAAATGAAAGAAAGAAAGAAGAGCTTAATTATTCTACAGACATCTGAATATTTCTAGAATATGAATTTCTGATGTTAAACATCTTTCTTATTATTTTTAAAGATTAAATTTCATGGACACAGCAGAAGATTTTCTCAGGTGTAGATTGTGCACCCAAATATTTCATGTTAGCATTGAGCCCTTTGTTCTTAAACCTCTAAGCAAATAATTATCCCTCCTCACACTATATTTGTGCTATTCAGATTTCTCAGGGCCCTGTTGGTGTAGCAATAGATATCTAACAGACCCCAATTTTTCTACAGCACAGTGATTCTAAAGTAAATAGACTCACAGAGAAAGAAAAATGCTTCTCTCTTTGCCTCTTCACTATCCCCCCTTACCTCCCAGCCATATTCAGGGGAGCTGAAGTAAAGCTGCTGTGAAAATGATCTATTCCCATTTCTAGTCTCCATTTAATGACATACATTTGTCTGGCCATCTGAATACTTCTCTTGTGAATGTCTGCAGGACCTACAAGAAATCAGACTAGTTGAAAGTCTGAGCTGTGAGTCTCCAGCACTCATTACATAATGGGATTATAACAAGAGACTACTGCACTGCCGTCTTCCCTTTCTCCGGGTTGTTCTCTACTTGTTTACAAGCCCATTTAAAGCCTGCACAAAGGTCCAGTGAAAGAATAAGATTAGCAACTAATAAAAGGAGTTTGTTTTCATCTGTGAATTACAAAATCAATTGTGATACATTAAACCCTGATTTACAGCGGAAAGAACGGCCAGTTTCATTGATAAAAACAACAGTGGAAAAACTGGATTAAATTTAGTGGAAATGAAGTGGGTGAAGGAAAGAATAGAATAGTCTGTTGGTATAAGCACATTTCCATGCAGGGATGCTGCTGAGGACAGGACAGATGTTGATATCTGTTGTTACAATCTTCAATGCTTTCCAGGGTACTTTGGATTTAGGTCAGCATTTGTCCTTCAATGGATAAAGGGCATGATAACATCTTTCCATAGAAAAGACTATTTGCCTCATTTTCAAGGCAGATGAATTTATCCTCTTATGAAGGCTCCTCTTTATAGTATTTGTCCAGTATGGCTTCCTCCTTGTACTCTGTCACATTGTGTGTATGGTATGGTAAATGCCTCCCTCAACCAGAGCGTCTGTTATATCTTTTTATCTGTAATAATGGCCATATTTAGGGATGAGGAAGTAAAAAGCTTTTAGTGTCTGAATTAAAGATCTAGTGTTGACCAAGATGTTCTCTGCTTACAAGCCGTTGTTTCTATTTTCAGGCAATCCTGAAAGCAAAAGCATATGTAAATAGGAGAAAAGCACCCTCATTTCTCCTGCTGCGGGGGAAAACTAGAATTGCTAGCCTTTCTTTCCTACTAGGGGAATCATTCACTTGTATCTTGAGATGGCCCATTTTCAGGATTTCTTTCTGACTATATCTTCATCCACCTAAAAATCTTGGTTATAGAACTCATCTGTTTTGCTCTTTTTATTTCTTATCTGAGAATGAGGATGATCTGGGCCTAATGTTATCAATCCAAGAGAGACCAGAAGCATAAGTTGGTTGATATAGATGGTGAATGGTCCTACTATGGTCTGCTGAGATACTGAGATGAATCTAGTTGTGGTGGGTAGCCACAGCCAGTTGGTTCATTAGAATTGCCAAATCTTGAGAACAGAGCCAATCAGAGCTGCAAGTCAGGCCCAGCAAAATTACTTCATCCCCAAATCACTTACTTTCTGAAGCCAGGTATAAAAGGGTTTTTCTGTTGGAGTAGGTGGGAATGAAGGACACAGTCCCTTTTTAAAAGGAAGAATTCAGGATGTTTTCCTGCTATGGAGGCTTTTAGAAATTATTGGCTGTTAAATTGGATTTGAAGTCTCAGGACAGATAGATCTGTAAAACTAGAGAACGCAGGAACACCTGAGATATTTGAACCAGATCACTTCTGACCAGGGGGCTGCAAGATTTATGGGACAATCAAAGGGTGCTGCTGTGTTGTATGAATTGGTTAATGTGGGTTAATAATTAAGCTTGTTTATTCTGACTGCTGGCACTTAAATGCTTGACTGTCTATCAGCCTCTAGGATAAGTTTTAGGTACATGTAACAAAGTTCTATTATTATGTATCTACTGAGCATGAGCAGTCTCTATCTTCTTCATTGTGCAAATCACAAACATGCAAGTAGACTGTCCTAAGTATTTTGTAGTCTAAAATAGATTAAAAACCCCATAAAAGGGAAGGATGAAACATTCAAACAGGGCCCACCGAGGTGTTTTGTGGGGAATGAAGGGAGAGGGGAAAGAGACTTGATTTGACAGTTCTGCCAAGTTTCCTTACAGTATAAGCTTCTGAAAGCATCTATATTTTGGTTGTTGATCTACACAACTCAACCATACTGGGTTTCAGCTTTGCTAAATGAGTTTAGAGGAAAGTGAGCAAAATAGGGGGAAGTTTGTGTAGTGGGTAGATCAGGAAGCCACGAGACAGATTGTGTTATGGTCTCTGCCTATTACCTTATAGATACAGAGAAAGGTGGGTCACAAGGTTCATTCAAACAAAAGGATAGAATGCTAGGCCATCTCTTTAAAGTAAATAAGATGTTTGGATTCAAACAGTGTAATAGGGAGGCAGAAGCTGCGAAGGGTGATTTACAGGGAATTACCTTTTATAATGAGCCATTCAAGAGTTTTATTCAAACCCAGTGTGAAGGTTTGCATATGAATACCACTTATGCAGTTTCATGTTCCAATCTGATTCTGAATTATTTTGCTGAAGTGCTGTAACTAGCATGTTTTTTACAGAATGTCCAAGTAGATTGAAATGTTCCCCTACTTGTGACCCATCCTTCTCTGTATTGATATATTTACAACTAACATATTATATTTTCCATTTCATTCATCTGACAAAGTTAGGTCGACTTAAGGAGGCTTAAGTTGACCTAACTTACTTTTATTAAGTCGATTTAAGCTGTTCCTTAAGTCAACTTATGGAAAACTTAAGTCGACTTAATAACACCTAGTTTTAGGTCAATTTAAGGCTTAAGTGGATTCCTTAAATCAACTTAAACCAGTGTGGATGGGGATTAGCGCCCAAGTCGACCTTATTATTATTAAAGTGTTAAGTCGACTTAATAAGGTTGACAAGGGCTATGTCTACACTAGAAAAAGTTGTCGACTTAACTTTTCTAGTGTCGACATAGCCAATGATATCAAGTAATTCCTGCAGCCTACCTGAACACCGGCTCAATTTAAGTAGTTTTCTTAGCGTGAAACAAAGATGTTTTGATTCCTGCAGTAGTTTAGCACAGATTTAATTATGCCCGTTTTAGCAAGATGACTGTTGTGTACCCACTGACTCACCATGGAAATCTGTGATCCAGTTCAGTGATTTATGCTCAGAATACAGAAGAAAATAGAAAATAGTAGGAGATTCATCCACTTCACTCCTGATCATTGAACAGCAAGCAGCATCTTCCACTGGAACTGTTAATGTTGTTTGGAAGTTTTTTTTAAAGACTTTTAGAAATATTTTTATGAATTATATGTATGTGTATGTTGTACTATTGTGATTTCTTGCTTGCATGGGCATATAACGTAGACCAGGGCTGTCTTTTGGTGGGGTGAGTGGGGTGATTGCCCCAAGCCCCATAGTTATATGGGCCCCATGCTATCCTGCTCCCAGTGGGACAGTGCGGGGCCTGTGCCGCTGCCCCCCTACTGCTGCACTTTGCCCTGCTCCCTACTGTTCTGCTGCCTTTGGTAGGAAGCTGTAGGCAGCGGGGCATGGCGGGAGCTCTTCGCCTGGCCTCTGGGTCAGCCATCCCTGTCCCTAGGGTGGAACAGGCAGGCCCAGGGGTGGGGTGGGACAGCAGAGCCTGGCCTCTGGGCCAACCTGCCCCATCCCTGGGAGAAGAACAGCCAGTTCAGGGGAGGGGTAAGTGTGTGGGGCCTACCCCCCCCCCAAGGTGGAGGGGTGGGGGCCCCCACAGGCCGATTGGCCCCAGGCCCTGCCCCCTTTAGGGACAGCCCTGCTGTAGACAGAAGCTGCACTGAAAAGATGATTCAGTTAGAGAGCATCAAACGGAACAGACAGAGCGCATCAAACAGGTATATGCTTAGCTTCTCAAAAGAAATGAACAGTAAGTATTTTTCCAAGACAGAATTCCCTATCCTAGTCAGTGAAGCAGAACTTACATTACCTGTAACAGTGCCATAGGTGATTTCCAATAATTTTACATAAATTAAAAAAATATACTAAATGAACATTGAAGAACTGATGTTTAGTTTAGTTCAGAACAGTACTTATAGCCTTAAACATCCCCAGGATGACACCAGAAGTTAAAGAACAAAGGATACCTTCTCAGTGTCCAGTTTTGTCAATAAAGAATTCTGTTCATTAGGACTGAGTCCTGTATCTTTATGCCACAAGAGGCCCTACATACCCGTTTCAAATTGATGTAGATGCTGATATTAAAAGAAGCACTGTATGCTGTGATCTTTCTACCTTAGATTCTTATATTGGTATGCAGCACTTTATTACATCCTAGACACTTCCCAAGAGTTCAAACAACTGTAGTGATCTCTCTTTTCTATCCCCATCCTCCCCAAATCTTACTGGTAGCTAGAACCGATTTCATGAAAATGCTTGAAAATCAGGACAGTGACCTTGAACTGGTTTTGTATTCAATGGAGAGCCAGTGCTGAGAACAGAGCTTGGGGCTGATGTGTTCCCAGAGACCCATGTTGCTGAGAATGCAGGCTGTCATGTTCTAAACAAGTTGGAGCTTTTTTAGGTCATTGAAGTTCATCCAAGAAATTGAGAATTTCAGTAGTCAAGCTCTGTTCCTAGGCACTTCTGTGTTCATACCCGATACACTGCTACAATTATATTTGCACAAAATATGCCTTGTGAGGTATCATTTAAAAAAAAAAAGAATAGCACCCTGGTCAGTAATGTCTATTGTGACATGTATGACAATTTTGTGTGTGGAATTATTGATATTCACTGTTACATTTTAAAGTCTGTGGCTAGGAGATGTTTACACCAAGTATGTCAGGAGGAGTAGATAAGCAGGTTTTCTCCAAACAAAGGAAAGAGTCCAACACCTCAAACCAGTTGAGGACAAATTTAATAAGCTATTGATTTGTATCAAAGGTTGCAGTTAGAGATCATTTGCTTTGTTGAGTGATTGCTGCTGGGATTGTAAAAATGCAGCAGGAAGCATTACATGGGAGTACACCAGGGACACCTTAATCAAATGGAATCAGCCTCTTGGGGGAGACAGCGGACTGAATCCCAGGGGATCTATTTGTCCTTAGAAATAAAGGCAGACTTTAAAATATAAGGACATATTGAAATTGTTCTTCAGCGAAGGAGATGCAAAACACTCCATGACTCTCTTAGGCTCTGTGGGGATCCTGGCTAAGAATTAGCCATCTATTACTTGGAACAGAAAGATTGGTGAGCAACCTACTTTGAAAAAAGGCTATAACTTCTTATGTTAAGTCTTAGTCCTCAGAGAGCATATTTTCACTTTTATTTGTTTGTAAACTTTTCTGTCTTTATACCTTCTACTTAGTATGACTTAACCCATGGCCTTGAGTTAATAAATGTGTTTTATGTATTCTATAAGACAATTCAGTGCTGTGTTGTAAGGGAAGGCTGTGTTTATCCCAATTAATAAACTATAACAGAGTGACTCTTTGAAAGAGCAGCAAACTAATTATCTGCTTTAAATATACAGTGATAAGTGTTATGCATTGCAGAGAAACATCTCAGAAGAGCTGGAGGCTGGAGTTCACTCACTGTATCTGCTTGGCAAGGTTAAGACTGGTAGACACTCAATAAGCTTGCTGGTAAGAAACACAGATTGGTGTGGCAGAGACCTGACAAAGGCTATGTCTACACTTGGCCAAATAAGTCGACTTTGCTAAATCGACTTAGCATGTCTACACTCAAAAATTAAGTTGACTTAAAGGGGACCCTGCCAAATTGACTTAGAGCGTCCACACTGGATGCCTAAGTCGACTTCTAGGGGCTAGGTGGACCTGGGACTGATCCATGGTGGCGGGGGGGCACCCCTTGCCAAGTGCCAGAGAGCTCAGCATTTGCCCCATTGTACCTGGGTACAATGGGGACTGAGCAGGACAGGGACACTGGCAGGGCATAGGAGCAGGGTGGGCAGGGCTCTGTCCTGCCCTGTGGGGGGCCATGCCAGGCTCTGCCTGTGCCAGCCACCCTGGCAGGGAGGGCAGTGGGGGAGCCCTGGAGCTCTTTAAGTCGACTTTAAGTCGATTTAGGGCTAATCTGCATCTACACTGGCTAAGTCGACTTAATAAAGTTGACTTAGCCAGTAAAGTCAACTTTATACTAGGTTTTATAAAGTTGACTTTCATTTTCCTTAAGTCGACTTAAGCTGTTGCTTAAGTCGACTTAAGGAAAATGTAGTGTAGATGCAGATTAAATTAAGTCAATTTAAGCAATCTTAAATCGACTTAATTTGTAAGTGTAGACACACCCAAAGACTCTAATCTCCATCAGCAATCACTCTTGCTGAGAAGTAGCGTGGTGACTCACAGCTCTGGGCATTCCCCAGCAATGAATTACACAGGCCTATATTTTAAAAAGAAAGGAGTAATGTGATTAGATCTGATCATATCTATGGTAGTTTTATATGGCAGCAGAAGGGTTAATTCACTCTCTGGCAAGTTAATTTCATATAAAATAAAGATCATTACTGCTAATTGGATGCTGCTGATTGAATGCTCAAGGAGAAATGTATACAAAAATATAGGTTTTTTTCATTGATAGGTAAAGCTACATATACAGTAATTTTGAATTAAGGTCAGTCTACACTGCTTGCAAAATTTGACAGCAACTGATGGGAGTTACACAAACTACTTAGAGCAGTTTGCATAATTCCCATTGACTTCCTACTTCCTCTTCAGTGTGCCGTTTTCACAGTGATTTTCAGATCGACTGAGTGTGTCTTAGCTGATCTGGAAAAATTGATCTGACAGTAGTGACTTTGCCGCTTTTAGTATAGACATAACCTTAGTTTCATATATTTAGACTTCAGTTTATTCTACCTTTGGATAAAAAAAATGGATTGAAAAAGTTCTTGATGTATTATTAAGTATGATGGTTCTGAGCTTATCATATCCAAAGCCATCTGCTTGCAGAAACTGTACTGTATCTTTGGCACCAGAGACATGTGAACACTGTAAATAATATAACTTCTGAATTAATGGCTTCATGTAATTGCATCTCCTAAAATGGAAAGATGGAAGGTCCTTTCACTATTGCTACAGACAATTACTCAAGTTTATATAAAAGGAATAAAACCAGCTCATGCTCTTAAATGTAAAACAGCGTTAATGTGTAACCTGCTGGCATTCTATACCATTAAGCAACATCTAGTAATATCTATGCAAGAGTGAATTTAATTAAACCTTTCATTTTGGTTTGGAAGAGAACAAAATGGAATAATTTTCTATCACACTGGCCCTTTTGCATTTAAAATTCCTCCAGGAAGTGGTAAAACTCAGTGAGGCTTAATGCTTGTTTAGGTGTCTGGTAACATTTTTAGTATTTTCCTATTTAGATATTGTAGTGTATGTAATTTACATAACCTAAATACTTCATTTAGAAATGCTTCACGTAACAGACATAGTAGTCCTACCCGTAGGTGATTATGTAACTAATAATATTTGAAATTATAAAATCCTTTGAGGAAGCAAGAAACTGTTAAATCCACAATTTAATGTATCTACTCCAAATTTTCTCTATAATTTAGTGCTATATAGTGCCATCAGTTTTTAAACTGAATTCCCCATTGACTTCATTGTGGAATTCTGCCTGAAGGGACACTTTCAACTTGAAAATAACATTTGCTTTTGAAAATTTTGCTGTTTGAGTTTCAAGTAACTTTGAAGGCACTGTTTCTGCAATGACTTATGCATGTCCTTTGATTTTATTCATGTACAGCAGTTTATTGATTTCTGTTGAAGTAATCATGCTGAAAGTGAAGGAAGTTCATAAGATTGTTACAACAGAAAAGGCTTAGAAAACCCCCATCCTCCCAATTTTTCAGGTTTATTATGTTCATTTGACAGCATTTTAAATATAAATTCCTCTGTTTTAAATTCCACTGGTGCTGACAATCAGTTGCACTTCCTGCTTCGTGCCCTATCATAACAACATTTATCAGTAGCAGCAAAGCAGAAAACTGTAGTGGTAACAAGCAGTATACAGGCACATGTACTAGAGAGCAAAGAGAGTTGGGAGAAGATGGAGTGGGTATAATCATGTTTGGTAGTAGTTTTAGCTCTGCCCCTTCGACTCTTAGCATGGGAAGAGATAATTATAAAATATTTTTTTAAAAATCAGGGCATGCTACATAAGGGATATACTCAAACAGGCTTTTTTTGTTAATTTGATTCTTTTTAAAATTAACTATTTGTCCATGGCTCTTTAAAAACTAGTGGTTATTACTATTTTCTTTTTTGATGCTGTAAGTCTTAATTTCTTAATTTAAATGAACCTTGACCATTTTCAGGGCCTGTTATTATCTTTGCAAGACAGGGAAGGCAGATCCTAGTGTATAAAGACCCCAGCATTAAGCAAGCAGGCATATCTTAGCATGACTGTAGAATATTCATGTGCTTCAAAACTTTTTAGACATTAGCAATGAACACCAAAAAGTGATGCAATAAATAACGCTTCTCTATGCAACATCAAATGTAATAGTGTTACAGCTTTGAATGTATTTATACTATTTACCCAGTAAAAGTAGTGTGGGCTTAGTGTACTAACAATTGCTATCTCCTCTGGTAATTTATGGTAGCTATAAAATAATATTATTAAAAAATAATAGTATGTGGGGAAAATATTTCAAAGTCCCAAATTTATGTTTTCTTTAAGTGAATCCTGGGTTCTACATACGAAAGGCCATGGAGTTACCACAGGAATACATCTGACCCAATAATATTTGTTTACTCTTTTGTGTAATATAGCAGGGAATGATCCACTTTCCACTGAAGTCAATGTGAATCTTCCTACTGTTTTGTTATTTTTTTAAATGATGGGAAGGCAGATTGGATTCTTTAAGTGCTAGGTAAATCACAAGAGATGTGTGATTACATGAGGCAAAGATGAGGTTTGTGAATTAAATTATCTGAGTGTGCATGACAGAGAGAGAGATAATAAAACAACTCTTTTCCACCTACCTCTTTTGTTCTGGAGTACTGCAGAGTAATGCTCATAAATTCTTTATTAAATAAGACCCCATGTATATTTTACTGGTGATCAAAAATATAAGTGCTTTCCCATATTCATTTTAGCATGAAAGCTCATTCTTGCTTTACTTCTATATCCTTCCCAGTAAGAGTTCTTCACAAATCATCATATTATCCTCTTGTATTTGTCTACAAATGCACCAAAAGTTGCAAATAAAGTATCTATCTATTAGAATTCATATGGGATTTTTGGGTATTCCCTCCCCATTACTGCAGAAGAGTGATTAAAAATGGAAAAGATGCTTTATAAATGGTTAAGCAGACAACTGGCATAGTTACCATAGAAACAGAAAGTAGAGTGCTGAGAATCAATTGAAAACCATAGAACTTTGGCTCAAGAGACAAAATCATTAAAAATTTAAACAAGAAACTTTCTAATTCACTAGTGCTGGGACCTTTGAAATATAGGCCACTTTGCACCCTTCCATATATACCTGAGGAATGGGGCCAGTGTTTGTCAATACTGGCTTAGAGGACATGTTGTCTCTGCTGAAATCTCCCCTTTGTCTCCTCTGTAATTCTCTTCCTATTTTCCCTGAGCCCTTGCAATATGTAAGTGTAGGGTGGGGGAGAATCAAGACTCTTCTGTGGAGGATAAAACAAGCCCTACCCAGTTTTTTGAGGGAAAAATCCAAAAAGCAACCCTGCAAATTCAGTCTTCCATATTCCACTGCTTTTGTGGGGAGGAATCTGAATAGGGAAGCATCCAACCATTTTAAATCCTTTCCTCCTGTGATAAGAAAGGGAGATCATGTATTTCCTAAGCTATCTGTAATGTTGCTAAGGAACAAGAGTTCTTGGTTCCTTATGTATCATCATAGCTCTTTGGCTATGTTTCTGTCTCTTTTTGGATTTTGTAAAATCCAAAAAAGCTCTTTAAACAGAAAAAGGAAGAACACTATTTTTAAAAAACAAAACAAAACAAAAAAAACCTTATAGAATTAGCCAATAGTGAAAATAGGAGCTTGTCTCTTGACTTAACACTGCCACTGTTTTGTTATGTTTGATGTTATTAAATCAATGGCTAAATATGTGATGAATCAAGGCAAACTTTCTAACTCAAGATAAAAATAAGGAGTCTACAGCATTTGGGCCCAGGGCTGTTTTCCATTATTTATCTGTGAGACCGCCAAACCAGGGCCCAAACAGCCCCAAAATTGAGGAGGCAGGTTTTCTTCCAAGGCCCCGCACAGGGCTCAGTATTGGTGTAGGGATGAGTTGCACCAACGGGGGGTTCAGCTGCTTGCTCCTTACATAAGAGAAAATACCAGACCTCCAGGGAAGATTTTCTTGTATTAGGAATGTGGAATTAGGACCTTCATGCTGTGTTTCACACAGTCCTGACACAGGTGAAAATCCCATTATCCTCAGTAAATGTTTTGCCTCTGTAAGAACTGCAGGATTAAGCTCTATCATCATATTTTTATTTCATGGCAAACTTAGAGTATTTATATACAAGATTTAATTATCTTTGATTTTTTAAAGCTTAATTATTTCATTTCATATTGAGTCTTCAACAGATTTGTCTTGCTGTCCCTTTTGTGAAGTTTGTGCAACTTCCTTAAATTAACTGTTACAGATCAGATTAAGATTTTAAATTTCGATTCTCAATGAACAAGGGCTAAGTTAGATGCTAGGTATAATAGGCTGCTGAGCTGTGTCTGTCTAAAATGAAGCAATGATGCTGTACATCTAGCAGGTTTCTCCATCTGCTCCATTTGTTTCCATGACAACGGATCTCTTCCCCTATTACTCTAGCAACAGGTTACTGTTTGTACCAGCAAACTGCTTAGATATTAATAACTCGTTTAGGGATCTTCTGTAATTACTGTGTAATATCAGCCATTTGCCATCCTTCCTAACAAATCCACTCTTTAAAGCCTGGTCCTACAATGGGATCTGCTAACATGGTTAACGGGGCTCTGAAAGGAATTGTCTTAATGAATGTCATTGCAAGATCAGGGCATCAATCATTGCCCATGTTATCAAAGAAAAATTGTTTTTATTTAAACAGTGAGATGCAACCAGCCATATAGTAATTCTGAGTAAAGCATATCTCTGGGTGTGAGTGTTATAATATAATTAGAGAATGACAGATACATTTTTCAAACTACATACATTTAAAAATAATTGTTTTAAAAATAATTCTTTCAAAGAAACAATTTATAAAATAGGCTGTTTAATGTGTGGTTTTAATATATTGTTTTAGTTTTCTTGTGCATCCCTCCTGAAGCCTCAGTCAGACAGATAGTTCTGATGCATTCACTTATATAATGATTTTACATTTTCTATTAATATCAATGAAGTGCAATCTTTCAGATTCTTTATATGGTGCAGGGCTTTGTTTGACAAGTAAGCTGGGCGCAGAGATTTCTGCAATAGATTTCAGAACAAGATGTTAGAATCTAATGTATAAAAGAATATACATGTTTAATACTTAGCCTAGCTTAGGAGACCAGAGCATTGTTAAGCCCAAAGCCTGCAAAAGAAGTCCATGAGGTGGATCTTTGTTACCATGTAAAGCTGCTTACAAGATTTGGACATTAGATTTTAAGGTCTTCAGGGCAGGGACTCTGTCTGTGCCTCCCACAAGGGGCTTAATCTTTGTGGTTGTCTGTGGTCATTTTTTCTGTCTAAGTATTTAATACTAACAGACAACCAAATAAGATATCAGGGAGGATTTAGGAAGGCAGGATGTAATTACTCCAAAATAATTTTAGCCATGTCACAAAAATTAATACCTTTATGAAAATGGCCATGAGTTTTCTATTTACTGCCAGTTATCAGCACCTTCTTTTTCTATGCCTCATCTGGAAGGTGTATTTTCCTCTTTTGAGGAGAGCACTGGTTCAGTACTGACTATGACCCACTCCTATTCCTACTGACATCAGTGGTAAACTTCCCTCAACTCCATGGGATTAAAATCAGGCTTTCTGGGAAAAGCTCCACATATGGAATCACCCAGACTGTTTCTCACAGCATTTATGTTACTTAGTGATGTCCCCGTCCAAACTCTAAGCTGCCTTGATTCTGCTTCTTCTTTTTTTTTTTTTTAAATCATGGAGCAGGTCCTGAAGAAATCCATTCTGAGGCACTTGAAAGCAGGACTGGATTAACTCTCCCATGGGCCCAGGGCTTAAATTTTATGGGGCCCCTATGTCCCCATGCCACTCACCAATTCTTCCGAGGAAGGGGGGTCTGTACCTGCAGGAGGGGATGTGAGGCCTGAGGGGGCACAAATGCAGGCTTGGCTCCGCCACTCACCCCCCACACTTACCTCCCCGCAGCACCCACCTTTCCTGCTGGTGAGGTCAGGGGCATTGCTGCCCCAAACTTTTTAACCTCTGCCCTCTCTGCCGGGCATCTCAGATTTATACAGCGATGTACTGTGGGAGGGGGCCATGCCTGATGCTCCTGGGCTCTTGCTGGGTTGGGGGGAATGACTCTGGCAGGGCCTGCCTCCTCAGAGCCACCCCCTTGACATCCCTGACCTCGCCTGCAGCTCCCACTTTGAGCCCAGTGCAGGGCTGGGAGGCAGAGGAGCTGGGTCGGTGCAGTTACCAAGGATGTCAGTGGAGGATGGGTTCCTCTGAGGAAGACCTGGTGACACCATCCCCCCAAGACTGGCACTGGGGCCATCACCCCCCCCCATCAAAACGCCAATGTGCCTTGGGCTTGGAGGTGCTTGCAGCTGGGCAGGGGGCTCTGCGAGTCAGGGAGCCTGCTTGGGTAGGACTGCCTCACCCCCTGCCTGAGGAGGGTGCATTGGGCAGGCCCTTTATGATGTCTAGGGAGTGGGGGGCCTTGGCGGGGCCATCACCCCATGTCTCCTGCACATCATGAAGGGCCAGCTAGTGCCTCCCCATCCGCTCACTGCCTCACGCGCCACTGGTGGAACTGGCGGTAGCCAGTGCTAGGCTCCTCTGTATGCCTGGGACACTAGGCTGTAGCCTCTAAAGCCCCTGCCTTAATCTGGCCCTGCTTGGAAGAGAAGGTGATCAGGAACAGTCAGCATGGATTCACCAAGAGCAAGTCATTCCTGACCAACTGATTGCCTTCTGTGATGAGATGACTGGTTCTTTAGATGTGAGGAAAGCACTGAATGAGTTATACCTTGACTTTTGCAAAGTTTTTATACGGTCTTCCACAATCCACAGTATTTTTGCCAGCAAGTTAAACAAGTACGGGTTGGATGAATGCATTATCAAGTGGATAAAAGCTGGCTAGATCATTGGACTCAGCGGGTAGTGATCAATTGCTCTATGTCTAGTTGACAGCTGGTAACAAATGAAGTGTCCTAGGGATTGATCCGGGGCCAGTTTTATTCAACATCTTAACTAATGATCTGGGTTGCACCCTCAGCTAGTTTAAATTAAAGATTGGTCCAACAGATATCTGATGAGGTTCAACAAGGACAAGTGCAGAGTCCTGCACTAAGGACGAAAGAATCCCATGCATTGTTGCAGACTGGGAATCAACTGGGTAGACAGCAATTCTGCAGAAAAGGACCTGCAGGTTACAGTGGATAAGAAGCTGGTTATAAGTCAACAATATGCCCCTATTGGCAGGAAGGCTAATGGTATATTGAACTGTATTAGTACAAGACCTGCCAGACGATCAAGGGAAATGATTATTCCCCTCTATCCAACATTTGTGAGGCCACATATAGATTATTGTGTCGAGTTTTGGAACCCCCACTAAAACAGGTTATTTAGGGAAGTGGTTGGATCTTCACCCTAACAGGTCTGTAATACCCAGCTTGACAGCCCTGGCTGGGATGATTTACTTGGGGCAGGTGGCTGGACTACATGATCTCCCAAGGTCCCTTCCAACCATAATATTCCATGATTCTATTAAGTGGGTAGCGCTCACAGCCCAAGGTGGGATGCCAGCATTAATTAAACACAATATTTGTTTCACTATTGTGTAAAGGAAGGTGTAACTGAAGTTCTGTGCAATTCAGTTACCCTCAGTTATAGGGAAATACAACACACATAGACAAATAAAAATGCCAGTAGCCTTTCAGTGTTAGGCATCCATCACTATTTGTTAATTTCTTGTTCCAAGTCAAATTAATTAGCACTCTTCCATAAGTGGCACTTACATGTTTAAATCTTCAACTGATTTATGTGTTCTTGTTGTTTTTATTTCATTTATTAGATTAAAAGCATCTGTGTCTTTCTAAGCTTCCCACTGTCAAAGCTCTGGAAGTTATGTAAACCAGGCTTATTGTTTATTTTAAATTTGGATTCATGTGATTCCTTTCTTTTCCTTTGCTCATTCTTCAATCAGAGTTTTGAACATTGTCATACAAATTAAGAAAAATCTGAACACATTAATTATCTGCCCACTAGGCTTTTTGAATCTCAATTTACTAAAAATTATCGTTTTGTTTTTTGCTGCAGGTCTTTAATCTTTTCACTTGGAAGGCACTTAAGTTTTCTTTTAGGCTCCTTTGAAAATCCTAGCTTTACATATTTCCTTTCTTATTTATGTCATGAAATGTCTGTTTAGAAAAATTTTATGATCTGTGTATTTTATCATATTTTACATATAAAAATACCAAATGCCAATAGAAACAAAGGGAATATTAAGTTACCACGCACATATAATAATGTTGCAGGACAAATGAAGGGCATTTTAAAAGTACCTATCCCCTTAGTATCTGCACATATCGTCCCTTTCAGCCACATGCTGTATTGTACTCAGTGTGTTACTTGTCATACCTGGCTCATGTTATCCTTTGTTTCCTTCACTAAACAGATGATGTTGATCCTTTACCCAGTGCTGTATTATCCAATAGGCACAGTAGGCACTGTGCCTAGGGCCTACGAAAACTAAAGGGCCTATGAAAAAAATTTTGACCATGGTTTTGTTTATTTGTATAATAAAAACTGTAACGAAGATCTCTTCTTTTGTGTGTGTGTGTGTGTGTGTGTGTGTGTGTATATCAAGGATAGGCACAGTGTATACACAAAGAGGCAGAGTCATGTCAATGTCAATCTTTTTTTTTTTTTTTTTTCATAAAGTGAATGAAATTAACACCAGACATGAACTTTCAAGATAATTTTGATCAGCCATCTACCCATAGAAATCGATACACTCATAAAAATACATCCACCAAAGGACCTGCAAAACAGAAGTGCCTAGGGCCTACAAGGACTTTAATCCAGCTCTGCCTTTACCTCTTAGTCCTTGCAACAGGAAGGTTTCCTCTGGGTGGTAAGGCTGAGGCTAAGCCAGTCCTGATTATCATGTTACAGAAATCAGGTCATCCCCATGTTTGTGGGATTGTGTGTTTTGTGTATAAAATAAAAGGCACAATGCTGTAGTGGAGGGAGAAAGCCCAGGAGAATGAGCTATGCTTGAAGGCACTGTGGGGAGTAAGAAGGCTGCTGCAGGGCCTTGAATCAATATGGGGGAGGTGTGATAAATGAAGTGAAGAGTGAGAAAGCTCTCCAACTAGAGAGGCCGTTGTGAGATTTCTGCCAAGCATGGAAGAGACTATAAAGGCAAACTGGGCTGAAAAAAAAGTGAAATTGTGTTTTATGGTCCTTTATGATTAATCAAAGAGGAGACATTGAACTGGGTTGGAGGCCAAGGGGGCTGGAGTGTAATAGAGGATTGAATAAAGGGGCCCTCAAGATTGGATTTGTTTGAGCTCTCTGTGGAAAATGAGTCCTTAAAAGACCCTGAAGAGGGGGGAAACAGAGGCAACATGCTGTAGCAGAGCATCCTGAGGCCATCCTGAGAGCATATTTGTGAGGCAGATGGCTATGCAACAATCCCATTGGTCATTGGAGCTCTTTGTTGCCAAATGTGGGATTATCCACTTCTCTTTTATTTACCTTCTGAATTATACAAATATGATCCTTGAACTCCTACAGGCCAGAGATGCAATTATCACTGCTGATAAAGCAGGGCAGTTAAACCTGGCATCTGAACCTTGGCAGCTCATGAGAACTGAGCCTGGTGAATAGTCAAAGCCTGTAATGGTCCCATTATTGGCTTTCAATAACTCTGGGCATTCAGATACTCCTTACCACCAGAAATGTAGCTAGCATGTGTATAAGTGGGGAGAAAACCCAGGGATGTTTGTAGCAGTAGATGGAGACGTCCATGCGGGAATGATTCAGTTATTTTAAAACTTCCCTCTTGGGACAAAGAGGATGATCTCTTAGATAACACTAGTAGGTAAAAATACAAGGAAAGATAGGCACTGATGCCTTATATAGATCTCAGCTACTATTACTGCTGTTCTAGGGATGTGAACTTGCAGTTACTGATAATATCTCTGCATATTTAAAGCACAGCTGACACATTACACAGTAAAGCACAGCTGGGAGTGATAGTATGATCAAGCCTGGGACTCTGCATAGGCTTGAGAAACAAAAGTTCCTGTTTACTAGTCCCCATTCTGCAACTGTCTCTCTCTATGTATATGATCATGGGAAAGTCACATAACTCAAACTGATGAAATACTAGAAAAATATATGTTGAATAATTTATTTGACAAATATAGCTGGAATTCATTGGGAAAA
The DNA here is from genome assembly GCA_007922175.1 of Pelusios castaneus. Classification (NCBI taxonomy): domain Eukaryota; kingdom Metazoa; phylum Chordata; order Testudines; family Pelomedusidae; genus Pelusios; species Pelusios castaneus. Next base: position 5,860,913 of record ML685795.1, on the reverse strand, counting down.
ATGATAAGGACAGTAATATTTATCAGCTATAGAGCTTTTTGGACAACCCCAAAATGTTCTCATTACATTAGTTGGGAAAATGGCTCTATTTGCTTAATAAAATATTTGTCTGCTATGAGTCAGTGAGTTCTACACCCGACTTTCCTTTGCGTCTCAGTATGCCTATGAGCAAAATACATATACTTTTTATTACCTCACAGAGCATAGTGACCTTTAAGGATTAATTAGTCAATGTTAGCACAGATCTTTGCAAATATTAAGTGTGAGACACCAGTGTAGGAAATGGACTTTCTGTTGTATTAGAGGTGATTGTGCTAGATTTTCACACAACTTATAAAATCCTGTCATTTTAAGTAGAAGAACTTTCCACTTTATACCTGCCAGTGCAATCTTGACTGGACAGCCCTATGTAATGTAATGTAAGCTCATATGTGCTTGGATTTATTGCCACTGTGGGGTACTTCACACTTTCATGAAAACATGATCTGACCATCCCAGGATGTGGTCCACTATTTTACATACTAAAGCACCATGCAAGCATGGATAGGCAAATACATGTTAAGAGTGGATGTTGTCAAGAATTCTTTCCAGCTGTGCTCTGTATATACTTGTGGTGCTAGAGAAGTAAGTGTTTAGCATGAATGAGCTTTTACTGAGCTGTTATTTTTTACAGTAAACTTATCATCTTTAAGGTCCCGAAGGCTGCAGCTAAACAGAAATCTGATTTGGGGGGAGGGTGTAAGAGAAAAATAAACAAAAGTCCTATGGGAAAAAAATTCAAAAGAAAACTTTTTCAGTACTCATTGTGCTGTTGTGTTTTCTCCCTAGAGAAACAGTAAATTGAGCTATTGCCTTCAGATGTATACATTATCCTCTTTGCAGTGATCATTGATCTAGATTTCTAAACATCCAAAGAGTGGTAAAGCAAAACAGATAGTATAATTACAAAGATAAATACTCAGCAGCTCCCAGAACAGGCAAAATATCAGCACCTATTGGATACAACACATGCACATGCAAGTTACAGATCCGAAAGCTCTGATGTGATGAGAATGGTGCTTTCAATTATGTTGCATTTAGAAAGTGTAGATACTTGACAGGTTTCAGATTCTTGTTGTGTGTTCTATTTAGTACACGCCCATCACATGAAAGAATAATGCAATTTGGAAACAGCTGGATGACAATTGCTCTAGTTGATGGTTGATAATCCAGGGTTTTTCTTGGAAGTCAGAAATACAGAAAAATATTACTTCAATCCTGAGCTGGCCCTAACCCACCTTTTATGTCCACCCCCCTCCCACTGAAAGAAACATTACACTTTTTTGTTTCTGAACAGCACAGACCTTTCTACAAGTGTTATTCCATCCAAGTTAAGATATTGTAAAATTAATTGTCTGCATGAAGATTTTAAATGTAATTTTTTCTTTTCAGATACAAAGTAATTGCATGTATGTTCACAGATCTGGTTTCAAAGGTTATTTTTTTTGTCAGGTTAGTATCCAGGGATTAGATGATGAGTCTTTAGTCCCGGTGTGGTGTCAATCAGTATTTCATCTCATATGAAGTATAAAATATCCAGTGTGAATGCTCATGCATGAGCTTAAGGTTCACTCTCTGCAGAACTGAAGTGCCACAAGCTTAATTCCTTGAGTTAATTATTCAATTCATGCAAATAATTGCAGAAAAAACTATATCATTTTATTTGCCCAGCTGTAGTAAGTGGGGACAAGTGAACCAATTTGGGGAAAGTGAGAATAACTGTCTGAATTACTTTCCAGGTTTGGATCAATTTGTATAAGTATTCCCTCTCTCATTGCTTCCAGTTGTTCTTTCTGCCCCATTTTCTTATCTTCCACAGTAGACTCTCAGCTTTTGGTTGCTCATATGCTTGGGCATCATCCTTCCTGCAGGCTCCACCACATTCAGGCTTGAACCAAAGCTCACAGAAGTCAATGAGAGCTTTTCCATTTAATGGACTTTGAATCAAGTCCTCAATCCTTCACCTCTTACTAACTCCATACATTCAGTGCTATAACTTTGTGACATCCCTGATCCAATCTGAGTTTTTCCAAAGCTGCTCCTTTTAGCTTACCATTATAAATTCATGAAGCCCAGCAGATCTGGTTGAGTTCTAGACTACTTCTCCCTTCCACATTCCTGGCATCTGATGGCTTCCTTTTAGCTATAGCATAACAGAGATCGATATTCTCTTAAAGGCACAAAGTATGCATGATCCCTAGTCTTCCACGCTTCCACAGCATGGCTCACAAATGGAGGAACAGATTTTTTTTTATGAGATGGATAACTGACTGTATTCCTGAGCATAATCTAACACGCTTGAAGAATTTACCATAAGGCAGTTAAAGGTCTACCAGACAATGGATTTTTATGGAGAACAGATGAAAGTGAGGCCCAATATTTCCCAAAATGTAAGCTAGTTATTTTGATTCCATTCTTTAAAGCATGACCTTAAGGCAAAGTGAGTAATGTGCCCATAGCAACACATGTAGGGGATGGGGGAGGCAAGTTGTATTTTCCTTTTCCATGTCCGGTGTTAAGCCAGTTGTTTCCGTTTGAGTTTTGATGGCTGTACAATTTATTAGTTAACTTAACTACATTTTTGTAATCCTTCAGTTTACTTAGAACCTGAAACTATTTATGAATCCTTGGTTGTAAAGGCCTTTAAAATATTCCTGCCAAATCCGATGTGCAGTTATCTGTCACATGAAAGGTCTTTAGATTTATAGTTAAGTGATTACAGTACAAGGTGGCCTCATGACTTCTCACCTCCAGGACCCCTGCAGCTTGGTTTAAATCCAGAACAAAATATCTTTAATAGATTCACTTTATTCACTCATGCCTGCAAAAAGCCTTGAACATACCTCTTTGTATATTTAATTTGAGGCAATCAATGATTTCTGTATTAAAAAAAGACACAGGAACAATTTATGAAAGATCAACTTCGGAGTGCTGTGTATGTGAGACTGTGCTGCACAATACCTCTTGCTCTGCGACATTGCGAGACCTGACACTCACCCAGCACTCCGTGATGCCGCGAATGCGAGACCTCTCTCTCTCTCTCTCTCTCTCTCTCTCTCTCTCTCAGGGAGAGTGTGGTCCCGCAGAGTGCAGTCACAGACCAGATGGAAAAGATTCGTGGGCCATAGGCCACATCAGGCCCACGTACCATATATTTGACATCCCTGATATTGACTTAGTAACTTAACTTAGTAAGACTGGAAACAGAGAGAAAGACAGAGTAGATCCAGTTCTCCACAGCCTTGTGCCTCATGTATTTATTTATATCAGTGCAGAGTGGGCATAAACCACTGGTGAATCAGAAAGCTTATGAGTTAAATACACTTTGTGCTGGTGTTAAGGACTTCAGCAGATGTGGGGTAATGCAAAATCTGGTCCACTGTGTTTAGCTACGTATTAACTGGCTCTAAGTAATCTGAGCTCTAGGCACTTGAAGATGCAACACCTGGAAATGCTCTCCATGCAGCCTTATGCTTTTGCTCAATTCCCTGGGCTTTGCAAATGTGTATGCCTGGATAGCATAGAGCTGAAATGATCCCGGCTAGCCTGGTGGTAACATGCATGAGATAGGCAAGGTGAATGGGAATAGGAACTGGGCTAAAAAGTCTTGTACTGTTGTTATTGGGTATCAGTTAAAGAGACCTGAGCCACTATTCTTCCAAGACTACACACCTAAGAGCATGTCCATGGAGTTTAAAACACTAACACACTTGTATGGTCTATGCTATTTACTTTATTTAATTGTAACAATGTCTCTCATCTTTTTATTTAGAGCAGAGGTGTCAAACGCATTTGCTATGGCGGGCCAAATTTGACTTAAATGTACTTCAAGGGGGGCTGTACATATTATAAATCAAAATACTAGAGTACTATTGCGGAGTGCTGTGTATGTGAGACTGTGCTGCACAATACCTCTTGCTCTGCGACGTTGCAAGACCTGACACTCACCCAGCGCTCCGTGACGCCGCGAATGCGAGACCTCTCTCTCTCTCTCTCTCTCTCTCTCTCTCTCTCTCAGGGAGAGTGTGGTCCCGCAGAGTGCAGTCACAGACCAGATGGAAAAGATTCGTGGGCCATAGGCCATATCAGGCCCACGTACCATATATTTGACATCCCTGATATTGAGAGAGAGAGTGTGCATGTGTTCGTGGAGTTTTTTTTAATGTGGGTCTGTGTAATATATATAAAAGAAAAAAATTACTCCCATTTCTTGCATTTAGTTATCCTTTCTTCCCTTCCTTTTGTCTTAGCTAGAATAGAACTTGGAATATATGCTGCTTCTTCAGCTGTGACTGAACCCTGGTCTACACTTGCCACAATTTTCAGCGGCAGTTGAAGAGAGATAGACAAGTTACTTAAAATAACTTGCATATCTCCCTTTGACTTCCTAACGCCTACTTACCATGGTGTCTTCACTGTGCTGAGTTGATGGGAAATGCCCTCCCATCGACTCAGCATTAAGCTACCTGCCAGGGTGGTCTTAATAGATCCACCTCCGGCTACTTCCAGATTTGATTGAGTGCATCTTTACTGACGCTCAATTGAACTTGCACAATCGATCCTACACTGTCAGTGGGGCCATTATCAGTATAGTCATGCTCTGATTCTCCCTCCCCGCTTCTCTCTAACTCCTCCACTGTATTTCCTATCTTTGCTTTCTTCTTTCCCATCCCAACAATCCCTTTGTACACCATACTTTTTTCTAATTTATCCATGAATCTCTCTTTGTCTCTCTGAATCACAATGTTAAGGAGGTCAATTCAAACAGTGTGGATATGGCCATTCACAACAGTTGATGAGCCAGTGTGAATGTTTAAAGAGGGGAAATTACTTTTTATAGTGCTTAGCTCACTAATCCATGAAAGCTTATGTCCAAATAAATGTTAGTCCTTAAGGTGCCACAGGACTACTTGTTTGTTTTTCTCTTCCAATTGCTTTTCTTCTATCTTCCTCATTTTCCTTTTCCTTCCATTGTACATACATGTTAATCCCTACCTTTCTGATTCTCCCTAAAAAAGAAGTTGGTTTTCTTTCTGAATCTCACTCTATAACAATTAATTTATGGCATTTCTCAGTTTCCTTCTATGCCCAGTTGACCCTACTCTTCTCTCCTTGTTTTACATTCTGAACACTGCTGATTATGTGGGTAAAATTCATCTGCTAAAAATCACATGACAAGAAGTGAAGTAAATCCTCTGACTTTTACTGTACCATCAACTTTTGTGGAAATGGCATTATGAATGCCTAGTCTAAAGCACATTGATGTTTGATGTCTATAGCATTCCATTGACTTTAACCAAGCTTAGGATCAGGCCCTCATTGTCCAGATTCATTGGTTTCATGTTTTGTGGATTTTTTTTCCAAGTAGATCTAGGACTTTCTGTCCTTAAGCAGTCCTTATGACTTCCTCTATATCTTAAATGTCATGGATGTTGGCTGGGATTTTCAGTGATGCAAGATTTTACATTTCTTAAGTGACATATTAATGAATAATAATAATAATAATAAAAAGAGGCCTAGGGAAGGGAAGGAGAGGAGAGGAGAAATGGGAAAGTGACTTTGACTGCACCACAGATGAGATGACTGAACTTTAATGAGGAATTTAATCTTTATTTTTATGATAGCACAATAAACTCACACAGTAGCATTGGTCTGTACTTATTTAACAAAATACATTATAGCAATTTACAAATTTTTCCATTTGAAAACATTGCATAACATTTTATTAAACACAATACTTCATATATAGAATTCTCATTGAAAAACATAGTTAATTTTATTTTTCCAATATTTTTTCTCAGTAAAGCACAGCCTAACAAAGAAATTGGTTCCCCCTTTACCAAGTAAGAAAATTTCAAACAATTAGAAGATGTCACCTGTCAATTTATTTGATTCATTTTAAATTAAGGTATTAGTGGAATGTAAACACAGGTTAATTTTACAAAAGGCTCCTTATCAGATATACATGCAGAGGTCCAAGTTCTGATGTATATCTTATTATATTTGTTTTTTTAACGTAATATAATTTGATAAGCCATTATTAAAAAGAGTAGCCTTTGGCACTTTGAGTAAAAAAAGAATATATCAATATTATGTAAAGAAAACAATTTCAATGCTTATACCAGTGCTTTAAAATCTTTTGTTAAGAAATAGGAAAGCTTAGATAGGAAAATATCACACTGCACTTGAAATAATGCAGCAAATTTCAGAGTAGTAAAAGCAACATATGCTCGATACCCATAAACAGCTCGACTAAAACCAAGGGATAAAGAGCAGACACTCCTACCAGAAACCCTGTTGACTCCAAAACAATTATATTGCCAGAAGCAGTATTGTATAATCCTTGGTTTATTGCCATTATTTTCATTGCAGTTTTCCATTTCTTTTTTAAGGTTCGTCTACTTATGTCCCCTTCTCTTGCATTTATAAGCCAACAATGATTGTATCATATTCATTCTGTTAAAGCTAGTCCTACCTGTTTTATGGTGTACCCACATTAAGCTAAAGCCAACTGTTTTTTTATCCAAGACAAGCAATGTGTTTATAATTCCTAGAAAATGTGTAAAATAGTTTGCTATTAAATGTCAAGAACTAAAGATGCAGTTATCTGTCGATCGATTGATAGATATATAGATATAAATAAACAAAACCAAACAAAGCCTTGTAAATACTATAATTTGAAAATGTATTTTCTCAAAATTATTCTTGTTTTCTCACAGCTCCCTAGTTTCTGTGGTTAAGTTCCCCAGCTATAGAGCCCAGTAATTACACTTACCATTGGTAATAGGTTATACCACCACTGGATATTTCCTGAAATATAACCTGCAGGTTTCACCCTTTGGAGTCTCAGGCTGCGTCTACACTGGTAAATTAAGTCAATTTAAGCTTGCTTAAGTCGACTTAATTTACCCTGCGTCTACACTACAGTTTTCCTTAAGTCGATTTAAGCAGCTTGCTTAAGTTGACTTAAGGAAAATAAAGTCGACTTAATGAAAATTAAGTCGACTTTATTAAAACACCTTTTCATTAGACTTAAGGCTTAATTCGACTTTTTGAAGTCGAATTAAGCCAGTGTAGCCCTGGGGTAGCCCTAAGTCGACTTAGGGCTACCCCAGGACTACACCAATGCCCTCCCTGCCGGGGGGGGGCACAGGGTGAGCCTGGCATGCCCCCCAAAGGGCGGGGCATGTGGGCAGGGTGTGATGTTGTCTGGATTTAGGGAAGCATTTATGATATTATTTTCTATTCATATATCATAAATGCTATAATCTATAGGAACTATGTCATGTTTGGTATCAATAGAAAGGTAGTAATTTGCTGGGAATGATTATATAGTTTATGTCTAGGAATTCTATTTCGATTAGAAGTTAGGAAATTGGTGTTATATCTATACTTTAACTTGTATGATTCTGTGGGAATGCCCCAGACAGGATGTCACCAACCATTGTCTCCTTAATGTTAAGGAATCTGCCAGGTGATATGGGACCAGGGAGTAACCTGATAAGCCATTAAGGACATAAGGAATACAACCATTGTGTCCAGGACACAATGTGTGCCCAGGACAAAGTCATATTAGTTCCCCTTAGCATCTAATTCATTAAATCCTGGCAATACAGATTCTAAAAAGGCAAGTTATTTACTCATATTATAAAAGCATTTCAGTAAGGATCACATCATTAGGAGTTCACCCATATTTTCTCAGGCTATGTCTACACTTAAAAAGTTAGGTTGACTTTATGAAGTCAACTTAATAAGGTTGACTTTAAGTCGACTTAAAGTGGTCCTTATTAACAAAAGTCGACTTAACTTTTCAAGTGTAGACCCCTTTTTGACCTTATTAAGTTGATTTAATGTTTTAAGTCGACTTAATAAGATCCACCAAGGCGCTAATCCCTGTCTCCACTGGTTTAAGTCAATTTAATATAGTTGACTTAAGCGCTAGTTTGAATTAAAACAAGGTGTTATTAATTCAAACTAACTTTTCCTTAAATCGACTTAAGGTGCAGCTTAAGTCGACTTAAGGAAAGTCCAGTGTAGACGCGGAGTATTTTAAGTCGACTTAAGCCTCCTTAAATCGACTTAATTTGTAAGTGTAGATGCACCCTCAGGTTCCAGGACATAACCCTCTTGAATCCTAAGTGACAAAAGGCGTGTTTAAGGAGATTCTTATTGAGTCTGTCGCAGGGACCCCAATAGCACCCAAGACACAATGCAACATTTGTGTATTGATTCTGCATACCAAGACATTCCAAATTTAAAGCAAAGCATTACTGATAAGGATCCACTATGATAGGTGAGAAACTTATGGTCATTTTGTGACAAGCTAAGTAAGTGAGGTGAATATGTCCATGTGCAAGCTAGAATGCTTCTTAATCAATAGGTAGTGACTGATCAGACGGTGGCAATTTCAGTTTTCATGGCTCACTTTTACACTAAATTTCTTTGCAGTTGTAAGTGTCAAGCATTATCTAGTTAAAATTAACAGAAAAATAAAAGGTCTGCAGAGAGACTAAATGAGATGTAAAAATGCAAAATCTGCATTATTTATTTACTTCAAAAGACCCCTTTAAAAACAATATTTAAAATAATTCTACAAGTTAGCCCACTAAGAAGAAGCCTCTTCATTAGGACCACCTGTACTTAAATGAAAGTTGAGCAGCAGCAGCAAAACTATTCAAACTAGATAGTTATTCCACTCTAATGGAACGTCACCACATATTTTTTTGTTGCAGTAAACATTATTTCAAAGAACTACACAGAATCTTTGCAATCTTTTTATGTGACAAATCCACTATAACAAAGCGGTAAATATTTCCTACTCTAAACGAATGCAGCCAGCATCGTCATGGTATTAGCAATATTACTTTTAAAGTAATTGCACATCAATATGTCATGTATCTGTAGAGTTTAACAGGTATGTAAATTTTCAAAATATGTAAAGTTATAATCAGCACCGTCCTGTATTAAAGTTTTGGTGCAAAACCTGCAAAGTTGAATATACAACACTGATACAACCTTTGTTGTGAAAAATTCATTTGTCCTCAGACGTAAATATAAATAAATCAAAAAGTTGGCACATTCAGGAAATTGTCTGTGTTCAAGACCATCATATTAATTGTTATCATCACCCTCAGATAAATGTTTTTAGTCTTATGAAACAAGTCGTAAGAAAACTCTTCACATTAGGTTCTTGAATTGTGCTTTTATCCCCCAACCACATGAAATCCACAAGCTCATGCACACTATACATCAGCAATGTTCAAGAATAGTCAGGCTGATGGTCAGGAATTTGGCACATCAAGAATATTTCTGAATGAGCTCAAAAGCAAATAGAGCACAAGCTTTATCAAAATATGTTCATTCTTGGTAATACAGATCAGCTGACATCTCCTTTCATTCTTTGTAAGCTCTTGTGGGGGATGTTCCTTTATAGAAGATGTTTCTGGTGTTCTCTGGGCTGCTCCCTCTTTCAGGGATTAAAATAATGTTACCTTTCCTTCGAAGTGTGGAGTCACGACTAGAGGAGATGGACAGAGTTTCTGAGCCAATTTCACTTCCCTCCACAGGTGTGACTCTTATAGTGGTAATCCCATGATGGTGATGCTCACTGTTATCTATATTACTTCTTTTCCTGTCACCTGATCCATAACTGTCTTTCAAAGATTCACAGCTCTCAGAATCTCTATTGAGATCATTCAGCTCATAAGCTTGACGAAGGCTACCTTTCTCAGGAGCTTTCCATTTCCAAGAGCCACTCCCTTCACCTTCCGATGGCACCTGAATTATGGGTCTGTTATTTTCTGGATGGGCCTCAACTCTTACAATACTACTTGGTTCATGATCTGTCAAGGTTTTATATCGGATGGCCCCAGTACAGGTGACTGTGCTGCTCTCTGAATTCTTAGGACTGCTCTGAAGCACTCCTTGCTGCTTTGACATGGCGATTACTTGCATGATTCTTGGTTGACTGTTGCTTCTACATGCAACACTTTTCTCAGCAGCTTTCAGCCATTTGGCCCTAGCTGAACTACTTTTGGGAGATGTGTTAATATTTTCCTGGGTCTCTTCAGGAATATGGACTAGCTGTGAAGAACCAGGACGTGACTGAATAGAGACTCTTGGCACACCAGAAAGGCCAGCATTATTACAACCCGGAATGCTGCCAGGCTGAATTTTCAAGTACTGATTGCTGGGGACATGATGATCACCATTAACACCCACTCTGGATGGCTCAGAGCTTGATCTCATTTCAATAGCTCTTGGTGGTGACTGACCAGATTCAGTCTCTATTACTTGCAAAGACAATTTTCGACTTTCATGCTTGTTCTTCCATTGAGAAAGAAGTTGCTTGGAACGGGCAGAGTCCATGGATGCGTGAATCGTTGCATTTCGTCTAGCTGGATCTTCCAGCGATGGTGTGTTGACCCTTGGTAAAGTGTTGCTGAAAGTAACCATATTTTCCTTTCCCATGGGGCTTCGTGGAGTTATAATCTCTACATCAGCATTTGCTCTCTTGATGTTAGTCAGGGATCCAGTATCTCTAGGGTTTCTATTCAAAATAATCTCAGAATGGTGAGATGAAAGTCCATCATTGCTGCCACCATTTTTACCTGGTAAAATTCTGCTGGCATCTTGACTCAGGTCTGTCAAAGACCTTAATGGTTCTCTTTGCAGATTCTGGTGAAACACATTCTCTTCACTTGGTAGGAAGTTCCCCACGGCATAGAGACCCTGATATTTGAATAAAAGCATTAGACAATTATGGAAAAACAAATATTTTCAGACACTTTAATGATACTTCCATGGCTTTACATGAACAGAAAACCTATATTATTAATACAGCTAAATTGACAGGATTTGTTCAGTTTGTTTTCTTTCCATTACTACTTGTCTTCACCAACATTGTTCCAAATTTTGCCCTCAGTTCTGTATATATAGGTAAAGTGGTACTATCATGATCCCTTTTCATACCCATGTAGTCCAAGGCATTAAATGGGAAAATGGGAGGATCATTCACCCCCTCCTGTGTTTCCTGTCATACAAATTAGGGAGAATGTTTTGTTTTTTAAAAATGTTTACACACTTCATGGCCCTTACTTAGGAAATTTTTACAGCCATACAACTGTCTGCTCTGATTTATTGAATATTGTTCCAGCCTGATTAGTTCTCTGCTCAGTGGTTCTGTCCTTTCTATTGCATAATGACCACTTAATACAATACCTACACAATAGGAAAATTTATCAACTTTGAATCAATTGGCTTTCAAGGTACATAGAATTTCAAAAAGCGTTAGCATTATGATATTGACACATTCAGTAGGCCAGTTGGAAAACAATATCATTTAGAGGAATTCTAGTGAGAGAGAATATTTCATAAATAGTTCAAATTCTTGAGCTTATTATCACTCAGGTTAATTTCTTGCACTGCTCCCAGATCTGTTTGTAATTATACAATATTATTTTCCCTGTTGCCTTTTCCCCATTGATTTTTAGTTTTCATGGCAGATTTGCTGGCTGCAGGGTATTCAAAACAATGAATCTCTGAAGTGAGCCATCATGCAACAGCCTAAGAGTAAGAAGAATCAAGTGTGTGTTTCAAACATAGCACAGCTCACAGAAACGTGTCATTTTATGTGGCATTCACAAGCAAATAATCAACTTCTGATCAGGTTGCAATATATGGGAACTGACCACTTTCATATATAGTGTGGTTTCTATTGTCTACTCATGTTGGTATTCCTTCTACCACTATAGAACTATTGCCTCTAATATCATCCTCTGGTGAGGGCATTGAAGGTTGCCTGTATTGTCCTATGATTATCATGATGTGACTGAACATAATCTATTTTAATATACTGAAAAACATTTCTGACTCATTTTGGTTCATAATTGAATGAAAGGAAGCATCTTCTCACCCACCCACACAGGCCCCAAGCAAAATGCTGTCACTAGAACTCCCTGAGTGCTTGTGGTGCTAGGGTGGCTAGTCTGGCAGAATTTATAAGACTTAAGAAGTCATAGACCAGTCAGACTGGGGATTATGTCCAGAGCCCCACTTCCTAGCATGCACAATACCAAACTCTGGAGGAATATTTACTATGCATTTCACCAACAGATGGAAGGAAAGCTATCTGGGACATTCCCCAAATCCCTTCTTGAATCATTCCACTTGCTTCTACCCTGTACACATGGACCCCGTCAGAGTATCCCTGCTCAGGCAGCACAGTTCTGCACAATCTCCCCCTTATGTTGCCCTTAGTTTGTTACCCACTTGGCTCTTTATTGTACCTTGTTCTGCTAATTTTGAGCCTTTAATGTTCATTTTAAATTGTAATAACAAAACTAACATTTGTAATATCAACTCAGCATGGAAGCAAATTCTGATCTACTCCACTATTTTTGCTAGCATATTACTTGAAACTGTTGCATAGAAAAGTCACAAGATACTTTCAAATAGTGCACATTGTGTTAGAGCTGTTTCCAGGTACAATGCTAAATTACACTTCCTTTTAATAGCACAATTGTACATTGTGGTATTTTCACAGGGTGACTGGTCCCTTTAAGAAGAAGCAGGATCCAGTGCACATGTGATTGACTGGCTGACTTTCTTTCAACTGGGATTATGTGATGACATCTGGGCCCAAGAGGTGAGATTTGGGAAAGGGCAGAGTGAGCTGTGCCTGACAGTACAGACTGGAGGAGCAAGGAAATAGTCAGGTGAGAGCCTCTTGGGGGACACAGAGAAGCCGCAGAAAAGCCCTGCAGGCCGTCCTGGGAATAGGGTGGGAGGCAGGGTTAGGAAAGTAGCGGAGGGGTTAATCTGCTGACCTTCCTGAGCTGGGGAGCCAGTGCTGGGAGGCTGAAAAGGACTGAGTTTTTGGCTTGTGTCTGGGTAGATGAGTCATGAGATTGGTCACTGGCAGGTGGATGGCCTGGGTACAAGGACAAAAAGGAACTGGGAACCAGTGCTGATTTTGACTCTTGGATAAGCGATACAGAAATTTTGTCCCTGAAGAGAAGAATGGAAAAAGTGTTGTAACTTTTATATGTTTACTGTAGGTTTATGGAGAATGGTTTTACTACAAGTGTTTTGGGAAACTGCTGCTCATGACTAAGAGATGGGGTTTTGTATAGGACATGAAGAAACTATGTTCCTTTCAGGGATGGAAAAAAGGGAAATGGAGGCAGGCATGTCTGTTGTGCCAAAGCCTGCTGCATAAAGGCACCCCAGGTGGGGTATCATCACTATGACAGGCATCCATTTCAAGTGGAGATATGTGCCTTCTCTACCAGTTTCTCTCTTCAGATATGACATTTGCATAGATTCCTTTAGCCCTTTCCTGAAAATCTACTTTATCGTGGGTCAGAATTACTGTACATGATTTTCCTAAACCATGTTTGGTTTGTTATTATGTACATATGACTTCTGTTTTCTAAAACTTAGAATACATTCATATTGGATTTACCAAATAGAGAGCAATTCCTCCTCCTATTAGAAAACCACAATAGACATCAACTGGGTGGTTCTTGTACTGGGTGATACGAGTCAGGCCACATATAATTCCACAGATGATAAATGCAAAGACAAGAAGAGGCTTCAGCAGTTTGGAAGAGTCGGTTAAAGTGGAGTTGAAGTACATCTTGAAAAGAAACAAAAAAGTGATATTTAATTAATTAAGGCGCTAGTGCTTCTGGAACATAGGAGTTGTCCTGCCAGATGAGACCCACTTTCCATCTAGTACAATGTTTCTGATAGTGGTTAGTACCAGATGCTTTGGAGCAGTGCTTCTCAGACAGTGGGTCATAACTCCTGGGTGCCAGGGCCAGATTATCGCAGGGGCTATAGGGGTTTAAGCCCCGGGCCCTGGCCAAAAATGGGGCCGCAGGCTCTAGCCCCTAACCCCCCTGCGATAATCCGGCACCTGCCCAGCTCAGTGCCAGCCGGGGGCAGGACCCTGGCGCCAGAGGCTGGGTTCTGCACTCCAGCCCTGTGGAGGTTACAAAAAAGCAATCATGGGACTGGGAGGGTCACGAAGTGCTGAAATTTTACTATAAAGCAAAGAAAATCTTGCCCCTCCCTTTCCTTTCACCTTCCTGGTCAAGTATTTTCTTTTAAATATGTAAACACAAATTATATAGGCCTATAGATTATCCTTAATACTTTTTTTTACTCTTATTTTTATACTAAGTGTAAGGGGGAAAATTTTTTACTTTGAATAGGCAAGCAGTAACTTGAAAAGGTCGAGAAACACTGCTTTAGAGGAAGATGCAAGAGATCCCACAATAGGCAGATGTGGGGTAATGATTTCCCTCTTCCCATGAAGGTTTCAATTTAATCAGGAATGATTGTTGTTATTTATTATTCATTTGTACTGCAGTAATGCTGAGAAGCCCCAGTCATGGATAAGGACCCCACTGTGCAAGACACTGAACAAACAGAACAAAAAGACAGTCTTTGCAGAAATTAGTTTAAGCACTGACACATGAGGTTTCACATTGTTTCAAATATTCTGTTAGCATTAATTCTAGATGTTCTTATTGTTCATATAAACATTCATTTCCTCTTCGAATCTTGTTGAATTCCTACCTCTGACCTGTGCTCCTCCTAGATTTTAAAAATTAAACATTCAGCAAAGGTACATTTAACTATAAATTAGTTAGCCAATTCTATTGATAAATGAATATCACATCTACTAAAGACAACAGAGTCCTGTGGCACTTTTAAAGACTAACAGATTTATTTATTGCATGAGCTTTCGTGGGAGAAAATCCCACTTCGTCAGACGCTTTGAAGATAGGAAAGTTACAGAGTGGGAGGAAATTAAATGCAGGGGAGTGTATGACATAGCATCAGGTCATCTACACTGATGACACCATCACAGGGCCTAATCATGCCACCTACTCCATCGAGGGTTCGTTCACCTGCTCATCCACCAATGTGATTTATGCCATCATGTGCCGGAAATGCCCCTCTGCCTTATATATTGGACAGACAGGACAGTCTCTGCGCCAAAGAATCAATGGACACAAATCTGACATCAGAAATTGCAACACTGCAAAACCTGTAGGGGAACACTTCAATCTCCCTGCTCACTCCCTTGACGACTTGTTAATAGCTGTGTTGAAACAGATGAATAACAAATCACAGCTTCAAAGAGAGACTGCAGAACTCGAACTTATATGCAAATTTGACTCAGTTGTCTTGGGGTTAAACAGGGACTATGAATTTTTCTCGCATTACAACAAGTGATTTGACCTCCCCCTCCTCTATGTGCTGTTCCCCAGTGTTTTGAATCCTAACACCTATTTTGATTTGCTGTTACAGCCTGACCTGATGCTATGTCATACACTCCCCTGCATTTAATTTCCTCCCACTCTGTAACTTTCCTATCTTCAAAGCGTCTGACGAAGTGGGATTGTCTCCCACGAAAGCTCATGCGATAAATAAATCTGTTAGTCTTTAAAAGTGCCACAGGACTCTGTTGTCTTTCTACAATAGACTAACACGGCTACCCCTTTGGAATTTGACATCTACTAAACACATTCCTGATGTAACTCCACTGAAGTCAATGAAGCTATATCAAGGAAGAATTTATCCCTTAGCAGGGGTGTCAAACTCATTTGCTATGGCCGGCCAAATTTGACTTAAATGGAGTTCAAGTGGGCCGTATATACCAAAAATCAAAATACGAGAGCCTACACTCTCACAGCATCAAGGAGCACTGCATATGTGAGACTGCGCTCCGCAATACCATACTCTCCCTAATAGAAAGAGAGTGTGGTTTTGCGGTATCGTGGAGTGCAATCTTGCGTACCAAGATTTCCACAATGTCGCAAGACCTGACACTCTCATGGCATTGCAGAGTGCTTGATATGTGAGACTGCACTCCGCGATACCGTGAAACCACCCTTTCACTCTCTCTGGGTGTGTCTACACTTACAAATTAAGTCGATTTAAGCTTGCTTAAATTGACTTAATTTAATCTGCGTCTACACTACAATTTCCTTAAGTCGACTTTAGCTGCTGCTTAAGTCGACTTAAGGAAATTTAAAGTCGACTTTATAAAACCTTGTTTAAAGTCGACTTTACTGGCTAAATCGACTTTATAAAGTCGACTTAGCCAGTGTGGACGCAGATTAGCCCTAAATCAACTTAAAGTCGACGTAAAGGGCTCCGGGGGTCCCCCACTGCCCCCCTGCCAGGGTGGCTGACACAGCCAGAGCCTGGTGTGCCCCCCCACAAGGCAGGACAGAGCCCTGCCCACCCTGCTCCTATGCCCTGCCAGTGTCCCTGTCCTGCTCAGCCCCCATTGTACCCAGGTACAATGGGGCAAATGCTGAGCCCCCTGGCACTTGGCAAGGAGTGCCCCCCTGCCACCATGGACCAGTGTCAGGTCCACCTAGCCCCTAGAAATCAACTTTGGCATCCAGTGTGGATGCTCTAAGTTGATTTGGCAGGGTCCCCTTTAAGTCGACTTAATTTTTGAGTGTGGACATGTTAAGTTGACTTAAAGTCAACTTAGCAAAATCGACTTAGCAAAGTCGACTTATTTGGCCAAGTGTCTGTTAGGTAGAGAGTGTGGTTTTCCGGAGAGCATTCGTGGGCCAGATGGAAGAGGTTCGTGGGCTGCTGCATGTTGACACCTCTGATCTAGAGTTTGGATGCAGTGTTTGAGGCAAGATGGGAAGAAGGAAAGAGACAAGGTATGTTAAGCATTATTTGAATGGCAAACTAAAATAACACTTTATAAGACAAGTATCATATTTTGTATGTGAATAATATGAAGCATTAAATATGCTCCACTACAAAGGATAAAGTTGCTGGATAACAAATTGTGTGGAACTACTGTATCCCCACTGTATCTTTTATAGTAATATTGAGTTTATTTTAGCTGTTTGTAATTTCATTTTGCTGTCAGGTTCAGAGGATAAGAGCTTATTTATTTCCTTACTATATAAGGTGCCAATCTAAACAAGTTACTTTACACTAGACAGTAAACGACAGTCTGACTTTTCTCTTGTACAAATGATAATGAACAGAGTTGATTACTTACCGATATATATACAGCTGCAAAGGCTGCCAGAGTAGCATGTTGAGAAGGGAATGACTTTCTGCCAAGGAAGGACATTCAAATTATGCTTCTCAGTTCAAATAACGCTGCTACTGTTCAGTTAAAAGCATACTGAGTGGTACAGTCTTTTTAAACTTACAAACCACAAGCCAATAAATTATCTTTTACTTTTTTTTTCTAATTCCTCTTTCGGTATTCCAGAGATAGGATCAGCCAAGAGCTAAGTTAATAAAGGAGTCACATTGTTTTAAATATTTAATACCAAGTTATTTTCTGATATTAAAAAAATAATTAGATGCACTGAACTCTGAGATAATAGATTTTTTTTTCTAAAAGGGCAAATGTATATAATTACATTTCTGGATATTTTTCATGATAGGCCCAGTCCTGCAAAAGTCTGTTCATATGAGAACTTAAGTCATGTAATTATTCCATTGACTTCACTGGGACTACCTTTGTGACTAAGAACTAGGTGATTGGGCCCAAAGGGCTTAATCTTGAAAGGTACTGAGCACCAGCAGTGCCCATGTTGTGGGTACTTTTTATCTCTAAGGATCAGGCCTCAAATGGATAAATGTTCAGAAATTAAAAAATCTCATTCAAAAAATTCTTACACATTAAACAGGTTGAGATTTCAGTTACTCTTTCTTTAAATATTAAAAGGGGACTGCTACGCATTATGCACCTTATTCTTTTCTTTTCTGTCTGTATGGGTGCTTCTGACTGAGGGGGAAAACGTGAATAATTCATCTGAGTAATATCATTTAGCCAACAGTAGAACTAGCTAAATATCAGAGTTTTATTATTTGTGAATAATTTATTCATCAGTTGATGAACAATATTACTCTAGTTATCTGCAAATATTATTTGCAGCTGTAAATACACTATGTATATCTCTATAATTTTAATCCATAAAGTTCATGACCAGATGCTTGGCTGTGGCCATGAGTGCTCAGCACAGCTCAGGAAGCTGTCATACTTTTCCAAATGTCAGGCCATCTGAGTGCCAGTCCTGGAAGAGGTTAAAATTTTATGACTCCTGCCAATGAATTGTTATAGTAGCAGGGGGAGTTGTGGCCACCCCATGTTTTTCCTAGCTATGCCCACGTACAGGCAGTTAAGAGGGTGACTAGAATAGGGTTGCCACAGTGGCTCGATGCTAACCAAGAAACACCCTAAGCAAAAGAGACCTGCTGGTGCCTCGATCCACTGCCACCACCAGAATAGCACAAAGCTGCCTCAATTTGTATGAGATATGGGGGCCCATTACTAGGGCTGATAATATAGAAAGCTTCCTGAAATTGAGGAGGCGGCCTGCGGAGGAGTACTGTGAAAATTTGATTTCTGCAGCACTCCAACAGCCCCCTAAATGTCTTCCTCTGACAGCACGGATTCAGTGCATCCTCTCGGTGTTTTCTTTCTCACCCTTCCTCCACATATTATGAATGTGAGAAGGAGGAAATAACAATGGAGCTTTCTTATTCTAGGAAGGCAGGCATATTGAATTTTCATTTGCTCCGTCTCCCGGTTGCTTAGATTCAGCTTCCAGGACTTCCTGATATGACAGGCTCACACTTGGCAAAGGAACTTGGAGAGAGCATTTCAGGATAAACCATCCACATACTAAGGAGCAGACCAGAGGACAAAAATTAGAAGATTCCTTGAAGCTGTCAAGATTGTGGGGGACTCTAGCCATAATCAGGGGTGCTCTGATTTTTGGCCTGATTCTGCAATGTTTTGGGGGCCCTCAGCTACAAGTGATGACATTCAGAATTGAGAGCTCAGCACATTGCAGAATTAGGTCCCAAATAAAAACTATAATGAGGGTTAAAGTTATAATGTGTAGCTCAGCTTCTGTTATTTTAGAACATTCACAGCCACGACGTAATAGCAGTATCTAAATAAAATTGTCACCATCAGACATTCTATCTCTCTTGACATTTGCCCCTCTACAGTTACATTTCAGTATCTTCTTTCTTTTGAAAAGAAGAATGAAAAAGTCATAAGGGAAAGAGAGGAAAAAATACAAGGTCAGATTCAGTTTCTTTTTTAAAAAGTATGTCTGTTGTGAAGCCAGAGTTCCCCACCAGAATCCTAATTAAAGGTCTGTGGAAGATGAACAGAATTTGTATGACTCTGACATTTAAAAATGGGCACTATAAATAGAAAATCTATGTCAATTTATTGTCACAAATATGTCCTCTGAGGGCAATGCTGAGTAGTCTTTTAACTCAACATCATGTCCTGGTGAATTAAAGGATTGGTTTTCCTTTGAGAGACTGCTCCATATTTTTCTATATTCTACAGTTTGCTCTGTCTTTTCTAAATAATTATATGTGAATGAATGGCCCAAATTAAGAACTAGTGAAAATGCAATTCCATTGATCTGGACTTGGGCCTTTGAGTCTAGCAATTCCTCAATTTTGATTCTAATCTGGACAAATGGAAATCAGTGTGAATTTCTCTTTAGCAGGTCAGAGAGCTAGATCTTTGTCTCCTTTGTAAACTCTGAGAGGCTTTCCTAAGGAAATTCCATGAGTATTAAGAATGGCATGGGGAAGAAATACAAAACTCTTCCTTCCCCAGGATATGGATTATCCTATAGGCTGATGGAAGCCAGTTAGCTTCTCCCCCATCATCGGTGAATGGAGTACTGTCAAAGAGTCAGCTATGCCAATGAACCTAGAGAGAGGCCTCAACAGAGCACTGCAACCAGCACACTGAACTTTGGCAATGTTCAGACTTGATTTTTAATTTCAAGATTTGAGGTGCATGTAGCTGTGTCATTGTGTTACGGTTTATCTTCTGTTTAGAGAACCATCTTAGTTTCTTTGCATTCAATGCAAATGTGGTCTGCTACAGAGAAGATGCACATACAGGGCTGTCTCATGGAGACTTTACTTTTGTCCTTTCTTGTTTTGTTGTCTATTAATTTTAAATTGAAAGTAATTTTGGCTGAAAGTATGTGGCTCTTCTTTATGTGTGGAAAGAATGGTATCTAGTATTAATGCGGCAGAGAAATTTAGAGTTTGGAAAGAAAACCTACTCTGCGCTCAGGAAATGAGCTACCACTCTTAGGTATTAAATATAAAAATGGGAGATAAAACTAAGGAAGCTAGCAAAGGAAAGAATAGTTCATATAACTTGCATAGTGTAAGAACACAAGACGCAAAGTGGATAAAAAGGGGATTATTAAAATAAACATTGAGGATGTAAAACTGATTAAGAAAACTGACAAGAGAGAGAGTTCAGCTAGCATATGAATACAATTATGGAAAGACTCTTTGACTATAAACCAGGGAAGAGATTGATGAGGAAAGTCACTGGCCCACTAAGGGATAGTAGAGAAAATTAATTCATGTTATCAGTTGAATAAGTACAAAAAAAATCTCCTCTTTACTGTTCCCAGGGGAGTCTAGAGGTTAGCTATTAGAAATGGAAACAAAGTTTCTGGTGCACTATAAATTAAAAATGAAGGCCACTAGCAATCACGCTCGAGTCTTATATATGTTAAAACCATTGAAGTCAGATTAATCTCCAAGGTTGGAGAGATTATACCATAAAACCCTGAAAGAGATGACTGAAGAGTCTGTTGACCCAATAACAGATGTCTGACCCCTCCAGCAGGAGGGGACAAGGACTAGAAAGACGCAAAAACAATAATTAAGGAGGAACCAGAAAATTAATAGATCATCAAATGCAACCTTCATGTCAGGAATAACATAGACATTAATATTAGATGAGATCACAATGTTTCTGAAGTTTATGAGCTGATTAGAACTGGCCACTGTGGCTTCATAAAATATTAATCTTATGTGACAAATGTGATTGATGTTTTAGAGGTGATGACGTACAAAGTGAGGGGTGAATTACTCCTCTGAATTGGGCATTTGCCACAGTGAACCAATAATAAGTACGGCAAACACAGAACAAAAGATGCCCTACTTGAAAGGGTAAAGACATTGCTTGAAGACTGACCCTGCAAAGGTGGGCTCCTGGACGAACATGGAGCCCCACTGAACTCAATAGGGTTTCATGCAGATTCAAGGTAATGCCTGCACATGTCAACTTGGGCGTAGGTGTGAGTAAAGGTTTATTGGACAGGAAAGAGCAGAGTGAAAAATTAGCCACTGTAGAGTGGTAGAAATGTAGCATTAGAAGGGAACTTTAGAGGTATTTAGTCCAGCCACCTTGTATACCTAGACACACTCTGATAGGTGTTTATCTAATGTTCTTAATATCCTCCAATGATGGGGATTCTACAACTTCTTTTGGAAGTCCATTCCAGTACCTAGTTATCATTATAGTTAGAAAGCTTTTCTTGATATCTAACCTAAATCTCCCTGCCTACAGATTCAGCCCTTGTCCTACCTTCAGGGAACATGGAAGACAATTGATCACTGCCCTTTTTATAACAGTCCCTAATATATCTGAAGACTGTAATCAGTTCCTCCTCAATTTTCTTTTCTCAAATCCCTGGCCAGTTAAATCTTTCTTCTTATGTCAGATTTTCCAACCCTTTTATTATTTTTCTTGCTCTCCTCTGGACTCTCTTCAGTTGTCTTTATGTTTCTTTAAATGTGGATCCCAGAATTGAATATAGTACTCCAGAAGAGGCCTCACCAGTGCCAAATAGAGTGGGGCAATTATCTCCCATGTCTTACATATGACATTACTGTTAATACAGCCCAGAATTAAATAAGCCTCTTCCACAATTGCATCGCACTGTTCCTCATATTAAAATTGTGATCCATTAACAAGTCCAAATCCTTTTCAGCTGTATGACTGCCTAGCCAGCTAGTCCCCATTTTGTAGTTATTAATTTGGGGGGTTTTTTTTCCTTCTCAAGTGTGGTACTTTACACTTGACTTTATTGAAGGTCATTTTGTTAATTTCAGACCAATTTTTCAGTTTGTCAAGGTTGTTTTGAATTCTAATCCTGTCCTTTAAAGTGCTAGCAACCCTATGCATGGTTTGACAACAAACCATTAATAACTACTTTTTGACCTTGATCTCCCAAACGCTTCTGCATCAGCATCATATGAACTTCATCCATACATTTCCCTAGTTTGCTTATGGGACCATGTCAAAAGCCTTAAAACAATCAAGATACATCCATGTGTACAGCTTCCTCCAATCCACTGTGCCAGTAACCCTGTCAAAAAAGAACATTAATTTGGTTTCATCTAATTTCTTCTAGACAAACCCATGTTTGGCTACTACTTTTAACTCTTCTGTCCTCTAGGTGCTTACACATTGATTGTTTAATAATTTGTTTCACTATATTTCCAGGTATCAAACTTATACTGATGGATCTATAATTCTATAATTCTCTGGGTCCTTTTCCCCCATCCCTCTTTGTAAAGAAAAGTACTATGTTTATCCTTCTCCAGTCCTGTAGGACCTCACCCATCCTTGGTGAGTTCTCTAAGATAATCTCTAACAGTCCCAAGATTACCTCAGCTAGTTCCTTAACTACTCTAGAGCAGTGGTTCTTAACCGCTGCATCACGACACAAAAGTGTGTTGCAGCACAGAGGCTGTGTTGGCTGAAATCAGCCTGCTGCCAAAAGTGGCCCATACTACCGAAAGGCTTTTGCCGCTTTCAGAGCAGCTGCCACTATTTTCCCTTTAAGAGTTTGCCCATTGAAGCAGCGCCTCCCAAACTGGCCAGAGTAGCTGCTCTCTGCCGTGGCGGGGGCTACTTTTCAAGCCTCTTGCTTCCGAATTTGCCTCTAACGGCAGTTTTCTTTTGGTGGTGGGGACCACTTTAATTTCAGCCACCACTGAAAGGGCTGGTGGCTGGGGGGAACCTCAGTGGTGGGGAGAGGTGAGGGAGCCTGGGCAGCGGTGGGTTATAGAGGATAGGGTCCCTGTGTTGTGCATCGTTAGAAGCCCTCCCAAATGTGTTGCAACACTGAGGGTGTTGAGAACCCCTGCCCTAAAATGCATTTCATCAGGTTGTGCTGACTTGCATAAATCTAACTTGCCTAAAATATTTAACTGTTCTTTCCCTATTTTGGCTGTATTCCTCCCCCCTTGTTTTGGTTAATATTGTGTTGTGTCTGGTCACAATTTGTGGTTTTAGTGAAGACTGAAGCAAAATAGGCGTTAAAAACCTCAGCCTTCTTATTGTTATCTATTATTAACTCTCCTTCCCACTAAGTATAGGACCCATATTTCCTTCCTTTTTTTCCTGTTGCTCCTACTATAGTTATAGAATATCATCGTCTTGCCTTTTATGCTCATTTTCAGGTATAACTCATTGTGTGCCTTAGCCTTTCTGATTTTGTTCCTATGTGCTTGTTTCCAGAGGGGTAGCCGTGTTAGTCTGTGTACAGCAAAAAACAATGAGAGTCCTGTGGTGCCTTAAAGACTAACAGATTTTCTTCGGATAAGCTTTCGTGGGCTATAACCTACTTCGTCAGATGCATTTGCTATGTTTTTTGCTTTGTGCTTGTGTTATTCTTTTGTACTCATCCTTAGCATTGTATCCATGTTTCCCTGTTTTATAGGATTCCTTTTTTAATTTTAGGTCATTAAAGGGCCATTCATGGAGCCATATTGACCTCTTACTATTCTTCCTATCTTTCCTGTGTATTGAGATAGTTTGCTGTTGTCCCTTTAATATTATCTCCTTGAAAGACTGCCAGCTCTTCTGAACTCCTTTTTCTCTTAGATTTTCTTCACACAGATATTCTTCTGTAGTAATGTCTAGACTCAGAAGATGTCATTCCTTGAATTGTTTGGGCCAAATAGAGTTACGGTGATTTAACATTATACCAAAACTAGAAGTGTTGTACTAAGGGTTAATGGAACCAATTCCAATAGTAATTGTGTAATCCCACTCACTGGGGGGATGTAAGATTAGATATACCAAGCAACTAAGGATGTTTAAAGATCATAAAATTGGCTTGTTCACTGATGCAAGTAGATTGAGGTGTAGAAAAAAAAAACACACACCTGCTGCAGGATGCAGAACATGAAAGATGTTTGAGTGTTAGTGAAGAGGACCATGACATCAATAGCACAACGTTATGGCTACAGACAACATGTATGATAAAAAGGAAAGGGAACTTTAATCTATTGTGGGAGAGGTATTGTGTTCAGTGGAATAGAGAGTTTTAAGAGAAGAGGAGACTGCATGTTTCAAGACCCTAACAAATACAATTATGGTAGATACAGATAAACTGCTTGAACTTCAAATATTAATGCTCATGGTGAGAATGAGGTGCATCAGAGCAATAGGATTTAGAGGCCTTCATCTCTACCAGTGACTGACTGTTGTTACCATCCGATGACTGCTGGCTCATCTAAAATGAGTGTGTGGTTTCTACATTCCCAGTGGACTAATGTCCACCTTACATAAACCATCACAAGTGCTTCTAATTTCCACTCCTGCTGGCCTGCTCAGTGGGAGTGGTCCCCCTGAGTGGCCGGGGAGAATGAATTAACCTCTTGTCTCTAGACAGGTGAGGATTGAGGCCCATGTTAGTTGGGGAGTATGGAGAAGTTAGTAATCTTTTCACAAATAAGGGACTTCAAGGACTTCAGTCTCAGTGTCTGTCAATGTCACAACTTTAACAAGCACAAAAAAGTAATAAAGAACAAACTGTAGTGGACTTCAGTATATGAAGTAAAGTATAAGGAGACCACAAGTAACAAGGGCATTTAGACATGATCTTTCCCTGCGCAGCATGTAGGATATATGGAGGCTCAATCAAGTTTAACAGTAGAAGCAACCATGTTGAAAAGTGAGTTAGATACTGTGCATACTTGAAAGGGAAAAAAATTGCAAATTAGCAGTGGATACCACCATACTGTTAGACACCTGAATCTGTCTGAATATTCTCCAGAGTCTCTTTTACGCAACGGATATGTCTAAAGTAAACTGAACTAGCTGATCAACTTATGCACTGAGTTTTGTTATAAAAACTGCCAAAACTCACTCTGAGTTGATGATAGGATAGTTACTGATTTAAGTCCTGTACGTGGGACTGATGGTTAAAAATAAGAATGAATACTTACATCTGTTAAAAGCAAGCATGTAAGGAAAGATTATTACACAATGAAAGGTAGAACTAACCTTCCACCATTGATGATCATGGGATCAGATCCTGAACAAATGTCTTCCACAATGTAAGAATTTTCTGAGCAGGATACATTTAGGGATGTGTAGTTAGGTTTGCATACAGTCAGGAAATATGGTGTCTGATATCCTGTTGACAGCTGTATGATGTCAGTAATGAGAGCAGTAGAACAAAGGCCAAAGACATGAACACCTAGAGAGGAAAACAAAGCAGTTGGTTAAACGTAGTTAAGATTATTGGACCAAACTCACTGCAACGTGAGAAGCAACATTGGTTTCAGTAGTATTGCTTACACGAAAGTTTAGGTAGAATTTAAGTGGAATATTATTTAGTCTGTAAGTTTCTGGGTCTGGGTCTGTTTTTTTGTTCTGTGTTTGTACAGCACCTAATAGGATCCCAGCCCATGACTCATTCTTAGGCATTATTATGAATATAAGAAATCAAGATTCTTTACTTTGGAGAATGCATTCTACACTGATTTTCTTTCCTCTCTCTCAATTTTTTGCCTTTAACTTTGATTATCAAACATTTGTTAGCAAGGATATTTTTCAAAATCTATCAAATTGAGGTACTGTATAACTGGAGAATACTGAGCCTAATATCCATATTTAAGAAAGGGAAAATGTGATCTAAATACCTACAGCCACATTGTCTGACTTCAATAGTATGTAAGGTTTTAGAAGAAATATATAAGTAAAGAATAATTAAAGACATTGATGTAAACTGAAAATGGAATAAAATGCAACACTGGTTAACTAAAAGTAGATTGTGTCACACTGACCTGACCTTTCTTTAAGCTAACTGATCTTTTAGACAAGGGAAATGTGTCAGATATAATCTATCTGGAATTCAGGAAAGCATCTGATACAGTTCTACTTGGGAAATTATTATCTGGAGAAAAAGGGGATTATTACAAGAATTATAAAGTAGATATGGAACTGGCTAGAGCAGACGTGCCAACTGGTTGTGCTCAAAAAATGGTTGGTCTAGAGACTCAGAAAGGTATTAGTGGAATTCCTCGAATATTGGTCTCTGAACCAACCTTATTTAATATTTTCATTAATTCATTAATCTGCTTATACATTGAACTGGCAGTACAAGAAAGAGAAGCGATGGCAGTCCAAGCTTTCTGCACTGCCCGAAGAAAAGGCTACGCTCTAGGCATGGGAATATGCATATTCATTCAGTGCTTGTTCTTTCTTCTGATAGTGCCATCTGTGGTGCCAAATAATCCTAACTGGGATGTGTGATCGTTTTTTGGTTTTTTGTTTTCAGTATGGACATCTGTCTATTAGTAACTTATCTGAGAGTACCAGCTCATCTTCCACAAACCACCAAATATCAGTCAGATGGTAATGACTTTTGGGCATTGAAAACCTGAGCTATGTCCATTCCAATGGTTTAACTCTTGAGTCACTCTCAGTATATTAAAAAACACCGACTAATTTCTTGTTACATTAGTTAAACTGCACTTCTTGTTAAGAGTTTATTTAGTGAAAAATCCAGTTTTCTCCAAATGTTCTCTTTTTGTTCCTGATTAATAATACTAGTTTCTTTAAAATCAAATTCCTGAGAGAGAATATACATAATTCATGTGAATGTGGTGCTTTACTGTGCATTTTACCTTTGCTTTAGATGGTTTTTAGATTTGTTCCCTGATCTACCTATACTGTTTAAAGTAGTTTTTGCACTGGAGAACTGGAAGAGGGCTAAAATGATTGCTTTATCATGAGATGATTAAAAAAAAGACATATATAAATAACTTATTCCCTGAATAGGCATTTTTAAAGGTGAAAATCACACCCCTCCAAAGCTTGGTTCATGTGGAGTTGGAGAGAGACTCCCTTAGTTGGGGCAGAGCAGGACATTGGGCAACTTTGCAGCCCTCCCTGGTGGCTATTCAAATCTGGTCAGAGCCCCAACCCCAGCTACTGTTATGTGAGGATGTCTGGCTACTGAATTTGTGCTGAGTTGCAAAGGGGTACCCGTGTTAATCTGTATACAGCAAAAACAATGAGAATCCTGTGGCACCTTAAAGACTAAAATTTCCTTGGGCATAAGCTTTCATGGGCCCGGACCCATTTCATCACACGAAGTGGTTGGAGCCCATGAAAGCTTATGCCCCAAGAAATTTTAGTCTTTAAGGTGCCACAGGACTCTCATTGTTTTTGCTGCATTTGTGCTGTGTTTGGGTCCAGTAACCTCATACTTTGCCCACTCCAACACTTTCCTCCATTCCAACATATCTGTAGCTTTTGTGAAGCCGTCCTCCAGCTCACAAAACATGGCCTTCCTGTGCATCTACTCTGCCCATGCCCCTTCTCCCATGCCAAGTTTCTGTAGCAACAGACGACTGTGTCTTGAGCCCCTCACCAACAAGTGAACGTCATACTATGAAAAGAGCAAAGAATAACTTGCCAGTTCAAATCCAGTGATGGTCACCAATAATTAAAAAGAAAATGGAACACCTAATTGCCCTCTTATCAGTGGCTTATGCAAAATGAATTTGGTAGCCTTCATCCATTTTCCAGGGGGTAAGGAGTAGATTCATAGTGGTATTTAGGCACTTAACCCCCAGATTTAGGCAACTAAGTCCCACTTTTAAGCACCATTGTAATTCACAAAACTCCTGCT
This sequence comes from Pelusios castaneus, assembly GCA_007922175.1. NCBI lineage: Eukaryota > Metazoa > Chordata > Testudines > Pelomedusidae > Pelusios > Pelusios castaneus. Next base: position 5,833,080 of record ML685795.1, on the reverse strand, counting down.
CAGCAGACACCTAATCCTGTAGATTCTCAAACTCACTTAGCACCTAATTTTTACAGTAGAAGTTCTCTAGGTGTTTGTTTCTGCTTCTGATCATGCACACTGCTGCCTCACTTTCTGTGTACAGATCTCCTATCTGTAGAGCAGAGTAATTCACAAATGAGTGAAAGATAGGTGCTCGTCCCTCTAACATGCGTGGAAGCCCAGTCTGGCAAGTGTACACAGAGACCACCTTCCTCCACACAAAACAGCCAAGAAGGAGGCTTTCATAACTTTCAGTCCACTGGCTTGACCACACATGTGGATGTGGAAGATCACTGGCTCAAGTCTTTCCTCATCCAATGCTGAGAAGGGATTTGAATAGGTATCTGCTATTTCTGAGGTATGCTTTAACCACTGGTGTGATTGGATATTCTGCACATTACAATGATGCTATAGCTTAATGATTAGGACCCTCACTTGAGAGGTCACAGAAACCTGTTCAAATCCCTTCTTCTCATAAGCCAGACTTGAACTGCTAGTTCCCCGCATCAGGGCACTAACCAATGGGCTAAAGTAGGTCCTCTACAAGTACTTTGTCCGTTTGTGAATCCAGCCTGAGGTATCCTACACAGCACAGATAAAATATCAAATCCACTGACAGCTCCAATTGTTTCTAGCATGTTGCTCATGAATGGGGGGAACATTAAAAACAAAAATCATTCACCTTAACAATTAAATTGACTTTGGAAAGAGATGGGGGACTGATAAAGGTAGGCCAAATTATTAATTTAACATTGATGATGATGCAGTGGATGAAAGTGAAAAATGCACAGCAGAAGTGTTACATTATTGAATGTGTGATTTTACTCTGGCAATACCATATGAGAGCTTCTCATGTACATTTTTTTTGGCAGGAAGAGATGATCTGTGCCTTTCACGGTCCTAAAAGACCATTTTAAAGATTGAAAAAACCCTATGTAATTAAAATAAAATATATGTCACAAAAGACATTTTGATAACTAACAGCCAAAACCCACCAACGAATCTGACAGCTCTTCTAAGGAAAGAGTTGAAGTTGCAGCCTCCTGCATTAATATTGGCCTCAGTTCCAATCCCATTTCTTCTTTTAGACAGGCAACAATAAAGAATTCCTTCTCCTACCATTATCTGCAATGACAAAGGAGATATTCATGGCATAGGAAGCAGTTACGCAGCAGTTAGTGATGGGATTGTAAGGCTGAAATATAATTATAATGGAACAAATATCACTTACAGAAGTGTCCTTGCCTTTAAAGGATTTACACCAATAAGTACACATTCAACACCACAATTTCTCCTGAGCAAGAGCAGGAAAAAGGGGGACATTGACATTAAATATAAATGACATAAGGTCTTTGGGGGCAGGAACCATTTTTTTCATTGTGGGTGTACAATGCCTGGTGCACTTGAACACAGACCCTGTTCGGGGCCTCCAGGGGATAGAATCATCCAAAAACTAACCATTAAAAATGCTGCACCACAAATGATGAAGAGCCATAGTAGTTCTATAGCATTTCTGGGGTGTTGTAGCACTCAGCCTTTCGCCTCCTGACTAACAATCCCTGGCATCCCATAATTCCATGACAGCTGTTCTTCCCTAATTGTGTAACGGGCTTGGTTTTCAACCAGATCCACTGTGGAGACTGAGGTTCTGTCCTTATGGCCGTGTAAATTAGCAATGTGAGAGAGATGGCAAACCTACTGAGGCATTAGAGTGGAAATGGGATGAAAGTAGGAGTGCAGATGAGCGGCTGCCTCATGCCACCATGGTGGTCTCAGGGAAGTTCTGCCCTACAGGCATCATCTTACCTCAGTTTCCCTTCTTGGATTCCCAAATAAAACCCACACATGGTTTTCTAGGCCAATCACAGCAGCCTTACATAGGGGCTGATTTATTAATTGAAGTTCAAAACTAAATGCAAAAGTTTTCCCTTGAGTCAGGTGCACCCAAACTCCCCTGGCCCTGGGCAGAGTCTTTCCTGCATTAGCAGACTACTCCCAGCCTGTCCGGCTGGACCAATTCCTCTACTCTCAGGGTTTTCCCTGCAGGAGCCTCTCTCACTCACTACAATCTCATTAAGGCTTTATGAACTTCCCCCTTACCACGGGCACCTTTTGCTCACTATAGGAAAGTCCCTGATTACCATCATGTGGGCCTCCTTCTGTAATCAGGGTTGGCTTAGCCCAGATTCGGCCCACATGAACCTCTCATCAGGCCCACCAGCTGGGCCTGACTGGAGCATGGCAGTTCCTCACACCTCCTGGCCCTGTCCTGTCTTGCCCCTATCACACCATGTGCAGTGGCAGCATCCTGTCCAGGGTGTGGCAGCTGCCCCCTCCCACCAGGGGGGCTCAGCAGCAGCATCCTGCCAAAGCATGGTAGCTGCTCCCCTTTCTGGCCCCACCCCTTCCCGCTGTCCCTGGCACCCTGGCTGATGTGTGGTCACTTCTCTGTCCCAACTCCACCGCTCCCCGTCCCTAGAGGCAGACGTCGCCCTCAGGCCAGAAAGTTTGCTTACCCCTTGTTTAGCCCCAGGCTCTCCAGTCTAAGGGCAAGTCACCCTATTACAAGGAGGAAAGAGTAGTGTTCATAGACTCAGAGACTCTAAGGTCAGAAGGGATCAATATGAGATTTATTTCAGGAGAGGGTGGGTGACGTTCTGTGGCCTACATTGTGCAGGAGATCAGACTAGATGATCGAATCGTTCCCTCTGATCTTAGATTCTATGATCATCTAGTCTGACCTCCTACACAATGCAGGTCACAGAACCTCACCCACCCACTCCTGCAATAAACCTCTAACCTATGACTGAGCTAGTAAAGTCCTCAAATCATGGTTTAAAGACTTTAAGGGTATGTCTACACTTGTAATTTAGGTCGACTTGAGGACCCTTAAGTCAACCTAAATTACTCCCTGTCTACACCAGACTTTCATTATGTCAACTTAAGAAATTCCTTAAGTCAACTTAATGAAAGCTTAGGTCGACCTAATAAGAACTGCCCATTAGGTCGACCTAATCATTAAGTCACATCCTTAGGTCGACCTAAGTACGGTGTGGACTGGGATTAACCCCTAAATCGACTTTATTAAGTCGACTTAAGGGAAGTTAAGTTGATTTAACAAAGTGGACTAAGTCGACTTAACATTAAGTCGACTTAGTCCACTTTGTTAAGTCGACTTAATAAGGTTGAATTTAGGTTGACCTAAAGGCAACCTTATTAGGTCGACCTAACAAGGTTGACCTATCTTTTTGTAGTGTAGACATAGCCTAAGGTATAGAGAATGTTGCTCAGTGGAAGCCCTGGCCACGGTCCTAAATGCCACACATTCAGGTTTCTTTGATGTTTCTGCTAAAATTTAATTTGCTGGCATTTCTGAAAAAAAATCAGAAAAAAATATCATTTTGGTTCAAAACTTTTGGAGAATTCAAAAGTTTTTAAAAAAAGTTTAGGATCTAATGAAAACATTTTGGTAAACCTGAAACTAAATGTTTAGTTTCAGTTTCAAAGGCACTTTTAATATTATTATATATTTTTAAATAAAATTGAAAACATTTAAAAATATTTTTGTTGAAACCAATTATTTAGACTTTCTATTTATTTGTTTTCACAAACAACTGGCAAAACAAAAACATATTTGCAAAATGTTTGTGTCAATGAAGCTACATTTTTTTCACCAATCAGCTCTAATGTCTGCATGTATGTTGCTGAGAGACTTCAGAGGTAACACTCCACTGAAATGAATGAGCAGTTCAGACTTCAGAACAGATTCAGATATTTTGTCTGCAGATTCAATAAAACAGTATTTGTAAAGTGTCATTCAAAAGGTTTGCAATGAAGCTGAATAATTTATTATATATATATAATCAAGTGATGAAGCCATAAAGTATGTAGAACCTGATGGAGCCATCAGACAAGAGCTATATTATCTCAGTGAACCCTCCCCCCTGTAGATGGGAGAGAGGAAATAAAGTGGGCCAGCAGTTTCTGGACAATCAACCCCTCTCCTGACCACAAATTTGGTCTTAAAATTGCATTTCCTTTCTTCCCCTAGAGCAAAATAAATGCAGTGAAGGTTGCGTCAGTACATGGTAAAGTCAATGATCAAGGAAATACTGGGAGTTTATTGACTCAGAACTACTACCACAAAGAGTCTATAATATTATTATCTATTTCTCTATAGCCATTATAATGCTAAGACTTTGTCCAGGAGCAAGTAGTCAGATTTTAAAATAAAATTTTGCAGAATCTTAAATAGCTTTTGACAAGCAATGGGAGATATTCGGCATGGGGGAAAATTTGGAAATATAGAGCATCTTGTGTTTAGAAGGTGAAGTTGGGAAACTAACTGGAGACTTCATGCCATGGTAAATTTACTGGCTCATGTTAATGTCTTTCCAGGGAACTGGATCAATCATGTTAAGAGAAGGCTGGTAGATACAGCAGAATATGAATTTACTCTTCTTTTTAGGCAATATCTTGGCCCCATGGTAAAGCCCAAAGTTGCACCATTTCAAAGAATATTTCTGGGAATCTTCCCCTCCCCCCATTTATCTAAGTGGGTAGTTGTGGTATTGACTGAGAGGGGGACAATACTTATCTGCTGCAGTGGTACAAGGCCTCTGTTCTTTCTACTTTGATACTGTCACTCAAACTTGCAAAGTGATTTAGCAATGAGCTAACGTTTTGTTATTCTGCGACAATGCGGATTGCTCCCTTCGTGCAACTTGACAGTGACAGGTTGTCTAATATACATACATCGACACAGCTAAAATACCCTCATATCATATGAGTTTTGAATGCTCTACAGTACTTTTATTTTCCTTACAAGAGGGAAAAAATATATAACAGGTATGATTCAAAGCTCATTGAAATGAATGGGAGTCAGTGTAAGTCATGCAAATGGTGGGGAAGCAATATCCATTCTGAGAGTTTAATACATGTGTTTCAGCAGTATCTAGTCATTGGGAGTTACTGGAAAAAATCCTTTGTGTGTGTGTGCATGTGTACAGAATGTATGTCTATAGGAAATACGGTCATTTTAAGAGGAACCTAAGGGCTGCAAATAAGTGCAGTTAAATGCTGCTACTGTTTAATTAAACTGATAATGAGCAAAAAAGTAATTTGTTTGAAATGGGATGACAGATTCTCCTGCAGTAATAGCTTGGGAAAATCAATTACTGGATGCTTGAACTGTGGTAAGACTATGCACTATAAAGGAAACAGACCTAAAATGTACTCTAAACATAGGCTAAAACCAGTAACTATCTCACTAAGTAAGAGACAAACTGATTCTTGCTCTATTTTTACCTTTCTGGGTCTCTAGATAGGGATTCATCTTGGGATTTCATAAGGGATTTGTTTTAAAAGATTGCATGAATTTGTAATATGAGGGGTTTTTATATTGACTTCCTATTGTTCCCATATTGTAGTAAGTCATGTATAGACTTCTTAGACTTCTGGAAATTGCATGCCACGTTATTGGCGTTCCTTTTATGGTTCTGAGTGCTTCATTTTATATGTTGCATCTTTTCTATGCATTATATAATTCCTTGGAAAATTAATGAAAATTTAATTACAAAATACTTATCTGTGCAACTTCAATGTGTTCATCTAACTTCCTAGGATGTTCATTTAAAGGAAAGAAGAAAAAAAATGAACAAAAGACAAGTCTCTAGTTCCATAATTCACATGCACTAGGGAGTAACTACTAACTGGTGTGCATCACTGTTATTAGGTTCTACCAGTAATTCAGGCTAAGAATGCATTTCTGTATGAGGAAATGTACTGGTGTGCATCCTTATTAGGAGGCGTGAATTAAGGCATTCCTAGAGCTTGCTGATAATTAATGGTTATAACATTGAAGCTTCTGGACTTATTTTCTTCAAATTTGGCTCAGTATTTAAGTCTTTAAAAAAAGCTTAAAAAATACTCAGGCAACTACAGACAAGCCAAGTTTGGAGAAAATGGTTTCAATAATTTCAACATTATAAACATGCTTTTCAGAGGGGTAGCTGTGCTAATCTGTTTTCAGAAAAAATGGGGAGTTCTGTGGCATCTTAGAGATTAACAAAAAAAAAATTGCAAGGAGGGGGCATAAACTTTCGTGGGCTGGAAACCACTTTGTAAGAGGGTTTTTGTTAGTCTCTAAAGTGTCACAGGACTCACTGTCATTTTTATTATGAACACTTAAAGTTAGCAATATATAACTTTGAAAAATGCACAGTTAACTAGCTGTGATGCATATACAATGCATATCTCTTTTATTTTCTAATCCTGCTTGATTTACACACCTATTTAACTTGACATGTATGAATAGTCTTATTCAGTGCGACTACACGAGTTAAATAACCTCATATATGTCTTTGCAAGATCAGGGCTTGAGTACACGCTTGATGATAATATTTTCTTCTGCAGTCTCATATAATTTTAAAATCATTATAAATGGCAAATAAAAACCATCTCTTTTCAAAGCTAGAAAATGCACTAGTCACCAGTGAGGATTATTTTCAAAGTAGGTTTAAATTTTCAGTCTTTTTTGCATTTAGTCTTGTCTAAAACAAAATTGTGATTAGATCCTGAAGATATTTGTTAGTCTTTAATGAAGACTCTTGTTGTTTTTATTGTGATTAGAATTATTTAAAATGGAGAATATATATTTGCATTCTCACTGGATGGATGGTTCTGAGGAAGAATTTCTCAGAGAGGTGAAGGTCCTATGGGCAGGAGAGAAGCAGCTGCTCAAGGATGGATAAAAAATGTAGGTGAGCTTCCTACCAGTTTATGAATATTGTTGTGCTTAGCAAGATTCTATATACAGGGCCCATGGTTCACTTTCAGGGACATTCATCATGGATTGAGTTGCACCTTCAAGAAGACAGGATACCTGAACAGACATAGGGGCACAGACGTTAACCAGAGTGCTGTACCTCTTTCTAAAAACTCATAAGGTTAAAGCCTGGCTCCACTTAACTTTATGGGAGTTTGGACATTGATTTGAATGGGGGCAGGATTTCTCTCTTTCTCTGCATTTCTGTATATGCAGGGTTGCATTTTAGAGTTTTCACAATTTCAGACTGGCTGATAGAACACAAAGGAATGAATTAATCCTTGGTTAAACTCAGTGGAGTTAGGAATGGGGGTGCATTTGTCAGTTGGCCTGTCTGTCTCTGTGTACGACAGTTAGCTATAGCATTGTGATATCTACATATGCAGGTAAATGAGCAAATGAGAAGCCCAGTAAAACAGAGTAGACAGAGCTGTGTCCATAAAAATAACGTCTTTATAGTTAATTTTATCTTCACATTGTAATTGCAGCAGGGTTATTATACTAGTCAAGATCAGACATTTTACTTAATTTATTGTATAATAGTGGTTGAATTGCTCATACCTGGGTATTTAAGAACTGGACTGGGAAGGTTCTGTTCTGTCTATTAAAAATTTGTTTTTCCTTTAGATAAGCCATTGAACTAATTTCCTTCTCGCCCATCCCATAACTAATAAATTAGAGACTCCAATGCAGTTTTGGAAAAAATAAGAAATAACCCCAATATTCTGTCACTGAAATAACCTGGCTCTTACATCCAAAGCTGAATGTGAGCTACTGCTGAGTGTAACCTGGCATCTCCATTTGTCCCCTCCCCGCATGTCCCCCTCAAAAAATCCAGCACTAATGATTTCTCTCATTAACTGGACCACGGAAGGTCCTGTACAAATGCTATTCCATTTCCCTAGTTCAACAGCATAATATATAGTACAGTAATTCATATAGGATCATGCTCACAAAGAGGGAGAAGACCACAGAGGGCCCTCTAACATTCATGCCCACATCAAGGTGGCTATGGTAGAACACCAACAAAGGGAACTCCACAGTGTTATGTGTTACTGAGAACTATCTCTATGATAGTTCTAAATAGGCCAGTGTTAAGGAGCTGTTTGACTGACTAATGGGTGTCGATAGGCTCTCAATTATGCAAATTGAGTGGTCAAAAACCACTGTGTAGGTGTAGGAATGCTGGGAGATGCACTGAATGAGCAGCCAGATAGCAACAGCTTTTCATTCCATCTCTGCAACACAGGCCTACAGGTTGTAAAAGGTGAATTCCATCTCTCCCGCTCTTCTGTGTTCTCTGCACAAAGCTCTGATAGTTAGGGAGGGGTGAATCTCACCCATAACTTACTAGTGCTACTAGGAGTCATTTTTAGACACTGTTAGGTTTTTTTCACACTATGTAGAAACTTTCTGCTGTTCCCAGCCTACACACAATGTATTGGGCTCCATTTTGTTGTCTTTACACACCCAGCCAGCTACAGTGAGTGTTCAGCAGAGTTGCAGATTGCTTGATAGTAACTGAAAGCAGAATTTGGCTCTGGCTCTGTAACCACAGAAACATTTACTTGACAAAAACATTAGCACATGTGAAAGTGGTATTTATAGTGTCAGTGAAAAGGACAGAACAAAATGAATTTGCATTTAAGAGTGTCTTCCATGCTAGCCTTGGCCAGATTATGCATTTCCCATTGCATCTCAATATAAACAATTAAGAAGGAAACTTTCTTATTGTCTATCAGCCTTTTAAGATACTTAAACATTTTGTGTGTGTGTGTGTTGTGTGTGTGTGTGTGTGTGTGTGTATGTTGTTCCTTAACTGTACACTTTAGGGTTAATGGGTAAAAATTGCAAAATTTCCCAGCTGACTTAGGAAACTAAACCAGACTAAAAATCGATAAGAGATTACACCGCCCCACAACAATTTTGATTGTAAAAATCAGGGCCCCATTTGTTACAGAAGGATAAAAATTGCATGTTTAAACCTAAAAATCAGATCCTCAACTCATGTAATTCACTGAAGTCAATGGGGCATTTTGATTTATACCAAATGAACAAGGTGATCAGTTGTCCCAATTTTAAAGGGGCAGTCCTAATATTTGGGACTTTTTCTTATATAGGTACCTGTTACCCTCTTCAAACTTTCCTGATTTTTCACGCTTGTTATCTGGTCACCTTACAACTGAAGATCTGCTCCAAAATCTTTTTTAGGGCAGGCAGATGAACATTCCCAAAACTTACCGTGATTGCAGGTCCAGCAAAAGTCAAACTAAGCAACATCAGGAACGGAACAGCCTCTTGTGTAGGTTCAATGTATGGCATACTCAGACTTCTGTCATAGCAGCTGAATCCAGAGTGAACTGGCTTGAAGACATCAGTAAGTTCAAGAAAATAGAGACTAACAACAGAAGATGCCAGTATGGGCAACTGGGATGGAAGGAAATACAATATATTATTATTATCTTTGTAATAAACAAAAACCCCAAAAACAACCCAAAAATGTTTTTATTTTGTTTTGTTTTTGTTTTTTGCAAAAGCAACAGAATCTATTAGTAGAACACTAGAAAGTTTAAAAAGCTTCATTTCCATAAAATATGATGCTTCTGATGTTGTACAAATTTCAGCCACCATGCTAGAACATGAACTGTTTTAATTAGCCAAGTATTGTATAATTTATCTCAAATTCAGTTATATACAAGTAAAATCAATACTGGCACCGAAATGCTTCTCGAATGAAAGAATCATTAGATCATAACAAGTGGTGGGTGGATCTCCAGAGTTCCAGAGCTGCATTTCATAGAATTATAGACATTAGAGATCATCAGGTTTTATTTAGACCTCTAGGCTCAATTTTTAAAAGGTATTTAGGCACCTAACTTTACTGAAATCAATAGGAGTTAGGCTCCTAAATATCTTTAAAAATATGGGACCAAGCCTATTCCTCGACTAATACAGGATTGTTTTCTGTCGTACATTCCCATAGTAACTATAGTATAATTGGTCCCAAGTCATTGAAAGTGCCACATGCAATGGAGTTTACTCAGCTTTATTCTTCACTTTCTTTCCTGCTACACCATCTAACTTATTTTATTAACATGTCATTGCTCCCAGTTATATATCCATTTTACCACTTTTAAATAATTCAGTTCCCTATACTATCATGATAATGGCTGAATATACATAAGCCCTTAATCAAATGAGCCGATCAAACTATTGGTTGCAATCTTATTCTCAAACAATTTAGCCTTTTCATCTGTGAAACATTCGTGAACAGACTTTGATTTTTCCAAATGTAGGCTGATCTTTTCACACATGTGGAGCCCCAAAGATCACTACATACAGGTGCAGTGGTCAGCTTGATGCATGCTTGGGGCTTCATTTCTTATTTTAAAACTGTTTAACAAAAAGCTTACACAAATATATGTCAACATATGTGGTGTTAATGAAGTTGGACTATTTGCTATTTATAGCAAATGATTGTTTAGCTAAACCACATGGTATTGTTTCTGTTTCCTGCCTAAATGACTGATTTATCAAATGTTTCAGATGCCCCTGCTCTTTCACATATGTTCTGTAAGTTGTTCGATCAGACTGGACTTAACAGTTGTCCCAGAAGCCCCCCAAGAGCCACCTTCATCTTACTCACTTCTTTGCTATTTATCATTGCCTTTTGTTTAGGGTCCTTGAACCAGCTTTCAATTCACATGGCAGTGTCTATACCCCCAGCCAATTTGAGTTCAATTTCTAAGGAAGATTTAATGAGTGAATTCCCTTCACCTGTTCATTATAGGTGAAGGCTTTTTTTTTTTTTTTCCTATCAGAAAGGCAATTAACTTTGCCTGAAAGGATTTACTCCTGTAGAAAACACTGGATTTATTATGGCTCATGGTTTCTTTATCATCTAGATGTTTAGTTATTTTATCTTTTGCAGATTACTTTCATTAATTCATTAGGGAGAAAAGTTAGACTTAAGGGGGAAATTTTACTCAGGCTCTAATGAGTTTCTGATTCTATCAGAACCTCCTCTTTGGCAGAAAGACTATTGGGGAAGTTGGGGCAATGGCAAGCCAGCAAAAGGCTGCATGAAAGGTCCAGCACAGTCCACAAAGTGACGGGGGGGGGGGGGGGGGCAACTTAGCTATGGGGCAGCATGATGATTCACTGCATCCCTTGTCAGTTCCCATTAGCAAAGTACTCACTATGCGCTCCATAGAACTTAAATCTGCACTTACCCATCATTGCCCACTAAGGATGACTACAGTAGAAACAAACTGCCTGCCTGAAACACCTTGGGATGCAATGAACCTGGCTGACCTAGTGAGGTGCTATTTGCAGTTTCCTGCTGCAGTGAAGGTAAATACAGCCAATGGGATGGTAATTGCTAGCATTACTCTTCCTTCTTATTTTGATTAAGAATGGTTGTTACAGTTGTTTTTTCTCTGTATGTTCTGTATGCATAGAGGCTCAGTGTGGTCTAGGTTGCATGGAGGTGCTAGGAACAAGGAGCCTTCCCCTGTTTTCTTCCCTAGCAATCAGAGCCCTTCTGCTCAGGGGATCATTGAAAATGTTTCTGGGTTCACAAATAACTCCAAATGGCCTGGGAGGAAGCAGGCTTATGGAGGTGTATACCCTTATTCTCCCCTGATGCACGGACTCAGAACTATTCAGGTGTACAGAAGGAGCGGGTTGGCTGAGGTACGTACCATTCAATGGAATGGTACATCCATGCTGTCCCTGCATGCTGGCAAACTCAGAGGGGAATAGTAGCACTATCTGTGCTAGCTACTGTTGGGGTAGTGCCGTTACTTGGGCTACACACAGTGTGATTTCACTGACACCGCAGATCGTGGTTTAGGGAACTGTAAAATCTGACTTTAAAATCATCATCATTATTTATATCACAGTGGTACCTAAAGGTCTCAAGATCAGGGCTTTATTGTGCTAGGTGCTGTACTATTTCCCAACTATATCATTGCATTTAATGAGGCTGAGCTATTATTAAATGTGTAATATTTTATATAGTTATGAGTTAATTTGGATATGTATCATTTTCAAAGGAAACTTCATGTGCTAACTGCAATTTGATTACTGCTAATTAAAAATTCAGGAAACACCCACATTTAATGAAGATGCTTGGGAACCGCAAGAAAGGATTAGGATCCCATTTTCCCATGCACTTCTAGGATTACCATATTCTTTCTGAATATAATCACACTGTGCCCAAAAGAAAAGAATAACTGTAAAGGCCTAATACTCCCTACAATAATTCCGCAGCAACTCTAATTAATAGTTTTATATGCAATTTGCAATATACTGTATGTCAGGTCCCATAGGACATCTTGTTCTCATATTTTTTCACAAGGTAAATATAAAAAATTCATCTTCAAAAAGGCTAAGGAAAAATAAACGTATTCAATATTCTGAAAAATTATAAATGGCTGTTTAAAAATATGAATATTTATTAAGTATTCTGCTTAGGGCAGCATTAGTGTTGCAATTACAGGCATTAGCTTCCAACACCCTGAATATGTCAGGCATAATTAGGTGGTAATAATGTGCATTGTTTTAATTACAGAATAGGAACTACTTTTCTTATTTCTAACTGGAACAAAAGAAGTAAAGCCACAAACCTGGGCTAATGAGTCTTTACTTTCTCATATGCTCAGTTGATTGAGATATTTCCGACTTTTAACCTCTGCTCCGGATTATAATTTATCCCTGGAAATATAAAATCTGATCCAAGCCTAATGAAATCAATGCGCAGATTCCCATTGGCTTCAATTGTATCAGGACCATAGGAGAAGAGCTGGTTACAAGACTTCAAATGTTCTCCATTTTTTGTCAAATTTTCATTAGGAAAAGCCCCTTTGCATGAGGCATGGTCTAGGTTTACTGGGACCTGCCTCAGTGCAGGGGGCTTGACTTCATGACCTCTCGAGGTACCTTCCAGCCCTACAGTTCTATGATTTTTACACCAAACTATTTCCAAAATGAAAGGCACACAGGGCTGAAAGCTCCTAGAAGCAAACATTAGTTACATTCATCCTCCTCAGATATTGTCATTACCACTGCCACTAGTAGCAGCAGGATTGTTATAGAGTCCCTTGTGCTGTGGAGCTGAGTGATGGTGACAAGCCCTTGTTACTAAAGAGGAGGAAGCATGGAGGAAGGCAAGATCAGAACTGGAATGGTCCAGGATCTATGCCTTGATGCAGCCAGCCACAAACCTCTCCTAGGGTGCGTCTACACTTACAACTTACAAGGAGACTTAAGTCGACTTAATTTACTCTGCGTCTACACTGGGCTTTCCTTAAGTCATCTTAAGCTGCTCCTTAAGTCGAATTAAGGAAAAGTTAGTTTGAATTAATAACACCTCGTTTTAATTCGAACTAGCGCTTAAGTTGACTTTATTAAGTCGAATTAAGCCAGTGGAGACGCGGAGTAGTGCCTAGGTGGACATTTTTAAGTTGACTTAAAACGTTAAGTCAACTTAATAAGGCCAAAAAGGGGCCACGTCTACACTTGAAAAGTTAAGTCCACTTCTGTTAAGTTGACTAAATAAGGTCCACTTTAAGTCGACTTCAGAAAGTTGACTTAACTTTTCAAGTGTAGACATAGCCCTAGAGTGGAGCACTGAACACAGCTAAGATGCTGGACCTTGGGCATTATGTTTTCACAGGTTCCCTGCTGAGTCCCTACATGTGTGCATCCATGCTGTCTAGCCTTCAGAAGAAAACAAGGTTTTTTTCCTACTTAGAGAATTTTCCAAATCAAAATTTCATTGGACATTTTCCCTGCAAGTGATGTTTGCTCACCAGTCACTTGGGGTATGTCTGCACTTGTTAAGCTAAGTTGATTCTGTTAAGTCGACTTAACAAGGTCACCTTAAAGTTGACTTAACAGAGTGTCCACACTTTAAGTCAACTTAAGTTGACCTTGTTAAGTCGACTTAACCGAGCCTGTAGTGTAGACATAGCTGTCCACACTGGCTTTAAGTCGACATAATAAGGTCAATTTAGCCCTATTCCCCGTCCACACTAGCTTTAAGTCAACTTAATAAGTCGACTCAAGGCTTAAGTTGACCTAAAGAGGACAAGTTATTAATTCGACTTAAGGAAGCATTTAAGTCGACTTAATAAACGCTCAGTGTGGACGCGCTGTTCTGTAGGTCGACTTAAGCGTCATTCAGTCGACCTAAGTTGCAAGTATAGACATACCCTTGGTGCTGGTAACACTTCAGCAGAAGTAATATGTCCATTTCTGGGCACCACACCTTAAGAATTGCTAACTTTCTAATTTCTGAACACCAGATGCACCTGCTCTGTTTCTTCCCCTCCAAGGCCCTGCTCCTGCTCCACGTTTTCCGCCAGAAGCCCTACTCCTGCTCTGCCCTCTGCTTACTCTTTTCCCTCTCTCCTCCATTGCTTGATTCTCTCCACCTCCCTCCCACTTCCCCATCTGGGCTCCTTCTGCTCCAGGGCTGGGACAGGAGCTGCAGCCCCTGACGCAGAGCCTGCTGCCTGCCTACCCACAAGATACAGGTAGGAGACTTCCCCAGCTGGCATGCGTTAATGATCTGGCACCTTCTCCCCACACTCCATGGGGACTGGACTTTTGGTGGATGGTCAGTACGTCTGACCAGGCACTGAGAAATCTTTTTTTCAACCAGACTTTTCAGATGAAAACCGGTTACCTGGCAACCCTAATAACAAGCGGATATTGAGAGTTTCTTAAAATGACACTGTCGATAAGTTGAAGTCCAAGATATGTTTTCTTAATCCAAAGAAAGGACAAAAAATAAACACATTCCCAGTGGGAAAAGCCTATTATTCTGCCAAGGAAAATGCAATCTGATACCCAGTATGGCAGTCTTTTGCTCATGGAACACACCAATCATAAACTTTCTTACCGAAAGGCTAAACACCTTGCTGGTGAACTCTGGTTCACATCTTTACCTCAACTCCCCTGGTAAAGACTTCCTATTGATCTTCATGTGTGTGAAACATTAAACCCTGGAGGCTCAACTGGTGTAAAGGCAGCTCCATTAACTTCAGTGGAACAGCTCCACTGAAGTCAGCACAACAGCTGTGCCTTATGTGTCAATAATATTTTGCATGACACATCTATGCAATCCTTGCGCTTTGTCGTAACGCATGTTACTCTATATCTATTAGTGGTAAGCTAAGACTCTCTCTTTGTGACTGTAAAGTATTGTGTATTATCTTATTCATTTATTGATATACTTATTGTAGTGCTTCTCGCAAAGCTAAACAGGGAGCAGTTAGCCTCTATGTTTAGTGATAACTGAAACAACGGAAGACACCATCAAAGGCATGGACCAGCGTAAGAGTAAAAGCTGAGCCATATGACCAGATGGGCTTGCCTGGAGATTGATTGCAAATGCGGCGTCTGGGAGATGGATTTGATTGCAGCTGTCTCATGGCAGGGCTACACTATAAACTTACATCAGTATAACTAAATTGTTCAGGGGTGTGAAAAATCCACACCCTTAAGTGATGCAGTTATACTGAACTACCCCCCAGTTAGACAGTGCTAGATTGTTGGGAGGGCTTCTCCTATCGAGATGGCTCCTGCCTCTCCCAGATGTGAATTAATTATGCTCATGGAAGAAGCTCTTCTCTCAGCCTAGTAGCCTCTTCGCTGGAGTGCTACAGCTGTGCTGGTGCAGCATGTTAAGTGTAAACCTGCCCTGAGTGTGTGAAAAGAATGAGAAAATGAGCAGATAGCAAGAGAAACCATGTGAGTCAGTGTGGCCCTAGGAGGAAGCTGAGAAAGAGAGCTTTTTTTGGTGCTGGAAAGGCAGATTTGAAAGTTGTGAGATAGGAAACTGCCTCCTGCTTCTCCTTCCTACTGTGATCAGGGAAATAGGACTGTGGGCACATTCTTCATAAATAAACAAGAGTGCACCAAAGAAATATCTGACTTGTATAATCAATTTCTTGTCCTAACAGAAGCAGTCCAGCAAGCCCCTGAATACCGGCTAACTGGTAAGGACAAGGGACAATGCTGTTTATTCATTTATTTAATATAATATATTGCAGCATCTCTAAAAGGCCACAGAAATGCTCTAGGCTCTATAAAGATTTATTTATTTTTTTGGATTATCACAGTGACTAGGAGCCTCTGTCATGAGCCAGAACTTCATTGTGCTAGGTGCTGTACAAACACAGAATAGAAAGATGGCCACTGTCCCAATGAGTTTACAATCTAAATGAGAAGACGTAAAAGATGGATGAGGCAAATAAGCAAGCCAGGGCGAGTTGGAGTAACAAATAAAGTAGCCAATCAGTAGTAATGATCATAGTGTTTCACCTGCCTAGCAGTAATTAGGTTGTGGTTTGGGGTGCGTGTAATTAGGTTGTAGTTTGTGATGGTGTTCCCAGGCAAGCCACCAAAAAAAGCTGCCAGGAGCAGCTCAGCAGCATTCTTGGGGTCCCATCACCAGGCATGCCGCACAGGGGAGCCACTCAAAGCACCTTTTTTGGCAGTGTGCCTGGAGACCCATTGCCAGACACACTGCAGAGAGGAGCCGCTTTGCCCGGCTTCTTTCTGCAGCATATCTGGGAACCCCTACCCCCACTCCAGCCATGGCCATCACTGAATATTCAGGCAGCGGCCACTTTATTTTTATGGAAGGGGCTGTCGGCAGGCCTGAAGGTTGGAGAAGAGGGGCTGGCATTGGAGGTTGGCAAAGGTTGCTGATCCCTTTTAATCTTTCCTGCTGCTGTGTGCTGTATCTGGTAAACAAACTCTGGCAGATCTTGGGAATTCTGCCTAGGGTGTGATGCATGAGAATGATGATAAACTAGGTCCCATTGTGTACAGACACATGCGGTAAGAGACAGTTCCTGGGTCAAAGAGCTCACAATCTAAATAAACAAAATAAAAAGTGGCAGAAAGAATATATTGTTGTCCAGATTTCACAAACAGAGACATAAAGGACTGGTTCAGGGGCACACAGGAAGTGTATAACTAAGAAGGGAAAAAAATTCAGATCTCCAGAACCAACCAGTACCAGCCCCATTATTTAAATCTCATGAGTCAAGTTCCCCAAAAGGATGAGATTGGGTTACAAATCAGGAGATTCGGAAATATAAAAATTTGAGGTTCTTTTAATTTTTCCTTTTGGGTACTGGGCCTTAGGGTTCAGGTTTTGAAACTTCTCCACATTCATGTGAATTACAAACTTATTTTTCTTATTATTTAATGAAAGCTGAGATTCTCATCTAATCAAATCTTTCCAGAACCTGGGGCTTTCAGAAGATCCTCAGATATCAAGAGAGTTGTGAATAACCTTTGAACTGGTATCCCAGTTCAGTGCCTTAATCACACCATGATGTGCACAATACAGGAAATGCTACTCACCTCCCTTAAAACGATAAGCTGTGACTTTGCACAAAATAAGCATGGGAAGGAATTAATTTTTTCTGTAGACTCATAGGCTATGTCTACACTTTCATTTTTAAGTCGACTTTAACTAAGTCGACTTAGTTAAGTCGACTTAGTGTGTCTACACTTAAAATTAAAGTCAACTTAAAGGGGCATTTACAAAGTCGACCTAGAGCGTCCACACTGGATGCTCTAGGTCGACTTTGTGGGGCTAGGGGGACCTTGGGTAGGTCCACAGTGGCAGGGGGGCACCCCTTGTGTGCAATGGGGCAAATGGGGACAGGGACCCTGGCAGGGCATGTGGGCAGGGTGTGACGCTGTCTGGATTTAGGAAGCATTTATGATATTATTTTCAATGGATATCTCATAAATGCTCTATAATCCATAGGAATTATGTCATGTTTGGTATTAATAGAAAGGTAGTAATTTGCTGGGAATGATTATATAGTTTATGTCTAGGAATTCTATTTCGATTAGAAGTTAGAATTTGGTGTTATATCCATACTTTAACTTATGTTAAAACCATTGTGTCCTTAATGTTTAGGAATGTGCCAGGACAATGGTCCCAGGGAGTTACCTGATGAGCCATTAAAGACATAAGGAATACAACCATTGTGTCCTAATGGCTCATCAGGCCACTAACCTATGACTGAGTTATTTACCTCCTTAAATTGTGATTTAAGGACTTTAGGATGCAGAGAATTCACCCTGTAGTCTCTTTCAGGTAAGTCTGTGGAAGCAGACCTCCCAGCGTGGGTCAGCAGAGTTGAGGTAATGGGCCTTATGCTAGGGGTCTAAAAATAGGTGTGTCGACAGTGCTTTGAAGTTGTGTGACTCAGCTCAGGCTCTGTTACTGCCAGTGCAATTACAGAGCTGCTTTAGAAATACAGCAGTTATTTGTCAGGGGTAGGTAATGCTATTTCTGATACCATTTTAACCTTCTCCATTTCATTAAAAAACTGCTCTGAGTACGAAAGAAAAGCAGTTTGATGTACAAGTGCTGATACTCTTCTTTCCTTTCGGAAATCTCCGAGGGATGTTGGCTGCTCAGTTAAATCCCAAGGAAACATAAACCCTAAAATGCTCATTTCTGGCACTGTTGTACGAAGCATCTGACAAACAAGGTAGAATCAGGCTATGGAAAATGAAGAAAATCCTTTCACCGAAACAGCTTTAGGAGTTAGAAAGTACTTAAATGTTTACATTTTTAATGAGATGCTAAATTTACAAATAAAAAGCAAATCCCTAGGTGGAAATTCTACAACAGACAACATTGTGAACAAATGAGTTCTTGTTGTGGCTTCATATATAACAAATGTGGTAAAGCAAATAATGGGAATTAGTAAATTCCACCATCCATTCATTATGTAGCTACTTTTATGAGAGCTGAAAAGTTATGGTGGTAATCAACAGGATTTGTTTAGGTCAGTCAGGTGCTGCCAAATTTCAAGAAGAGGTTCCCTCACAACATTTTATTCTCAATGATAAAATTGTCATTCCTGGGTAAAATAATCTTCCATTACTTCTACCCTCCAAAATCCATTGATTCCATACCCTTCCCCCAACTCTTCTGCTCTCTCTCCCTCAATTCTATATTAATCCT
The DNA here is from genome assembly GCA_007922175.1 of Pelusios castaneus. Taxonomy (NCBI): domain Eukaryota; kingdom Metazoa; phylum Chordata; order Testudines; family Pelomedusidae; genus Pelusios; species Pelusios castaneus. The sequence continues at coordinate 5,814,220 of ML685795.1, read as the reverse complement.
TCAGTCCATCACTTCCATATTTTCTCCCCCAGCTGTCAATCCTGAAACCCCCACCCAGTCCCAGTACCTGTCAGCCCTCTCTGAGCAAAATGTTGGAGTGCTCAGCACCTGCAATGAGGACCAGATGTTCAGAAGAGCACAGCTTCCAGTTAGATGCCTAAATAAGGTCCAGAGTTTAACTGTGCACCCAACATACTGAGCAAGGTTTTCAACCTGGTCATTTATTTTAGTGCATTGATGGGAGCTTGGGGTCTTTTGAAAATCCGCCCCTGTAACTTCTCCCACCACTACACCACATAGACGTTTCTCTCAGTGGTTCTTTAAGTCGACTTAATTTGCAAGTGTAGACATAGCCCATCAGTATTTCAAGTTGCTTTATTTTTAAGACTATATTTAAATCCAAAAGAAAAAGTGTGTTTAGGGAAGAAAGTCCTCCAGTGTGTATCCAGGAGATATTGGTATAGTTTCTGCCTCTTTATGAACTCTTTTATCAGCCCAAAGCTGATCCCATAGTTTTCACACAAGGCAAAATTCCCATTCTAATCACTAAATTCCTATAGGCAATGCCTATCCTGGAAGTCAAGCATACAAAAGCCTTGCAGAGCCCCAAGTGTATAGTGTGTGTCATGCATGGCTGCATATCTAAAAAATCCAGAAATGGCTGAGACATGGAATTCTTTGAGATATTCAGTGATGTGCATCCACATCTGACATTTTGAACCTACCTCTGTCAGTATAGATTAGAAATGGATGGGAATTAAGTGTCTGGTCCTGAGATGCACTGAACTGTCTCAACATCCATTTATTCCAGCTGGAGCCGAGGAAACACTTTACTTCACATGACTCCTACAATAATAGATCTCTTTTGTGTTTTCTAGAGGTACCACCTAACACAGGCTTCCTAGCCTGACTGGTAGTCAATAAAAGTGGGTCAAAGAAGTGATCCACATTATAACAATGACTGATCGGTTCATGTACTTTATGCTTGAGGAAACACTGCTAAAAGAAACCCTGTTACCACCTTACATGTGTTATGTGTGCATGCATACAAACCAGATGAAAAGGTAAGGAAAAAATATAACTGCTGTGGATGTTCTCTCTGAGCTGCATTCTCTTCTCAGCAAACCCAAAGACAAGTAACTAGTGCATGGGATATTTTGCCAATAAATCCACAGTAACACAAAGTTTTATAGGCCAGCTCCTCAACTGACATTTAAGTCTACAGAGCTTTGCTGACTTATAGCAGCCCACGGTCTAGCCTTCTGTATTTCAGTGTACCTAACAATGGGTGAAATCTTGACCCCACTGAATCATTTTGCCTTTCAATTTAGTGGCATCAGGATTTCTGCTGGGCCTGATTCTCCTATCTCTTACACCAGTTATAAATTGCTATAGCTCCATTGACTTCTGTGGAGTTACTCCTTATTTATACATGTGTAAGTCCGAGTAAATCAGGCCTACTGTGTTTTTACATGCTAACCCAGCAGACAAAAGGCCAAGGGTGAAATCCTGTCTTCCATGCATCCAGGATTTGACCCCAGGTCTGGGCTTTTGGGGTTTTTTTTAATGTTTGTTTAATGAGTGAAGAAAACTCACCCACAGATTTCCCTTTAAAACAGAGAAAGTGGTCCTTTCAGTATGAATAAATGTATTTGTCCATGCTGTGCCTGCAGACATCTCATCCTCTGGGGAAGAGGAGGTATAAAACTCTGGAAGTTTTCCAGATTTCATACTTAAAATGTGAAGCACTAACCAAGGTCCTTCTGGCTGTTGTCATTGAATGGACTGATGATGTACTCTGAATACTCTAAAAAGGGAAGATCAACAAAGCAAAAGGTAGATCGCTTTCCAGGAATGGTCACAGGTGATGTTTCAATTCCTATTAGTTTCTTGATGCCAGTAGGTCTTTCACTATGGCAATATCATTTTTCTAAAAAAGATGCAAACTGAGCCTCCATGAGTGTTTAAATATGTTTTAAACATTATTATGAGATGTATAAAAATCCATCAAGGTTCTATTTCACACACAGTGAAAATTGCAAAAAGTTAGAAAATGTTTTATGCTGGGTCTAATAAAGTTTCCTTAATTTGTTTTGGAGGTTTTCTGCTTCCCCAGTCTTTCAGGCCAGGCCCCATCTACCATTCCTATTGCTCTAATTCTTTTCTCTCTGTCTGTAGATTTCCTTCTCCTCACTTCTACAGCCTCTAACCCACAGGCCTGCATCTCCTCTTATCTACATCTCTGTAAATCAGGAATAACTGCATTGAAGCTACTAATGTAAAATTGGTGTAAATGAAGAAGAATGTGGCCCTGTAGTTCTAATAAATTAAGCAAGATAGGGCCATTGTTTTTATGTTGAATGAAACTTCATTTAGTTCTGTTGTGTTACTATTGATTTACACTGCTCTATATGAGATCAGAAACAGGCCCATAATTTTTTTTTTAAACTTGGAACTATCAAAAGAAATGCAGCTAACTTGCTAAGTCACTATATAATCACCTTGGGTGATTATCAGCAAAATTATCCTTAATGGCAAAAGTACTGGTTACTGACATGGGTTTTGTTGGCATCATGGTGCATGCACTGTGCCAAGTGTAAGTGTTTACAGGATCGTATGAATTGTCCTCTTCTTCTCTCCACCACGTCCTCATCCCCTCCCTTCATTGTAGTTTCCACCTGTTCTTGTCTTAATTTGGAGCTCAGTCCTGCAAAGAGACATTACTGGGCAGAGTGCTTACTACTCTGAGCAGTACTAGTTGTTGTAATAAAGTACTGCTCCCCATAGTGAGAATTTGCAAGGTCAAGCCCTTTGATGACAGAAAATGTGTTTTACTTTGCTCTGTAAAGTGCCATGTATGTTTACAGTATAATATCAGTGACCATAAGACATCTTTTCTTTCCCTGCCTATGTATTATGGTATCTTCTATATTGTGTGATTTTTGGTTTTTCCATGTTTTCCTCTTCCTTGGATACTCTTCTGGATGCCCTCCCTTTCTTCCAATGTTTGGGAAATAATGCCTAAATGTTTGGGGAAATAATGCCCATCTCCAGCTTCCCATTATTTTGCTGATATTATTATTGCTAGATCTTTCTTCTTCCCATGGCCCTGAGCTTCCAGCATTTTTGATTGACATTTCAATATTTAATTACACGGGTGAGAAAGTAGCTCCTCATGTCTCTTTCTGAAAATACAAAATGAAATTAATTGTTGCTTAGCCACAAGGAGCAGTAGATTGGCACTTGCAACTAGGAATGGGTTGGGGGAGGGAAAGCCTGACTTGAAGGTAGGACAGAAAGGAAGGGGAAGAAAATATACAAAAAGGCCAAATGTGTAGAGGGGAGAGATTATAAAAGTCCATTTTTCATTATCCACCTTCTAAATTAAAACCTTTAAAATATTTGTGCTATTAAATAAAAGTGGAAAATCCCAAACTATGTAGATTTTAGAGAGAGCTGATTTACCTAAATCTGATTAATTTAAATCAGAAGAGCCAGTCTCATGTTATTCTTCAACCAATCACAATTTTAAAAAAAAGCCATTTCCCCCCTCTGCTGCTGCTGTTTGACTCTGAGGCTGTCAAGGTTGATGTTTCATTAATCTCGATATTATCCTATATTATAAAGTTCCAGGAGCATATTCTCAGTGATCAGATTAGAGTTGCGTATATGTGGGTAAACCATAAATATATGTCTTACCACTAGACACTAAACAGAAGAAGAGTTGGAAGATAGAGGTGGGGGGAGAACTATAAAAATTTCTAATTTGAAAACTGGATATTCTAGACCACATCTGTGAAAAAGTGGACTAAGTCTACCAGATTTACACAAGTGTAACTGAAAGCATAATTTGGCCTCAATCATCAAATATACCTGTCATGGGTGCAGGAGAAAAGGACAGAAATATAAGAGGAGGACAGTAGCTTATTCCTAAACCCTTAGGGGAACTGGACTTGGGTCCTAGCTGTGAAGTTTGAATCTCTGGATTTGGATCCAAACTTCCCTAAATGTTGTATCTCTTCAATCTGGAGCTTTGGTTTTGAACCATGTATAGATTGAAGTCAAACATAAAATTCAGATCCAAATATGAACTTTCTCATATCATCCTAGTGCTAGACATGGGGAAGCTGGGAGAGTCCTCAAAGCTTGTCCTGGAATCAAGGATTACACTTTTAGTTCTCACTTTTATTTCTAAGGGTCTGAATCCTGACAACTTTCCCTAGAACAAATGAGTATTGAAACCCAATCCATCTGGTACATAGAAAGCCAATTTCTGCAGAACGTGTATATATTTTAAAATAATCTCCACTCAGTCTTTCCAACAGCAATAATAAAACATCCAAGATTCCCTTGCTTTCCTATAGTGGCTACTAACCTCATTTCCCGAGCTGGGCATATTCCTGTTGCCCACCACTGATGAGAGTGGTGCACAGAAATACATACAAGATCTATTTACCTTGTCCTTTTGCTACAAACAAGCAAAAATACAGAGAGGTCTCCTCTCTTCTCCATAAGCATATGTAACTCCCACTGTCATTAATGAATAGAATGTCTATTACGAGGGGGCAGAGCCCTACATTGGCCTAATGGAGGTGAATCAGTAGAAAATGGAATTTAATAGTGGAGAGTTTAAATACACCTACAAAGGAATCCTAACTATTAAAGACATGTGACATTTTGCTGTAATGAAGTTTATCCCCTGACACCATTCTCCAAAATGTCTGTGCACAGTGGGTGAAATTTTCTAACCTTATATAAAGCCCAACCAGAATGATCATACTTATAAATGTGTCTGTTGTCTTGGAAAACTAAATAATTAGAAGCAGCAGCTTTCTCTAGGTCAGTGAATATATTATTTGTATTACATTAGTGCCTAGAGGTCCCAGCTGAGATCAAAACCCCATAGTGCTAGGTGCTGTACATATATATATATAATGAAAAACACTCTCTGTCCCAGAGAATTGCAACTACTAGAACTTCAAGTAGTTGTACTACAACTAGATTGAAAGGCGAGAAGAGACCACTGTGAAAATCTATTTTGATCTTTTATATAACACAGGCCAAGGAACTTCTACAAAATAATTCCTAGAGCAGATCTTTGAGAAAAGCACCCAATCATGATTTTAAAATTGCTAGTTATGACTAATTCTGTAAATTGTTCTAATAGTTAGTTAAATGACCATTAAAAATGTACACCTTATTTCCACTCTGAACTAGCTTCAACCCCCAGCCATGTTATAGCTTCATTTGCTAGTCTGAAGAGCCCATTTTCACATGTGTATTTCCCATGCTGGTGTTAATAGATTGTGATCAAGTCACCTCTTTGCCTTCTCCTTGTTAAACTGACTAGATTGAGCTTCTTGAGTTTACACTGAATACTGAGGCAATAGGACAACAGAGTCCTGTGGCACTTTTAAAGACTAACAGATTTATTTATCTCATGAGCTTTCGTGGGAGAAAATCCCACTGCGATAAATAAATCTGTTAGTCTTTAAAAGTGCCACAGGACTCTGTTGTCTTTCTACTATAGACTAACACGGCTACCCCTTTGGAATTTGACTACTGAGGCAATGTTATTCAACTGATTTTAAGTGTGACCACTGTTCTTTAGTTATCTGCTATTATTCTAAAATTCATCCCACCATGATTTGGGGGCAGATCATAGAGGTGCAGTGCAACCCCTTCACAGCCCTGAATGGCTGCTACTTGCCCTGTGGGCATGTATGAGAGGGGCCCTGGTTGTTAGAAATGCATCAGTATAGATTTAATGGCTCCTTTCCTTGTCTGCCCGATAAGCCCTTCTCAGTGATGTGATGGCCTCAGTTAGCATAGAGCCCACTAAAGAGAGTTCTCGACCTGTGTGGCTTCTCTACCCATGGCCTATTGTCCTTGCATAAAGATATCACAGGAATTCTGTTACAGTGGTTCCAGAAGGAACCTTCCATCAGTGGGCAAATTTCACCAAGTGGGCCTAATCCCCAGTAATAAGACATGACTGCTATTTCAATATCTAACATGCTATGAGAAGTATTCTATCCAATACTATTTTAATATGGTTTAGCTCTCTTGTCCCAGACAACTACTAGGGAATTTAGGGGAAAGAGAGACAACCTGGCAGCACTTCCAAGTCCCTCTGACATTGTGCCCTCGTATCCTCCTCGAACCCCGAACTTCCAAAGCGTTTTAAATACTTCCAATTTAATTTCCTCCCATTCTGTAAATTCCCCATCTTCAAAGCATCTGACGAAGTGGGATTTTCTCCCATGAAAGCTCATGCAATAAATAAATTTGTTAGTCTTTAAAAGTACCACAGGACTCCTTGCAAGATTTTTAATATTGCCGTTCAGGCTAATAGTTATACTTAACTCTTACACACAACTCCTATTTTTAACCTTCAGAATTCTTTTCATGTGTTATCTTCAGCACCCCTGTGTGAGGCAAGTATCACATTCACCATCCTTCTTTTATAGATAGGGAGACCGAGGCACAGAGACTGAGAGACTCACTCAGTCATTGCCTTACTATAGGTGGTGTCATCAGAAGCAATCTGAGTTCATTTACTGGTTGGCTAACAAACCCCCAAATCACATACTCATTTCCTGAAGTTGTTTTCCCTTGATCAGGCAGAAAACTGTCCAAGAGAACAGACTGCTGTCAAAAGAGGCTAAAATCCTCGCACAATACACTAGTTCTGAAGCAGCAAGTGCCTGTGGAAGTGCAACATCTCCTGGCACCAACAGAGCAGTTGTGACATGTTTTATTCTTTCAGTACAAAATCTACTGAGAAGCTTTCACTTTTTCAAGATACAAAGCATGTGGCATTAGCTACTTATCTGTGACATTCCAGTCATGTTACTTGGGGCTGATAAAAACACAACATTGATTATTTAACAACTTTAAACCATTTTTATTTTTTTTTAAAAATATTCCTTTTACCACATGATTTTTCTTTCATGGAGATAATACATGCAATTATATGTTTGCATATTAACCCCTCTCTGAAACACGTCTTCCTTTTGAGATGATCCTATGTCTGTGACATGGGTTCATTTAGCTGCCACTCCATTTGCAAAATGATTCTCTCTCAGAAATAATTCTCGTAAAAGCAGCCTGTATTCTACAAGGAAGAGGTTACTTTTACACTGATGGTGTTCTGAAATGGATTTTAGGAGGCTAAGCATCACCTACATATTTTACAGGAAATGGTTCTGAAGCATTGTCAGAATGAACTCTCTCTTTTTAAGATGCAAAGAGCATCCCCTCCCCCACGGATTACAGCTCCGATGATGCAGACCCACTTTCAGAACAGACGTGTGCTCCATGTGAATATATTACACACGAAGCTTAATTTGACCCCTACTGAAATCCAAAGACACATACATATCAGACACATGCTGACATAACACACACAGAGGAATGAGACACACTCTCATGCATGCGGAATAGACACAGATATAACAGAGTGTACAACTGATCAGAGCTATTCTCTACATTCAGCTAGGCAGTGACAAATGAACTAACCAGAGCAGACCCTAGTGAAACAAGCCTGCTGTCTTGGAACAAAGTTGCTCCTAAAATACCTCTCATGACCTGCATTCTGCTAAAGCTGAAGGCACTCAGGTTCTTCACTCACCTCCACAAAATAAAAGCAAGGCAGTAAGGTGACGCTGTCCTTGGTCACTTTGCCTTTTTGCCTCTCTTTCGCAGACATGCTGGCTCGGGGATGAGCTGGAGCCTTCTTTTAGGGATGTGGAGGAGTGCTTCGAAGCAGGCTTCCTCTCCTCCAGCTCCGGTGTCTTGTGCTGCTGTCACATTCCCCAGGGGCACCTCTGGAGAGCACAGCGTGAAGCTTCCCTACTTGCAGCAAACCCTTGTGCCACACGCAGGCAGCCCAAAGCCTCTTCTGGGTGAGATTTCCTTCTTTCCCAAAGCTGCTGCAATGGCTTCCACCCCCCCAGCACAGAGCCCTGGCTTTCTATGCACTAGGAGGATTTGCTGCACTTGCAATCCTGAAGCTTCGTACAATATTCATGGGCTTGACGTCAAGAAACCTACTCCAGGGGAAAAGAAGGGGCCCCCTTACCCTACAGGAGGAGGGGAGAGTGCTCCAACCATCTTAACTATTTCCATCCTGAATGTATTGTTTTTGAGCATTCAGGAGTGACAGGGAAATCAGGTGGGCAGCAAAGCTGAGAGATAGGTTCATGCAGAGGCAGTACATAACTATTGATTGCAGGGTGGCACAATTTAAATGCCAAGGGGTTCAGGGCAGGGCATATAAATCTGACAGAAGTCTTGGAGGGTGAAGGATCATGGGGAAGATAGGCAAGAAAGATGTCAAGGTGTAGGAATTAGGTGCAACAGCTGAGGGGCAAGTGGCCCTGAAATTCCTGGGGAGCAAAAGGGAAGTATGTAGGAAGCTTTGAAAAGGAAATGGGTAGGTGCAGTGGGTGACTGAGGATCCACTGAACTGCAAGTGGGGACATCAGAGGTAGCAATGATGTCCCACCTCCTCCATTGCAGGGACACAAGTAGCTGCAAGCCCCCTCCTCACATGCAGAGTGGCCTGATGGGGGAGGCAAGAGTGTCTCAATGGAGGTGAAGGTAAGTCAGGAGGCTGCACTGGTTCCTTCTCCCTCTATCCCCCTCAGCACAGGAGAAAAAGGAGGTTGCAGTGGTAGGTAACCAGCAGGGGGCAGATTTGTTGGGGGAGCTGTGTGCTTGCTGGACAGGTAAGGCCTGCCCTAGGGTGAAGGAGAAGTCTGAGGCGGACGGCCTGTAGAGCGAGTTGGCTTTTCAAGAGTAAGATCCAAATTTTCAACATTCCAAAAGCACAACAAAGGAGAAATCATCAGGTGATTGGTAACTGGTTTGGAAACAGGGAGAATTTGATCGATGTTATACACTTGGTCTTTAGCCAGGCTTTTGACACAGTCCCCCATGACATTCTCATAAGTAAGATAGAAAAATGCAGGCTCAGTAGAACTACCAAGTGGATACGTGCCTGGTTAAACAACTACAAAGAACGAGGAACTTTTAATGGAATGATGTCAAATCAGAAGGAGGTCTTAGATGGGATTCCACAGGGATCTGTTCTGGATCTGATGCCATGTATAAATGACTGGGATAGAGGAATAGTGAGCATACTGATCAAATTTGCAGATAGCATAAAGCTGGGGGGGTAGTTGCAAACACTTTGGGCTATGTCTACATTACAAAAAGTTAAGTCAACTTTGTTAAGTGCTTCCCCTGAACGGGGACTTAGTAAGTCGATCTAACTGCCCTTAGATCGACCTAATAACGTGGATTTAAGCATCCACACTGTGCTTAGGTCGACCTAAGGGTATTAAGTCAACTTAATGAAAGCCTGGTGTGGACAGGGACTAAGTTAGGTCGACTTAAGCCTCCTTAAATTGACTTAACTTGCAAGTGTAGACATAGCCTTGGAGAATAGAATTAAAATTCAAATGGATTTCGATAAATTGAAGAACTGGGCTGTAGACAAAAAAATGAAGTTCAACAAAGACAAATATAAGGCCTTACCCTTAGAGAAGAAAAACCAAATGCACAATATAGAATGGGGGATAACTGGCTTGGCTGTGCACTATGGAGAAGGATCTGGGTGTTATGATGGATCATGACCTCCTTGTGAGTCAACAATGTGATGCTGTTCCAAAACCCCCAAAAGACTGAAGTGGAATTTTGAGTTTGAGAACTTTCTCATATAGAAGGTAATAGCACTGCTATAGCCAGTTCTTGTTAGGACACAGCTAGATTACTGTGTCCAATTTGGTTTCTGCTGTATAGAGAGGCTGTAGAGAAACTGGAAAGGATCCAGAGTTGAGTGGTAAAGATGATCAAAGGGATGGAATGTAAACTATATGAGCAAAGGTTGAAGGAATTGGGTTTGTTTAGTTTGGAAGAGATGAGATTAAGGGGGGAGGGGACATGATAACAGACTTTAAATACTTGAAAGACCAATAAAAACATGGAGAAAATTTTTTCTCCCTTACTACAGTGGGAGCACAAGAGGATGAGTTCAAACAACAGCATAGACACTTTAGATTTTAAATTTCAGGAAAAAATTCTTAACTGTAAGAACAGTATGACGGTGGAACAGACCATCTAGAGAAGTCGTAAAAGTGCCTTCACTGGAGGTTTTCAGAAACATGCCTGGCTGGTACAGAGGGGATGGCCATCTGCCTTGGATGGTTTAGACACAAGAAATCCTGCATCTTGGCAGAGAGTTAGACTAGATGGCCCTTACAGTCCCCTTTAACCTATGGTTCTGTGATTCTAAATTCACTTCGTGACAGGTGTATTGGGACAAAGCAGACTCCACACATTAGGGAACTGAGGTCATTGACACCATTGGAGTTACTCCTGATTTATTCCATTCAGAGGGGAAAGAATTTGGATCAGAATATTCAAAGTAAAAGCCACCAGGACCACTGATTAAAAACCTCCAGGGAGTTCTGCAAGGCAGGTCCTAGTACCAGTTTGATGGTTTCAGGGTATCAGTTTGTTGGTTTGAAGTGGTTTACCAATTCAACCACCAATCTCACTTTTTAAAACTGCTTTTTAGAGAGCTTTTCAACTGTAGCAGCTTTAACATATGCTGTTGGATCATGTGAATCCCTGTGACTGCTGGCATCAGCTAATAAATTTTTATTAAAGGATTGAAGATGTCCCTATGATAGAGAATGGACATTTGCAGGCTTGTTACATTTCTTGGGCTGCCTCTCTAGAGCAGAACCAGCATTCCCTCTTACCTTTTGTAAGCACAGAAAGAATCATTAAAACTTGGCAGGGCAGATATTTGAATTAATTATCACTGCTGGTTCTGTGATAGCTGCATGCCTTCCCAAAGCTCATGCTTTTGGAATACATTACCTGTAAAATGGCCACAGTTATCCAAGTCATTGAGTCAGGAATAAGGCCCTACAGCTCTGTTTGTTCAGTCTCCTGGTGGCCTAGCGAGTCAGATAGATTGCCTGAAGGACCACCATGTCTGATTGGCCAAGACCAGGAGCAGCAGTAGCTCACTGGCTTCAGTGCGTCTGCCTGTGGATTCTCTGTCTTTTTGTGCTTGCCTCACTTCAGGCCCCGCTTCTACTCTGCTCCACTCCAGCCTTGACCCTGCCCTGCACCTGCCTTGTTCCAGTCCTGTCCCAGACTTGCTCTTCCCTCTGAAACGAGCCCTGCTCCTGCCTTCTCAGACTGCAAGTAATCCAGTTCTCACCCGCAGCTCTGATTCCCGGCTCTGACTTTGTCTGAACCTTTGGCTCTGACATTTGAGGTCTGATTATGGTTCTGATCCTCAACCCATGTTCCTGGTGATGACTCTGTCTAAATCCTCGGCTTTGGCATTCAGACTCTGACTGGTTCTGATCTCCCAGTTTGGTCACTATGCCCACAACTCAGTTTCTTGGAAGGTTAGAGTTCCCAAACGAATAATAATTGATTGATTTAATAAACCACTCTCTTCACCAGCCATGTGTGTTTTATTGAGGTTTAATCTTTGATAGGTTAGACTCTTTGAAGTCTCTGGTGATGGCAGGGGGCACATAAGTACTGAGATGGATGCTAGTATGAAGCATATTGTCTGATACCTAGTTGGCCGCCTGAGGGACCTTGCCTTATTCAATGGAAAATGGGCACTTCTGAATCTGCCCTTCCCTGCTGAATAGAGCAAAGGGCTTTGCACACTGCAGCTTGTGTCTGCTTCTCACCTTGAAAATGTGAAAAGTCTGAAGTGACAAAGTGCACCAGGACAAGAGACTAGTATTTTAGGCTATTTTTGGAGTTGGAGATGGTAGCAGTGGTAGGGCAAATATCTTAGAGCATCCCAAATGTCAGTGAGTCTTTTACCCAGTTCTTGTCTCCTGTAACTTGATGGATATGCCGAGTAGGACTTGGAGAGCACCAGAAAGACTCAAGGATCATTTCCAGGCAATGGTTACTAGATAGATGTGGTAGGAGGTATCACTTTTAAACATCAAAAGATGCTAGCTCCCAAACAGTCCTTAATGAGACAAGGACGCCTTGGTACCTAGAAGAGAAGATGACCTCTGGCATGGCCATGTTTATTTGGACCAATTTGGGATTGTTACACTACCTCAGAGGGAGCCTGCGGCCTCCAGACAACGCCTTAGACCACTTGATGGATATGCCGAGTAGGACTTGGAGAGCACCAGAAAGACTCAAGGATCATTTCCAGGCAATGGTTACTAGATAGATATGGTAGGAGGTATCACTTTTAAACATCAAAAGATGGTAGCTCCCAAATGGTCCTTAATGAGACAAGGACGCCTTGGTACCTAGAAGAGAAGATGACCTCTGGCATGGCCATGTTTATTTGGACCAGCCCCGAGCCAATTGGTGCTCCTGGCTCCTGCTGCCACAGGACCTTTCTTCATCTCTATCCCCCCCAAAATGACAGAAGGCAAAATATTTCAAAAATGGCAAAGTGCAGCACATGAGACCACCCTTGCTATAGAGAACAGCAGTTTTTAATATATAGAGCTAGAATCGATGATATTTATCTTTTTATTTCACAATCTAAATTTTTAGCAGCAAACCTTTGGATTCTAGGCAGCAAATGTGCAAATGTCTTGCCCTGAGAAATCTGGAAGATATGCCTAAAGGCCTGGTGAGAAAGACAATGGACAGAGGCTTGGGGGCGTCTTTCTATACAGCATAACAGTATCCACTGGGTATGTTATTCTTACAATATTTTCCTGAGAACCCACTCTTTTTCAGCTCAGCTTGCCATTAAGGACTCAAGCTTACCTTCCGTTACAACCAAGGGAAGTTGCACCACAATAAATGAGAGCATAATTGGGCCCTTCAACTCTATATGCAATAATGACGAACATGAGTTACTCACTCACTGAAGAATCATGTGCAATTTCTGCCAATATCTTGAAAGGAGCTGAGTTACCATGAGCAATTGTTTCCATGGTGAAACGTGTTATTGTGGGATAATATTTATTGGTCAATCTTGCAGCCTCTCTCAGGCAAACTCCTATTGATATCAGTGAGAATTCTACCTGAAGAAGGACTGCAGGAAATATGTAGTATAACCCAGTTATACTGTGCCTGTGAACTTAGCTCTGTGTAAGTGGAAAGTGATGGGTTGAACACCTCACACAAAACCTGAAAGGATTATGGTGGCTATGTAGATCAGTTAATGCCCCAGGCCTCACCTGAAGGAGGAGCCACAGAGCAGGGAGTGATTAGTTGAGGCTTATCTGGGCAGGAACAAGAGTGGTCTGTATAGAGCTAGGAGCTGAAAGGGGTGAGGGGCGCAAGGAAGTCATCTGCAATCATTCCCTGAGTGAAGGGAGGTGAGTTTGGGGCTATAGAGAGCAGTCTACAGTAATTCCCTGGGAAGGGGGAAGTTTGGTCCAGCAATCCTAGGCTGTCTACACTGGCAAATTAGTTCGAATTAAGGAGGCTTAATTCGAACTAACTAAAGCCATGGCTACCCTAGGCTTTAGTTAGTTCGAATTAAGAGCTTCCTTTATTCGAACTAATGAATTTGAATAGGGCTTCGGAAGTAAGGCTTTAATTCGAACGAACTAGTTCGAATTAACCAGTGTGGCCATGTTAATTCGAACTAATTACTTAGTTCAAACTAACGAGCCATTGAAATGAATGGGGATCGCTAATTTGAACTAAGAAAGTGCCATGAATGGCACTTGCTTAGTTTGAACTAATTTTTTCTAGTTCGAATTAAGCTAATTCGAACTAACTAAAATTAGTTCGAATTAGTTAGTTCGAACTAACTAATTCGAACTAATTTTAGCAAGTGTAGACATAGCCCTAGAGTGTATGGTGTGGGAGGAGCTGAAAAGATAGGAATGGCTCAGGGGAAAATCAATAAGGAAAAGGTTAGTGTGAAGCTTAGTGTAAATGAGATTCACACCCTAAGTATCATGAGAATCCAACAATTGCTATTGCCAGAAGGGCTGGAGTAGAGGTGCATCTAGTATTTTACCTTGAATGGGACAGTGCTGCAGCAATGACACACCTTCAGTAGAACAGAATTTTTGAGGCATAGATCCATATTCATGTTTTCAGCACTCTCCAAAACAATTTCCACTTTTTTTTACTTCTCTAAACTAAACAAATCATTTTTTTTCAGTCTTTTTATTGGCCATGTCACTAATTTGTGTTGCTCTTCTCTGTACTTTCTCCAGTTTGTCTATGACTTCCCCTGCCTGAAATGTGGTGCCTAGAACTGGATACAGTGCTCCAGTTGAGGCCTAATCAGCACAGAGTAGATTGGAAGAATTACTTCTCATGTTTTCTGGAGCAGTTTTGGTAATACATACCAGAGTAATGTTTCCTTTTTTTGCAGTGTGAAAGTGTTAACTCATATATAGCTTGTGATCCACTAGGACTCACAGATCCCCTTCTTCAGTATTTTTTCCTAGGACTCATTTTCTATTTTGTATGTGTGCAAATAATTGTTCCTTCTTAAGTGTAGTACTTTACATTTCTCCTGATTCAATGTCATCCTATTTACTTCAGACATTTTCTCCAGTTTGTCCAGATATTTTTAAACTTAAATCCTATCCTCCAAAGTACATGCAATCCTTTTCAACTTGGTATTGTCTGCACACTTATAAGTGTACTCTATATGTGATTATCTAAATCACTGATGACGATATTGAACCTGAACTGTTTCCTGTGGGACCCCACTCAATATACCCTTCCAACTTGACTGTGATTCACTAATAACTATTTTCTGGGAACAGTTTTCCAACCAGTGATACATCCACCTTACAGTACCCCAATCTCAGTTATATTTCTCTTGTTTGTTTATGAGAAGGTCATGTAAGACACTCAATATACCACTCAATATACCCTTCCAACTTGACTGTGATTCACTAATAACTACTTTCTGGGAACAGTTTTCCAACCAGTGATACATCCACCTTACAGTACCCCAATCTCAGTTATATTTCTCTTGTTTGTTTATGAGAAGGTCATGTAAGACAGTGTCAAAAGCCTTAATGAAGTCAAGATATTTCCTGTCTACCCCTTCCTCTTATCCCTAAGACTTGTTACCCTGCCAAAGAAAGCTATCGATTTGGTTTGACATGATTTGGTTTGACTATTACTTATCAATTTATTATCCTAAATGTTTGCAAAATGATTGTTTAATAATTTTCTCCATTATCTTTCTGAGTACTGAAGATTTCTTTTAATCTTATTGGCATCTTCCTGTCACATATTACACATTTAGTTCTCTTCATTTGATCCACAAATTTATTATCTTAGCTCTAATTTCATCCTTCATTTTCCTAGACTCTGGAACCCACATACTTGAAATTGTGCTTTTTGGTATTGTCTGGCCATCTAATTTCAAGCATAATTCTGAAGAGTCCACCTTATTTAAATTACATACCACATATTCTGTTTCTCCTCTTCTTATTTTGAGCTCATGTCTTTCCATCTTATCTCTCTATTTATCGAGATCCTCTTCTAGACTTTTCTCCTTGCTGTAAAGACTATCATCAACAAACATTATTCACCAATGTCTCTTCTTCTCTATGTTCCTTACCAATGCTTTTTACATTTTTATATAAACTACAAACAGTATTACTGCATGTACAAGATATGCATTAGTGCTAACAGCTTCTGTGCCAAGCTTCAACCAGCCTTTGACTCTAAAGCATCATGGAAATATGCTCGGCTCCAACAGAAGCACTTAATTAAGTTGATGGAAAAATAAAAAGTGCCATGAAAAAGATTAGGGAAACAGAAAATACAAATCCTTAATCTGGAGAATATTGCATCTCTCTGACTGGTGGTAACAAGTAATATAGAAGGGTGTCTTCCACTGACTTCAATACAAAGAGCTTGGGCAGAGCTGAGCATTCCTCATAATCCATGCTGAATTGTTAAAACTCATCCCAGGCCAAATCTTGGCCCCAGGCCATTAATCAAAGTAAACCATCTTTGTGAAAGGGGCCCAAGCAGATGGTAGAGGGAAAGTGTCCTCCCTCCCAGTCTTAAAGCTGATTGGGAGCACCTATGCAGCCCTTGCATTGACACAGCCATGGAAAACACGGGTTGAAATGAGTTTCTATTTTAGTCCATCAATGGCAGTGAGACTGTACCATATGACTCACTGAGTTGAGTCTTTTCACTCCTTTTTACCTAGGTGCATGATTCCTTCTGGGGAAAACTTTGCCCTCTCTCTGTTTTAGAGAGAGGAAAATGTGCTAAGCCTATGGCGGGTGTCAAGGGTGCGACCCTTGTCCTCTGCGGAGCTGTGGTCTTCATGTATTCCTTCTGCCCAGTATGCTGAGGAATTTAGGGTAGTGTCAAGGCCAGCACAGTTCCAGAGGATCCATCCTGGGAAGGATTTGATTGGTGGATACATACAGAGGGTGGACTGTGGCAGCCTGTGGGTCAGCCCTGAAGGTTTGGTTTCCAGCTACAGAGTGGTGGCTGCTGTTTCATAGCATGGGGAAGGACTCTTTCCAAGCATGGTCCTCTGGTTACTACAGAACTCCTCTGCACAAAAGACATTTGCTAGGGCTGTATGTAGGGGTCCATGATTAGCTCTTTAGCATCAATTGTTGAGAATTGGATTTGGCATAACTCACAGCAATCTTGGGAGTTTAGTCCCCATAAACTGGAAGCTAGAAAACCACAGGATCAGACATATGGCCCTGGGTCAGACAGACAGAATAAAAACAGCTGCAAGCTGCATTTTTACTGACTGGATAGATAAGGTGAAAAGACAGATTCATGAAAAGGGGGGAAGTGTGGAAAACTGACATTGATTCTGCTTGTCTGTATAAGGGTTTTTATTTGGTTTGTGGGTTTTGTTGTTAGGTTTTTTTTAAGCTGCTTTGCAGATATATAAAAGGAATTTATTGGCTGTTGCCATGGAAATTGTTACCCTATTAGGGGCTATTATAAGTTATGTCCTTTGTCCAGAATAAACTCAGAAGGAGTTTAGTTAGAAAGTGTGCTTTGGAGAAGTTTGGATTTTTAATGAGCAAGGGGTCACTGACATTAAAATCTCCCCAGAAGCTGGGTGGAAGGCTGGCATTGGAACCCTGTGGGTGTCAGTTGACACCCACCTTGGACTTTGGGTAACTAAATATCTTTGGGGTATTTGAGATCAATTGCTATTTTAGATATGCGCTTTGTTCTCAATAAAAACAAGGATTTGGGGTTGGAAGCAAACCGTATATACCAATCATTTATCACACAGGGTGCTGTGTTCCCCCACTGATTTATTTCTTGACACTTCCTGAAAAATAGAAACTAGTTACCACAGCTTTGGGTTCAGATAACCCCGTGTAACACAATAGGTGATTTTGTTTGTTTTGGAGGGTTTTTTTTCGTAATACTCATAGAATAGACGATCTGATTAAAACAATAATCCTCATATGAAAGGAGAGTGACATATGGGAATCAGGGTTTGCTGTGTAGAAATGACAGCTGGCTTTGTGCTTTATTTTGCGTATTATATCAGAAATATGGTACAATATTTTTTCCCAAACTTTCATAAAGTTATTTGGTCTGTGGAATTTGCTCTGGGTGTAGAATTCACATATTACTCATGCAAGGGTGAATCTGTGTGCGCCTGGTGGGCTGGGTGATTTTTCATTTCTCAGTCTCATAAGCGAATGAGAAATGGATCTACGAAATATTTAAAATACTCCTTCAAAATGTTGCCTTCTCTGTAGTGCATCTGTTTTCAGGGGTGCTGGTGACAGAAACAATGTATTTGGACATTTATTGTTACTTCTTCAATCCAGGGGGTACAACAGCACCCCTAGTTCCAGCACCACTGAATGCTTTGATACAATATTACCTTCTAAAGAAAAAATGGTGGCTTCCAGAGCAACCGTCTCTGCAAACATCATGTCAAAAACAATTTTACTGCATGCTACCACGCAAGAAAATCTAGTTAATATCAGCAGGGGAAAAAATACTTGGAGGATATGTGAAAACTGAATTTTTGAATGATCTGAGGAGGAGCCAGTTACTTAATTAACATTTGCAATAGCTTTCAGTAATAGTAGGTTTCCCCTTTAGTTTCAGCGTATCAGGACAAAATTTTCCTTTTTGATCTGCACTGTGGCTCCCTTGTGAGCCGTGTGAAGCTTTTTTGAATAGCTGGCATGTGACACCAGTGGTTGTTCCACAATGGAACAAATGCAGTATAGTCAATAGAGATCTGCAGTGCAGATTAGAGAGGTAAATTCTGCCTTGAAGTTGCAATTACAGAAAGCAATTGTTTATTTTCTACAATAGTTACTCTCCTGTGATAAAGCTATGTCATTTCTTCACAGTCTCTATAAATAGGCCTCTGGTTTTAAAGTGACAGAAGTACACAGTGTGATTAAGAGCACCTCAGTGCCCACTGGCAGAGGGCCCACTATGCTGTAACTCATATCAAGCCTGACACACTCATTATCCTGAACACACAGATGTCATGATAAGTCTCTAAAAGGGATCTTACAAGAGATCAGTATGTAAACTAGTGAGGTGCTGGTCAAGAATATCAGTGAGTGATATTGCAAGCGATACATGGGACTGCTATGCCTTGACTGCTATAGCTAATAATGATTTCTTCTGGCCCTCAAAAATGAAGAGGTCCCACCTCTCTTTATCCCAAAATAGGATCCACCTACAAAGACAATATGAAAATGATTCCGCATGTGAGATGTTTTAGTCTAAGGATCCACAGTTCAGACAAGACTGGGCATTTTCCCTCCCCAGCTGTAGGAGCTAAAAGAGCAAAATAAGGTTTGTGTTAAATACCTAGGCAAGAACCTGGAAATAGTTCTTAAAATGTGTTTTAGAGCAGTACATCATAGGTCAAGCCTGCCTTCCACAAAGGAAGTGGATTACCTGTCTGACTAGCTTGATTACAGGCAGAGAACAATGAAAGTATGTTTACATAGAAGGTAAACAAAGCAATCAAAAAAACAGCTTAGAGAGCTCATTAGGGGACAGAGGCTGCATCCCCAGGAAATCTTTCTTGTTGACAAGTTCCAAAGGGGGAGCCCTGTTAGCCTGGTTCAGCAAAACAAACAAGGAGTCCCGGGGCACTTTTAAAGACTAACAAATGTATTTATCTCATGACCTTTCTCATGGGAATCTCCAAGAACTCCTCGTTCGTTTTGCAGGAAATCTTTCTGGCTCTTGAGCAGAGGCAATGGCCTCTAGGCAATATAAGGAGAGCAAAAAGGCACTTTAGTTATCTATCATCTATGAGAGAAAGCAGGGCAGGACACTAATTCTGTTAACAGGAGGGGCTGGAGGTGCTGTAAGTGAGAGAGCTCTTTAGGCAATGATGTAGCTTTCTAGAATTAAGTTTTAGGCACTAGGGAGCATTTTTTTGTTTGTAACACTACCTGTCACTCTTTCTCTTGCTTAGTATCAATAATATTAATAAAGAACAGAGTTTTAACTTTTTCTTCATTTTATTAGAAGCCATCTCAGTGCAGGTAATATTGGAAGTAAAGAGGCAGCCTCAGTGAACCTAACAGGCTGGTGTGTAGGCTCTCACTTTGTAGGTAGCAAGGAGATGGTTTTTCTGAGTGCCTGATGAGAGTGACTGGTCACTGCAAAGACGGGTCTCCGGGGAACTAGGGCTCACTGTAAGGCAAAGTTAAGACTGGCAGAATTTCCGGGAGTGTGCTGGTGGGAAGGACCAACTGGTGTGGCAGAAGCTGTTATAATAGATTCCTGGAACAGCTGAGAAGACGTAGAATTCCCAGTTTGGGACGTGATGCAATGACTGAAAGAAGCAAACAAAAGAAGACTCAGAGTAACGAGGTCTCATGGTTGTAATGATCTTGAGGGTTCGTTAAAGACCCTGCCATTGACTGAGTGAGGAATAGTACTTTAATAACACAGACAGGAGTGATTCCCAGGTGTGTAGCTGGGAGTAGCCAAGGTATATCACTTGTATCACTTCACACAACACTGACCCATGCTAGGGAGTGTCTCTAAAATCACAACCTTCTACAAGCATCTCCCTACAATGGTTGCTCAGGCTATGTACACACGATCACTTTATTGCACGGTAAGGCTCCTTACCACGCAATAAAGCAAATAGCGTACACACGATCAATTTCTCTGTTGCGCGGCAACACCCTCTTGCCGCGCAACAGTTAAACCAGTCAAAATGAGAGTGGTAGCATTATCCCGGAACAGCTGTTCCGCGGTAATGCTCGTGTGTACTCATTTTGCGCAATAGACAGCCTCCAGAAATGTCCCAGAGTGCCAATCGAGGCCACTCTGGGACATTGGAGCTGTCAAATATGTCAATTTCACTGCTCTAGCAGAGCAGTGAAATTGAGTATTTTTGGGAGCTGCCCGGTTTGGCAGCTCCCTTGGACTGAGCTAGGGGGCTAGCCCGAACCAGCTGCCCACGCTGGTTCGAGCCAGCCCCCCAGCTCAGCTCCCGGGCTTCGGGTGCCAGCAGGCACTCTGGCGCTTAAGCGCCGCAGTGCCTGCTGACACCCGAACCCCTGGGCTGAGCTGGGGGGCTGGCTCCGGTCTGTTGCAAAAGAAACAGCACGTGTGTACACAAGAAAGCGCTATATTTATAGCGCTTTCCTTGTCCCGCAATAACTTATTGCGGGACAAGTGTTCTCGTGTGTACATAGCCTCGGTCTCAATATAGACACTTCTGAGTGGTTCCATTGAGGGTCAACCTGCTTCACTATTATTTTACTCCAGTTTGAGGGTATTGATTTTAAATAGCACTATTCATATGCTTAAAGTTGCTGAATCAGACCTAGAGGACAACGGATGTTTTTAAAAGTTGGGAGGCTGATAACAACAGACATTGAAGCCTTTGTGTTCTTAAGTTGGAGGCTCCACCTGGAATTAAATAGGCTCCTGTTCAGCACACAATACTCTATTATGTTCTCTTAGTATGTGATGTTCTAAAATATGGGCATTTCATTAATCAATGGCTTTTTTCCCCCTTTCACTTGCAGAACAGACCATAGGAATGGGTAAGCTTGTACAATCCAAAAACCCCAACCCGTGGGCCAGATTCTAATTACCTTATTCCTTGTGTAGACCCATTAATTTTAGTTAACATACTCATGTAGTCCAAAACTATTCAGAGTTAGAAAAAATACTGGAATTTGGCTGTGAGTGAAGGTCCCTTGGGTGACTCGCAACCACACAATCTTAACTGATTTAAATTGCTTTGACGAAGCATCAAGGAACACAATATCACACAGTAGCTGGGAGAGTTTTCAGAGGGAGAAGCTGTTGTCTGGCTTAAGGCTTGAACACGGCTGCTACATGAAATCTTATGAATCATAACTAGACCCAGGTAAAACTTGGTTTTTATCATTCTGATAATATCTGTCAGTTTTTTTGGTTTTCACTGGTTTAAATTTTCACAGTTTTGGAAAATTATTGGGGTGTGTGTTAGACAATCATTTAATAACAACAGGCCTGGAGAGTCAAAGAGTTAAACCAACTGTCAACATCACGTGTCAAAATACACAAAGTTAATACCTTAAATCAATGTCTAAGATGTCAAGTAGCATTTTCCTTTCTCTCTGTAAATTTTGATTACCATCAATGGAAATGATTTTTGTGTGTGTACAGAGAAATCGATGTTTGTCACTTGCCAATAAGAATCTAGTCCTTCCAAGTCTAATCATATCTTTGGAAGGAGCTGGATGCTTAAAAAGATTGATCTTATCAGTCTGAATAAGCCTCATCTCTTCTGATTTTTAAGGGAGTAGCAGGCTTGGCCTGCATTCTCAGTCAATCATTTACCTCCTGAGAATATGGGGGGCAGAGATTTTTAAACTTGGATACATTAAGTATGGATTTAAGAGTCAACTTTATTAGGGTTGTACAGTCATCCTAAATTCTGGCACTTAACTTTTTTGGCTTGCTTCATTCTGCAATCTTTGGCCAGGTTTACACTGGGAATGAAATTTGGCAGCAGTCAACAGGAGTTACACAAAGTACGCAGAATGGCTTGCTGCCAAATTACTAACCCCCCTTCAACGTGTTGTCATCACTGCACTGAGCCATCAATGCAGTGCTACGCCACTTGAGGGGGTGGTTTTATTAAGTCAATTTCCAGATTGCCTTAGTGGGTCTTAACTGACCACTAAGTCAATCTGGAAAGATTGATCTCACGGCAGTGAATTTGCCGCCGTCAGCATAGATGTGGCCTTAAAGTTCTTTTAGAGTAGTTTGTGTGTAATATACATATAGAGAGACCAGATTGGTGTAATATCTTTTAGTGGATCAACTTCTGTTTCAAAAGCTTGTTTCTCTCACTAGCTGAAGTTTGTCCACTAAAAGAGATTACCTCACACGCCTTTTGTATCTCTAATCTGCTGGGACTGGGACTAATATGGCTACAACAACAGACACATAAACACACGGTCTTAAAATAATATGTTTTAATGACAAAAATTATGAATTCTGTAAACAGGAAAAGTGTGCTAAGTTTAGAAATCTGTGAGAGAGATTCAGGAGGAGATGAATAATGAAAGCAAAAAATGACATATTTGTAGGTTAATTGCAAGAGCATCTAGAATGCTGAGGTTCCTGTGTCTACAAAATGATCCTAGAGATTATAAATACACATATTAGAGGTCAAATTCCAAAGGGGTAGCCGTGTTAGTCTATTGCAGAAAAACAACAGAGTCCTGTGGCACTTCTAAAGACTAACAGATTTATTTATCTCATGAGCTTTCGTGGGAGAAAATCCCACTTCTTCAGATGCTTTGAAGATGGGAAATTTACTGAATGGGAGGAAATTAAATGCAGGGGAGTGTATGACATAGGATCAGGTCAGGCTGTAACAGCAAATCAAAATAGGTGTTAGGATTCAAACACTGGGGAACAGCACATAGAGGAAGGTGAGGTCAAATCACCTGTTGTAATGATAATCTGTAGTCCCTGTTTAACCCCAACACAACTGAGTCAAATTTGCATATAAATTCGAGTTCTGCAGTTTCTCTTTGAAGCTGTGATTTGTTATTCATCTGTTATTTGTTATTCAACACTGCTATTAGCAAGTCATCAATGGAGTGAGCAGAGAGGTTGAAGTGTTCCCCTATTGGTTTTTTAGTGTTGCGATTTCTGTTGTCAGATTGGTGTCCATTTATTCTTTTGCACAGAGACTGTCCTGTTTGTCCAGTATATAAGGCAGAGGGGCATTTCCGGCACATGATGGCATAAATTACATTGGTGGATGAGCAGGTGAATGAGCCCTTGATGGAGTAGGTGTCTTGATTTGGTCCTGTGATGGTGTCTTCAGTGTAGATATGAGGGCAAAGTTGGCAGCGTGGTCTGTTGCAGGGATATGTTTCTGCTTTAATGTTTCTGTTGTTTGATCTGTAGTTGCTGGTGAGTATCTGTTTAAGGTTAGGGGGCTGTCTGTAAGCAAGGAGAGGTCTGCCTCCCAAGGCTTGAGTGAGTGAGGGATCATCTTGTAGAATAGGCTGTAGATCTTTGATGATGTGTTGAAGAGGTCTGACTTGGGGGTTGTAGGTGGCGACCAGTGGTGTTCTGTTGTTTTTTTTCTTGGGCTTCTCCTGTAGTAGTTGACTTCTGGGTACTTGTCTGGCTCTGTCAATCTGTTTCTTCACTTCTGCGGGTGGGTACTGTAGTTTTAAGAATGCTTGATAGAGATCCTGAAAGTGTCTGTCTCTGTCTAAAGGATCAGAGCAAATGCGGTTATATCTTAGGGCTTGACTGTAGACAATGGATCGTGTGATGTGTCTTGGATGAAAGCTCGAGGGATGCAGGTAACTATAGCGATCAGTAGGTTTTCGATACAGGGTGGTCTTTATGTGCCCATCACTAATTTGTACAGGAGTGTCTAGAAAGTGGATATCCTGTGTGGAGTATTCCAGGCTAAGTTTGATTGTGGAGTGGAAATTGTTGAAATCTCTATGGAAATCTTCAAGGACATCTTTACCGTGGGTCCAGATGATGAAGATGTCAACAATATAGCGTAAGTAAAGTGCTTTGGGATAAGATGTGAGGAAGCATCAGCCATAAAGATGTTGGCATATTGTGGGGCCATGTGGGTACCCATAGCAGGGCTGCTGACTTGAAGCTATAAATGATCTTCAAATTGGCAATAGTTGTGGGTGAGTACAAAGTCACAAAGTTCAGCCACAAGTTTAGCTGTGGCATCATCTTGGATAGTTCTTTTAATGGCTTGTAATCCATCTTTGTGTGGGATGTTTGTGTAAAGAGCTTCTATGTCCATAGTGGCCAGGATGGTATTTTCTCGAAGTTCACCAATGGATTGGATTTTTCTCAGGAAATCCATAGTGGCTTTCTTTTTTCATATTGAAAGTTCAACACTAAAGTTTCCATTAGAATTTTAATAATGCTTTGAAGATCTGGTGTTACATTCCTTATCCAGAAGTAGTCTCAGAACCAGTGAAACTCCTACCCTCAGCCATTAAACACTGATTTCTCATTTGCTGTCCAGTCACCTGAACACATGGGCCTAAATACAGAGGCTGTGTCCACACTGCAATTAAACACCTGCACTGGCCTATGCCAGCTGATTCAGGCTTCTGGGGCTCAGGTTAAGGGGCTGTTTAATTGTGGTGTTGACTTTCAGGCTCAGTCTGTAGTCTGGGCTCTAGGATCCTCTAAGGTGGGAGGGTCCCAAATCTCAGACTGCAGACCAAGCCCATACATCTACACTGCAATTAAACAGCCCTGTGAGCCCAAGTCAGCTGGTTGGGGCCATCCGGAGGAATCTAACTGCAGTGTGGACATATCCAGAATCTACACGAGTACCTAGTGCATAGACTCAAAGCAATGATGGATTTTAAAACTGAAAGTGTCATTTCTCTTCCCCGTCCCCCTGAATATCCCTAGCTCAAAACAGGGCTCAGTGTCACCTGGTTATAGTTGATAGAGCCAACAACCTTTATTGCCTAGGAAGAAAGAAATGGAATTTATATTTTCATATTTACATAACATCTGCACCAATAAAATAGCTTCTACTGCAGCAGGCAGCTGGAAACCCTCATTAACAATACACCCACATGAAAAAAATGGCTGCAAAATGAGTCAATAATGCACGGCTACTGTCTTAAAGTCACTTTAGCAAACTATTAGATCAATAGTGAATAAGCTCATCTATAAATGAGTCAACTACACATATCTTGTCTCCTGCACTGTTTGCCCTGAGTACCAGTTAGGTGGGTCAGTGGGGGGGGGCGGGGTTGTTCACTTTCTATTGGAAGTGGGGCAAAAATATAATTTGTTTTCCAATATATTCATGATATATCTTGACTATGTAAAATACAGGCCAAAGAGCAATCAGGCAGCTTTTAGCAACTGTGTGATTGTGCAAAGATGGACCGTAGTCTGATGTGAGTTTTGGTCAATCATTAATAGCCTAAATGTAGAAAAGAATGTTAGCAGAGTGAAGATAAATGTACGCAAACAGGCACCAGCATAAAAAGTGATCAGCGATGGAGTAATCATTCACTGCAATATGTAGAGATTTAGTTACTCTTTTGATTATCATTAATGTGGATAACAACACAGTGCTTTATTCTTTAAACAACAAACTAATATGTGGAAATTATAGGCACAGTGGGGTACCAAAGAGCTGTGTTTATGAAATATCTACAAACATGTGAGGCTAACTACTTGCAGATTGCTGCCTTGGCTAGTTTGTAATGCAGAATACTGAATACTATTAGAGACCTCTTGAGCTTGATTCAGATAAAATAAATGAGAAGTATATGTGCTATATGCTCAATATAGAAACTATACATAGCCATAAAATTTTCTTTCTTTCTAAGGTACATATATAATGAAGTACAGAAAAAGTAATGTCTGATCTCTGCTACAAAGTTTTGCTGGTACAGCTATGTCAGATACAGGTAGTTTGTCAATTTTCTGTCATAGATCTGCCAGTAAAAGCCTTAGTGGAAATTCAGTTATATTCCAGAAAATCCTCTTGCTGGTAGAGTTTATTCCTCTTGGGGGACTGGCTTAAATTTGCATCAGGCCTTTTTCGATAGGATAAACCACATTTACCCAAGAGTCTTTTGTTGACATAGCTATCTCATTAAAGAGTCACACACACCAATGTAATTATACCAATAAATGTGGAGCAGATCTTAGTGAGCTGCTCAAAATCACACAAGCAATTGCTGGAATTGGAACCTGGGTCTCGAGGAGCTCAGGCCAGCAGCCGAGTCACTGGACCATACCCTTCTCTTGGATGAGCTAACTCTTTGGATCTAGAATAATAAAACGCAAGCATAATTAACTATCAGAATCGAAAGGAAAAATGATAATGCTAGCAAGGAGGAGAAGATGTCCATCTAGTAAGACGGGGTATTCATCTTGGTGCACTTCTTTGTTTCCCTTTAGTAGGAACATAATCAGCACATTACTGCCTTTATTACTCTTTTAGGCTATGTCTACACTATAGGCTCTGTTAAGTCAACTTAACAAGGTCAACTTTAAATCAACTTAAAGTCGACCTTGTTAGGTCGATTTAACAGAGTGTCTACACTTAAAGTTGACTTAAGTCGACCTCGTTAAGTCGACTTAGCAGACCCTGTAGTGTAGACGTACCCATCCACACTAGCTTTAAGTGGACTTAATAAGGTCAACTTAAGCCTTAAATCAACCTTCAGAGGTGGTGTTATTAAGTTGACTTAAGGAAGCACTTAAGTCGACTTAATAAGCGCCCAGTGTGGATGTGGCATTCTGTAGGTTGACTTAAGTATCGTTAAGTCGACCTAAGGTGCAAGAGTAGATGTACCCTTAGAGTATATAGTCTAAATACTGAGGATTAACTATTTTAGGAAGCAGATGTGTGCATTTGTAACTTGAATAACACCGGCCAAATTCTGCTTTGTTAAAACTGTACAATTTAAGCCTAGTTCTGTCGCTTTTTCTTAGGCAAAGTTTTGAGTCTTTACATTAAGTGTTAGGGTTTGTGCTGTTCTGGTGCTAGAGGTTCTAGGTTTAGTCCCCAGCTAAAAAAGTCGACTTAAGCCTAAAGTCGAACTAAAAAGAGGTTTAATAAAGTTGACTTAATTTTCCTTAAGTCGACTTAAGGAAACTTTAGTATAGATGCAGAGTAAATTAAGTCAACTTAAGCAAGCTTAAGTTGACTTACCGTAATTTACAAGTGTAGATGCACCCAATGAATAAAGTGTGCTAGCATAATAAAAATACTCCATGGGCTTATATAGCCGAGTTATGCAATTTCCTCTTACTAACAAATATAATATGTCTTAAAATGAAGTTTGACAAATGTGGTATTGTTGAAATGACTATAGTTTCAGGAATCTTCGGGGTTTGTGTAGTAAATGATGTATGAAATAATTGCAGATCAGTTTCTATTCATAGGCACATAGACACTGATTTGCAGTTAATGAAGGCTATTTATGTTGAAATGTTGTATTTTTATTTCTGCCTATACTACAGGTAAATATGTAGGATTTGCCTTTTTTGTGCTAAGGAAAGGTCTCTGAATGCCCAAATGGGAAGAAGACCAGCTCTACAGATGTGAAATTTGCCAGCTCTTCCGGGCAATTCGAATCTTTAAACAGCACATAATTCAGCTTTAATAATTTTAATCATAAATGTTTTAAATAATTTAATAATATAAACTAACTTGATGTTCTTTACATTTTCTTGAAGGTTAAAATAGCTGTCTGAATGGATTATAGTCATTTTGATTAATGTTTTATCCAAAAATTCCTTAACGATCTAATAGTTTGACTGGCTTGAAATCGATGCATAATTAGTTCAATAGCTGAAATTTAGGAGCTTAGGTATTTCAATGCCCCAGGAACTCTGAGTAAATCAATTTTCCCAAAGTCACTGTGGACTAATGATTAAAGTGGAGAGTCATATAATTCAAACTGATGCACCATTTCTCAACCTACTTGTGAGGATCAAAATTATTTTGACATCTCAGGGCAAAATTCACCTCTGCCTTGTGTACATGTAGCCTTTTCTGCCACCCCCTACATTGGTAGACCAAGGTAAGGCAGGAGAAGAATCTAGGGCCTGATCTAATTCCCACTAGATAGAGTAGAAACTTCTCCATTGGCTTCACTGGTTGAATCCCAAAGATGCTTGATTGAATGTTAAGCAGAGGGACTAGATGTGCTCCAGGGCCACTCCGTGAAACTGACTATATACAAAGTTCTGCCAAATACAGTAGGTGAACAACCTGGAAATAAAAGAAATACTGTTTTGCTAAATACTATTAAGTTACAGGAATTTTACTTGTCATCTTGTTAGGTACAACAGTCACAAGAAAGAATATGATTTTTTTTCAAATTGCTGGAGTTCCTTTAAGTTAATAGGAATTTTCCATTGTTTATCCTGGGACTGGGGTCCGGCCTGGTGTGTCCACTTATTTAGTTTACTGATGATACTGAGGGTACCACAAAGTACTATTTACCTTATCAACTTACCTTGGCTATGAGTGTCAATATCAGCTGCAAAGAAGCTGAGGGCTATAACCTGTGAGGTCTGAGCACTTTTATCTGAATGGAATTTAAGGGTAGTCAACTGTGGGACTTACAAAATAAATCAGACAAAATCTATAAAAGTTGGTGGGAGGTCATGGGTTCATTCAAAGGGAGATGAAATATGCTCCCCCTCCCATTCCACATCTTCATTACACATATATAGCATCAGCAAAGGAGAAAGTCAGGTATTAAGAAAGAAACAATTGAGTTGATTTGGAAGCCAACCTTTGTAGTCCAATAACATCTGGCAACCACATAAGGAGTTCCTCCACTCTCAGGTGGGGCTTTATGAATTAGGTGCTAAGATCTGCAAAGGGAGGCAAGCTTCTTGCTACAACCTGGATCAAACTAGAGGAAAATGGTTTCCATAGGCAGGCACACCTTTTTACTGAATGAGTCAGTTGTCAGTTTACTACAAAGCAAGCAACCATGACCTGCTGCATTACTGAAGGCTGTAGATCATTGCAGATGAATAGAGCCATTATTGACTGGCTTCCATGAAAACTGGCACTGAGCTAAATATTAAACCGATTCCAGACAGGATTACTTTTTCCAAAAAACAAAAGAATTAAGTGCTATTAAAATCCACAACAGACAACTGGTTCCTTGTATGAAAGATCATTTTAGCATAATAGAGTGCTTTACATATTATTATCCCAAATGTGCAGGCCATTTGATCCTCCAAGATGTTGTCTAAAATCAGTTTCCTGTGCTGCGGGCAAATAGATTGCAGACGTCTCAAATTTTCAGAGGTATCCTTAAGTTTCACTGAAAAGACATTTTTTTGTGTTTTTTTCTCACTCTCATCTTAGTTTGCACTCAGGACTCAAATTTTAAAGCAAAGAACGTCTGATTTTGAAAAGTATAAACCTTAAAAAAATGAATCATAAAGTTTAATTCCAAACCAGTTCAGTCCAAAATGTACATCAGCTTGGCTTTCCTTGGTGATTTTTTCCCCAAGAGTTCATTCTTGTTCATTGAGGGATTTATTTGTTGGGATTTAGAGGGCACTGTTAGCAAACCATCAATATTTGCACTTATTCAGAATAATGTAGTTTTTCAAGAAATTTCCTTTTTATTCGCCTTGCTAAGTTGTCAGAATGCTTTCAAGCTGCAAATCCTAATGATAAATTAACAGGAAATTGTGAAACATGATAAATTATATCATCTAAAGGAAAATATCTTTCAATAGACAGGATATCTTTGACACTGCCTTAGATAGAATAGTCAAATACTTTGAAATTTAATGTGCTCATTTAATCCTCTGTGTAACTTTCTAATAACTTTCTGCTTGCAATGCATCTTTCTGGCAGCAAAGAGAACACCCCCCTATTTCTGCCCCCCCCTTTTAAAAAAATTAAGGTATATACCTATTAGTGCACTTTAATAGGGCCTAATCCAAAGCCCACTGAAGTCCTATCCATTCATTTTCATTAGGATCAGGTTCAAACAGACTGATTAGCTTTTGGAGGTTCCAATGCAGGATACAGTGTACTGCTTGGGGAACAAGAAGGACACATCACTGATTAGAATAGAATAGAATCATAGGGCTGGAAGGGACCTCATGAGGTCATGTAGTCCAACCCCCTGCTAAAAAGCAGGACCACTCCCACTAAATCACCCCAGCCAGGGTTTTGTCTAACCGGGCCTTAAAAATCTCCAAAAATGGATATTCTACCACCTCCCTAGGTAGCTCATTCCAATGCTTCACCACCCTCCTAGTGAGAAAGTTTTTCCTAATATCCAACCTTGACCTCCCCAGCTGTAATTTGAAACCATTACTCCTTGTTCTGTCCTCTGTTACCATCGAGAACAGCCTAGATCCCTCCTCTTTGGAGCACCCCTTCAAGTAGTTGAAGGTTGCTATCAAGTCTCCCCTCAGTCTTCTCTTCTGTAGACTAAATAAGCCTAGTTCCTTCAGTCTCTCCTCATAAGTCATGTACCCCAGCCCCCCTAATCATTTTTGTTGCCCTCCGCTGGACTCTTTCTAATTTGTCCACATCCTTTCTGTAGTGGGGAGCCCAAAACTGGACACAGTATTCCAGATGTGGCCTCATCAGTGTCAAATAGAGGGGAATTATCACATCCCTCTATCTGCTGGCTAAACTCCTACTGATGCAGCCTAATATGCCATTGGCCTTTTTGGCAACAAGAGCACACTGTTCGCTCATATTCATCTTCCTGTCCACTGTAACCCCCAGGTCCTTTTCTACAGCGCTGCTACTTAGCCGATCGGTCCCCAGCCTGTAGCAGTGCATGGGTTTTTTCCATCCTAAGTGCAGGACTTTGCACTTGTCTTTGTTGAACCTCATGCAGTTTCTTTTGGCACAGTGTTCCAATTTGTCCAAGTCTCCCTGGATCCTGTCCCTGCCCTCCAGAGTATCTACCATTCCCCCCAGCTTAGTGTCATCCGTGAACTTACTAAGCACGCAGTCTATTCCATCATCAAGATCATTAATGAAGATGTTGAATAGAACCGGCCCCAGTCGACTTAACAGACCTTCTAGTATAGACATAGCTTTTGAGTGTCCCAGGAGTAGCTGTAAGAGTTCAAATGTATTTGTATAATCTAACAAGAAAATACTCTCTTTTTATTGCAAAAACAACAGAAGTCCTGTGGCACCTTAAAGATTAACAAATTTCTTCGGGCAGAAGCTTTCATGGGCTGCACCAGAGGTTGTACCATGCACCAGCCCCACTCCCAGAATGAAGCAGAGCAAAGAAGGACCAGCCCACCCCTGCCCCTGGGGGGGGGGGGAGGCAGACCAGCTGGCCCAGTGGTGAGGTGGAAGTGTGGAGCCAGGCCTCTGCCCCATGGCAGTGGTGTACAGACCTAGGGGGTGGGGAAGGGCCAGGCCCCCAAGCACTGGGGTGCAGGGATCTCAGAGCAGGCCGCCAGTTTTATGGTGCTGGCGCTGCCCCCGATCTCCCACCACATGGGCCAGAGGTGGTGGTGGGACGGCCATGCCGCAGCCCCTGGCACTGGGGGGGGGGGGGCTGGGGCAGAGGCCTTGCCGCCCTCCGTCCAATGTGGAGCAGCATTGCTGGCTGCCCTACTCCCGGCCGGGCAACCTGCCCCAAGTGGCAGAGAGCGGGCCCCAGGCTGGCATGTGGCTGCTGCTTTTGGGGGCAGCCCTAGAGAGGCTGCCTCATTGGCCCGTTCAGCACTGGGGGAGGCTGGGAACGAAGTGGCTCAAACTCCACTGACCGGGCACTCTTTGGAGCCACCCCCAGAATCAGCAGTCATACACCAGCCTGCTCTCCGCCCCCTAGGGTGGGTTGGCTGGCTGCAGGTGGGGCAGCCAGCACCACTGCTCCACAGTGGAGGGAGGACGGCACGGCCTCTGGCCCCAGCCCCCCGTTCACTAGTACTGGGGAATGAGGCATGGCCACCCTGCCACCTCTGGCCTGTGCAGTGGGAGGACGGGGAAGTGCCAGCACCCCGAAATAGGGCAGCCTGGGCCAGGACTCATCCAATCCGTCTCCAGTGAGGGTTTGGCCAGGCGCCCTTCTGCAGCCCAGCAGAGGCTATCTTGTACCTGGTGGCCAAATCACATTTGCCTTCCCTGTGCCTCGTGTCCCCTCCACCCCCTGCCCTATACATCGCCCCTTTGCGCAGAGCAGGAGGGATCCCAGCTGCTGGGACCCTTTCTGCACTGTGCGGGGAGGAGATGCACAGGGCCGGTGTTGGGCCATGTGGTGGGGGGATGCAATGTGATTTAGCCCCTGGGTGCCATATAGCCTCAGTACGCTACTGGCCCAGGGCCCTGCCCCCTCCCAGCACCATCAGGGCAAAGGCCCTCCTGCTCCCAGTGTCCCCCCAGCACTGTGGGGGGCTGAGCAGGGTGGTGGGAGTGGGGGCCAGATTTGCAGGAGCCATAGGGGCTGGAGCCTGGGGGCCCCCTTCAGGCTAGGGCCATGGGCTTCAGCCCCTATAGCTCCTGCATTAATCAGCCCTGCAGGAACTACTATCTATGCTGATTCTCTAGGAGGAACTTTAGCATAAGCCTGTTCTAAATCTACCGTACAAAGAGCAAGTGAAATTCCCTGTGGTTCTCACTGTACCCCCCTGCAATGTTCACGCTGCAAACATTGAATCCTTTAACCATCCTGGAATAAACTGGAGGGTTAATTGGTGCTCCAGATCCTCCTGAAGTTTTTTCTCAAAAATTCTTTCCAGACACTTTGTTGTGTAACTCATTAACTTCATGGGTCCGTAATTATTACTTTCTTGCATATCTTCTTTATGCTTGATCTCCTCCTCTTGTTGGACATTTTTTTCAATTTGGAGCATTAAGCTGAAAACATTCATCATACTCACCACTTCCTTGTGCCTCACTTGATACACTGTCTGATTCCTGTGCATCATTGGACAACCACCATATCTCCTTTTTATCAAATTTCCCACCCTTCATTTGGTCATAGGCAGTATGTGCGCTTTTCACTGTATGTCTGGATATTTGGTATCCCGTCATTGGTGGTATTGTGGTTAGTCTGGTCATTGTCCCATCTATAGAATCTTATCCTTAAATCTCAGAGCTTCCATCACCTTATTCTTTGTTCACAACTGGTTGTGTCTTCCACTAGTCTTTTTCACCGCACTCTTATGCATCTGCATCCTTCTTCGTCTCCCACTTTCCTTCATCTTTTTCTTCTATCTCATTTTCTATTCCTCTCTCTCCACTATCCTGCCCCCATTCTACCAATTTTTTCCTTTTCTACTTGTCTTTCCCTGCACTGTCACTTCCTTATTTGTCTTCCCACTCTTTATTCCTTCTCACTTTCTTTTCCTCCTTCTCTATCACTCATTCTTGCTCTCCTTTCCTCCCTTCTTTCCCTGATTTTTCTGACCCCTTTTGTTTCCCCTCTTTATTTCCAATTATTCCTCAATCCCCCTGTGACGCTGTCAGGATTTAAGGAACCATTTGTGATATTATTTTGTA